>CM061531.1:50484704-50627279 GCA_030545055.2 Neoaliturus tenellus | reverse complement strand
ATTATTCTATGTGATTTAACATCGTAAGTATTCTTGTTTAATTTTAATGATGTTGAAGTTGCTTCTTTTACTGTTTTTAAATTTGCTCCATCAGTATCTTCTTCTGGGTCTTTAACAAATTTTAAACGTTTGTTACTCATATCATAGTCACCTTCAGGTGTTTGTGGCAATCCACTTCTTTTTCTGTTTTCTCCTCCTTGTACTCCTAGCCCGGAGTACCGTCCGAACTTGTCGACACTCATGATTGAACTGATCCACTGTATACTCACAGCTTTCTTATATATCCGTAATGATTTATACAACTATTCCACGATTTCGAAGTTCGTCAACTAAAGCCACCCATTCATTATTTAAACCTGTATGACCAGCTTCCATGGCTTCATGTAATAGTCTCATTCTATCGACCAATTTGTTTATATCATTATAGTAAATCACATTTGTATTATATAGGTTTTTCATTAAACCTTTACCAGACGTTGAAGATTCTCCTTTTTTCTTTTTACCATATTCATCCATAAGTGATAAGTCCATAAGTGATAAAGATTTCCTCTTTAGCGGTTTCTTCAAAGCAGGCGCAGTTCGTAATGTTGGTAGTTTTCTCAGGGAAACAATCTTTTTATTACAACTGTATATTTAGTTGCGCGTGTTCTATTTATCATTGAATCTTTGGAGTAATTCTTCTTATGAGCATTAGTATTTTGCAAAATTTCTTTAAAAGTATTTAAATCTTGTAGTGTATATTTTATAGGTATATTTTTAAAAATCAGTTCAAATAATCCTTTTGTTACTTTATATTTATGCTCACCAATAACAATGTCATCATCTTCAGTCAAATGTACTTTTGAATCTCCTATTTTTAATTCATTTCCATCAATTCTCGCTCCATATACATGTGACTTGTGTAGTTTTGGGTTAGCTTTTATTTCATGTAACATCTTCATGATATACTTTCTTCCAAGAGGTCCTTGTTGCAATATATCACTACTTAATTTTGTTAGATTTGGAATTGATTGTTCTGCTTCAGGTATATGTTGTTCTTGTTCTTCTTCTTTTTGAACATTTATTTCTGGTTCTTCTTGTCTTGTTTCTTCTTCTTTTTGAGAAACTTCACTATCACTTGTGTAAGAATCATCATCTTCTTCCTTTTTCAAAGTCTTTACTTCAAATTTAGAAACGGGTAGTAAAACATCTCCTTCATAATGAGGTTTACCAATTGTTTCTGTTATCTGTTTTAAAGGTTCTGTAATAGGCTTAAATGTAGTCTCCAGAAATTCTTCTCTTTCATTCAAACCCATTCTTAATGCTCGATTTTTAAGTCTAATCGAGTCACTCAGTGATTTTATTTCTTTTAATAGTTTTTCTTGGTTCACCATGTTTATGCTGCGAGGTCCAATCTATTACTAAACGTATCATCAATCGTTTTCAATGGATTAATACAAACTTATCCAATCCTATACGATATCTTCCATTTTTTATAGCTTCTTCTTTCATAATAACAAGAAATCCATATTTTTCAGCCCATGCTTTGCCACACATTTCTTTAAATTTATCAAATGACATGTCTGCATTCACATGATCATAATATATGTGTTTTAAATTTGTTTCATCTTGCTTAAAGATAATTAGTAGATTTGCATTATCTCTTATTAGTTGTTTTGGAATTTTACTGTAAGTTTGACCAATATAAATGCTATCAATATTGTAATGTCTTCCCATGGCAAAATAACTTCTAATAGTGTCATGGTTTTCACAAGATACATCATCAAATATAAATATAGAAAATGGTTTAGCCTCGTTTGGCTCCATTATAGTTTCACTAGCATTAAACTTGTAAAAATTAACTTCAGGTACACTTGCAAGTACTTTATCCAGTAATTGGTATTTGGGTTGTTGCAAAGATTTAGAAAAGATGTAAATGTTGTTGAAACGTAATCCTTTAGGATTTGTTATTAAGTTAAAAACCACATTTGTCTTTCCACAATTTGATGGTCCAGTTATTAAACATCTTATTGTGTTTGGCAGTAATTCACCATGTTTTCCATGATTTAACTTGTCGTTGTCAACTGTTAATTCATCAATATTATTAATAAAAAATCGATCCTTTTGTTGCACAATCCCCATCTTGTGTAAAGGTTAAACATGTAATGACTTCATAAATTGCTACACTAAGTCTTTTGTAGGGATCCAAGAGTCTTCACTTTTATCAAATCCCAACCAACGTACTTTCACCTTATTCTTTTTTCTTTGTAAAATTTTTTCAACAAGATATACATCGCCAACTGATGATTTTAGCAATTCATGTCCGTAGAATCCACCTTCGAGTAATTCACCCTTGTTGTCCCTTTAAAATGTAGGTTTCAGGTATTGTTGGTTGTACTTTATAGATTGTAAATACTTCATTAGTCCAGTTTGGCAGATACCTTTTGCTAAATACTCCTTTATACTTACTTATACGAACTTTATCATCAACTTTAAATGTTTTGGGCTGCATTTTTTTCATGTTTAGGAGTAGTATTATTTTTAATACGTTTTAATACCATTTTAGCATTGGCACTATTTACTTCATTAGGCTTCATACCAATGGTTCGATGATACTTATTGTTATATTCTTTTATAAGTTGTGGTAATATATCATACCAAATATATGATCCTCGTTTGGAAAATGTTTTATACATTGCTCCTTTTAACGTTCTGTTAAATCTTTCTATTATTGAAGCTTTAACTTCAGAATTTGTAGAATAATGATTTATTTTATACTTCTTCATTAAAGCTGCAAAGTCTTTGTTAAAATATTCTTTTCCATCATCAGTTTGTAGATGTTTGATGTTGAAATTATTTCTTTGTATAGCCATTTCCATACCTTTTGTAACACTTTTACCAGTCTTGTCCTTTAGTGGTAAAGCATCAGCCACTTTAGTAAAACAGTCTATAATCGCTAAAATGTATTTGAATCCTTTATTTAATTTACTATGTGGTATCATTTCAATAAGATCGGCTTGGAAAAGATCATTCATTCCTTTTATAATTGTATTTCTTCTAGGAAATTTTCTTCTTGCCGGCTTATGAAGTTCATTTACAATCTTGTTCCTTAAATCTTCCATCTTCAGTTGTGTCTTCCACACCGCTTGTAAAAGTACTGATCTCTAAAAATGGTTTATCCTCTTTTATATGGTTATATTATAGGTCAAGGCCATATTACATTGGTGTAAAAAAAGAGGGAACATGACATTGAGCTTGTCATGTCCCCTCTTCTTTACAGAAAGGAAAAAGGAAGAAGGTAAAGGACGAAGAATAGGTTTACTGGTCGATAGGGTATAATGAATAATGTCCAAATGGTAGAGTTTTTATATTATCTTCCAGGATATACCTCTTATCATCCTTACAACTCAAAGCCCATTTGGTTTGCTTTACACTGAAGAGACGATGGTTGAAGCTTCTTATGGTGTTAAATGTTGCTGTTGTCTCAACATGTTCAAATAAGCATCTCTTGTATTCTTCAAACTGTACATTCTTCTTCAGGTATGAGGTTTTTATACCTTTGGCCTTCTTCACGATTTCATGTTCTCTTTTTTCATTTTTGTACAATTTAAATGAATACAATTTAGACATTAAAGCAACAACCTCTTCCATTGGCAAGCTATTTGTTTCGTCTTTGAACTTTCCCAATACCTTTTTATTTCTACCATTGTCGTAGTTGGGATGGTCTTGTGGATAATCAGAAAAGTCAAAGTCGTTATTGTAGATAAAACAGCGTAGGTCTTCATACATATCTTCAGTTCTTATCCAATAAATAAAAGCGTCCGTATCCATGTATACAATGCCGATGTTTTCTCTTCCATAAAATTTAACCATCTTGTTGTAATGGAAGTCATACATGTGGGTCTTTGAAATATCTAGAATAGACATCCCCACATATAAAGGACGATCCATTGTAATTGAAATTTTGTTCATGGAAACAGCTACAAGATTTTCGTTGATTATTATGGATGATCCAAAGTTAGGTTTTTGTACCAGCTTTTGTAGTTTCACCGGATCACTAACTAATTTCACATTCTTATGCTTTCTTTTGTTTTCCAGTGTCTTGCCAAATATCGCATTATTCATCAATTTAAAAAAGTCCTTTTGAAAATTAGATGTAGCTGCAGTTCTTCTTTTTGTGTTATTGTCAATGTATGACTTTAACCAACAGGATTGAGAAAATTGTAAAGCTCTATTAATTTTTGTTATTCTCAATCCTAATTCTAGGGCTTGTTGTATTACCCAATAATGAGCAACATATCTTGATTTGTTGGTTAAAGTCATCATTAATTTAGGCCATCTACCGGTTGGTGATATTTCTGTCTTGGCCAGTAGAGGTAAATCATAATGGTGGTCGTGCAAATGTTCAGGGTACTCAATATCTACATCCAAAATATAACCAGTATCTCCATGTTTTGCTATATCCATGATGTTTCCAATAGAATCAGGGTCTACCCATTTAAATTCGCCAAATGGGAGAGGATTCGACATGGCCCATCCATAAAGGTTATTTGCATCAAAATAACCTAAATATGTACTTGGTTTTGTTGCATCAAAATTGGGCAAATATTTGTTATTCGCCTTTACATGTCGTGTTACGCTTTGAGTTAGTCCCCCTCGAACACCTGATTCCAACATCAGCACCATGTCTATATCTGTAAGAAGTTGAAGTTTACATTTTGTTTCCTTTAACATTGCTTGCCAAGCTAGTCCAGGTGATGTACAAGAATGCAGAGGGTCTAATCCATATGCCTTAAAACATGTATTTCTAAACTCTTCCATTATATCACAAAGTAAAGTTACATCTAGTTTTACATAAAAGTCCGAATATTCTCCAAGTGTTTTAAATCCTAATTCATTCCATACTCTACACGCATGTTTATAATCTTCATGGGATATATCTGTGTCATATAGTTTACTTTTGAATTCTTCTTTTGGTGGAAGGGATGTTTCATTAAATCTTTCTAAGCTATCTATATAATCATACGGGAAAACACCTTTGCGAAGAACTAAATTAACCTTGTCATTATTTACAATCTTCTTGGTTTCTATTAAATCTTCTGTTCTCAGGTTTTCAGAAAGCTTCATTAAACTAGATGGCATAAAACGGTAAGAATCTAAAAACCGAAGCTTTATATTTCCAACTTTTTTAGTAAAACTTATAAACTTCTCCGTGGTTTCAGCTATGACATCAATTTCTCCATTATCTCTTCCTAATTCCGGAATGATAAAATGCGCATCATAACCACTAAGGTTATGTAATATTACAGGTATATTTGTAGGGATCTTGTAGTTGATATTACAGCTGTTACATGCAGCACCTCTATAATACCCTGTCAGATGGTCATGATCATGAACCTTGTGATTTTCCACAGTAAATTCATTTCTACATAAATAACAATGAGTTGCATTTTCATGTTGAATCTCTTCTTCTTCATCCAAAGGTATCAACGGTATAATATCACTGTACAATCTTTCAACACTTTCCGCTATTATATACAACTGATCAAGGAATATTTTAGAAGCATTAACACCACGATAGACAATAGGTTTTGAAGTTAAATTAAATTTATTTAGATGTTCTTCAGAAAGAGTAGATTTAACCATTAAACAAAAACTGTTTGGATCATGTATCTGATACTTAACACTTTTCCTTGCTACATCACCATCATTATTTTCAATAGGCACTAGTGTCGATTCAAAATCAGCATAGACAACAATGGGAATCCGATATTGATGGGAAATTTTCTCAAATTTCAACTCTGCCTTACTTGGACATGGTAAGATAATTTTTGCTTCATAGTTGTTGTTACATAGTTTTTTATGCTCTTGTAACCATTCATTTCCTTCTCTTCTTTCTTCATGAAAATTGAAGCATCTTTTGCAAACTATCTTCTTATTTTTAGTTTTACATAGTTGATAACTTACAAGAGTTTCAAATTTTTTAATCCATACATAGTGGGAAACATCACCTTTTGTAAGTAGTAATAAGTCTGTATGATCTGGGAGTTCATTCTTCACCACACGCAATGGGTACACTTTATTCGAACTGTCCAAACCAAAAACATTAACAGATGTTCCAGGGTTTTGTTTTTCGAACTTTGGGATGTCCTTCAAAGCCACTGGGTAAGTCAATCCTTGGAAATTATATCTAAATCTGTGTGTTTCATATTCTTCACTGGGTCTAACCGCATGGTGAGGTGGTACAAATTTTGCCGTCATTGCATATCTAAAACATTCCATATCTTCATTTTGAACATTTATACATGATTTGGTGTCTGAAATTTTCTTTGGGAGCGGAATATAACTGCTACCCCTTAATCCATAGCCGTGTTTATGAACTCTAACATCCATACTCTCAATACCAACCAAACTCCAACCAGATCCTCTTCCTTCATGTTCTTGAATTTTTGTTAATATTTCTTCCAAACAATCTTCAACTATTGAATTAATATCTGAACTTGCCATGATGGTCTGGTTTTTTGTCATGAATCCTCTTGGTGACATTTCTCCTTCTACATTAGTAAACATAGCATTTAATAATATGCCAAATTTAATAAAGTTTAGTCTTCTTAATTCTTCTGTAAGTGTTTTACTTACAATTGTTCTTACTTCTTTAAAAAACTGATCCAATTCCAAATTTTCATTTTGAATTTTATGGTGCATTACTACTCTACCTTCTAAAGCAAATACTTTTAAACACGGTATTTCATTAGATGGTCCTGCTAATGGTTCTTCTTCTTGTTGTTCTTCTTTTGGTTCTTCTTCTTCATATAGTTTTAAATCTTCATATTCTGTTTCTGTTACATCTTCATTATTATTATGGAATAATTCTTTATGTATTTCTAGTAGAATATTATCATGAAAAGTTTCTGAGCAAATTTCACATTGATGAGGTATTTCATTAGATAGTCCTGCTAATGGTTCTTCTTCTTGTTGTTCTTCTTTTGGTTCTTCTTCTTAATATAGTTTTAAATCTTTATATTCTGTTTCTGTTACATCTTCATTATTATTATGAAATAATTCTAATTAACCTAATTGAGGTCAAGGTCACCAAAAAATTATAATTTACCAAAGTGATGGGGACGGCCGTAGCCATCCCCACCACTCTGTTTGCCTAACACTTCCCCAAATCCCAACCCGCGATAGTTACGTCTTACAAGGGATCCCAATTTTTGGCCCGCACGCACGTGGCGATCCAGTTTGGTGGGCTGTGATACGGGCGGCCGGCCTCGGGCCTGGGCACTGGACCTGACCATTCCAATTTTACAATGGGGACTCTGGAACAGCTAATGCAAGACGCAACTCTAACCTCCCACCCTTAATCTAGACCCAACCAAATATAATTATTTCCTAATAAAAATTAAAAATTTTAAAGCATTAAAAAATATGCGCTACCTACGGCACAACGCGCATGTCCCACCCATATTTAATGAAGTTCAACAGAACTTCTATAATTTAAATTTAAATTTAATCTACCCTCCTAACAGCTAGCTGTGAAAGGTTATTAGTACATACACATACAATAATTATACCAAAACTCAACATCAAAAACACATTTTCCAAACATCAACAATACCATAACACACCTTAATGCTAACATCGCAATGCGCAAATTAAAGCTTAAAATTAGCACAACTTAAAACTAAAAATAACATTTTGCACACACACTCACACACAACAAGTATTAATATAAAACCCTAACAGCAAGAGTAACTCAAATATATATCGGCCGCTTATATATTTGAGGTACCCTCTGAGTTCGGAACAACCATCGCGTCCGACGAATTGTTCCGAACTAACTCAGCGATAGTCGCCAAAAAGGTTCTCGGCTCACAAAGTGGTGGGGCGGCTCACAAAGTGGTGGGGAGCCATTGGGGTTTAAGGGGGATAGAACGTCCAACGTCAGTGGAAATTTCCAATGAGCTATTCGTCACATGTAGGTCGCCGCTAATGCAGGTGGAGCGTTGTACCTTGCAATTAACGTTAGGCAACACCTGGTTTAATCCGCCGTTGAGCTTCACTGAGGCTTTCCCCATCGCGTAACACCATAATTTTTGCCTGTTATTATCTGAGTAATGGCAGAAAATTATCTGTCCTCTTTTGCCGCTTAACTATAGTTATTAAACTATTGGCAACATCAAAGCTAAATTGGTGTTATATAAATGTAACCACTATCAACCTAATTCATTTTGATGAGTGAAAGTGACGGGGGGGGGGGTCAACACTTTTTTTCTTGGGGGGGGGTTGGTCAAGTTCAACATAATTACTTATAATTACTATCTGTGCTTATATAAGCCGCAACTCGGTCGCGCGTCTGCCATTCACTCCCCAGGTACCGCAGCTGAAACAACTAATCTGTAAGTCTCTACCACCTAGTAATGTTACATATGCTTTATTTTAACTTACGCCTGCTAAGCTTGCTATTTTTTTATGTAATTTATTTTTTCAACTATTTCTTAACATATAAAAATACACTTTTATTTTATATATAATATATCAAATAATCTCGCGTTACTATTTTTATTTTAGTTTATACTTATTATACAAGTTAACCCCTACAGAATAATTAACTAACTTCTGCTGCTAGACTAAACTACTTAGACTATAAACAGTTAACACCCATATATTAATATATAATTATTATACTGCAAGTTTTACCTGTACAAATGCTAGATGTAATTGCGATTAATCGTCTACGACACAGTTCTTAAACCCTTATAAAATAATTAACTAACTTCTACCACTAGCGGTAATTTTTTAAAATTTTACAAAAATTTATTAACTATTTTTTCCCCCTACTAGAACCTTTCGCTACGCTGCCACCCCGACAAAGAACTGAAATCTCCAAAGTTCTTCCCTTTTATCTCATTCTCTTAGGGGAGGGGGTTAGGGGGGTTCCCACAACCCTATATAAGCGGCATCGGTACCTTGCGCGTGCGCCATTATAATGGCGATAGGGCGACAGTAAACATCTATCCGTAAGTCTCTAAGACTATCAAACATTTTTTAACTTACTCTTGTTACTCTAACATATGTTTGCGCTTATTATGCTAATTAGTCTCTATATATTCAGACACACTCGCGGGCACTAATCATATACTCGCTGAATTTTGGAGAGTACACATCTCCCCTTTAAATATTATTATGGATTCGCACACTTTACATTTAAAACTTTTGCGTACAAAACACATTTTACAGAAACAATCTAACTCCACAATTTCAAAACCGCATACTACATTGAGTAAGCTTAAAAAATACTTCAGTTTTCACCCGTTATACTTTGTAAAATCTAACCTTTGTAATACTTGTTCTACTGATCCTATTTTACACTCTGTCTTAACTGAAATGCTGAAATATCAA
The DNA here is from genome assembly GCA_030545055.2 of Neoaliturus tenellus. Classification (NCBI taxonomy): domain Eukaryota; kingdom Metazoa; phylum Arthropoda; class Insecta; order Hemiptera; family Cicadellidae; genus Neoaliturus; species Neoaliturus tenellus. The sequence continues at coordinate 50,617,898 of CM061531.1, read as the reverse complement.
AATTTCAATCTTGTTACACCTATTGACGATCCTATCCAATTATTCTTATTCACTATATTACCAGGTTTATATGATCATTCTTCCTCAGACACATGTCTTGTTCTGCTCTATCAACTTGCACTGTAACCACCTAGGACCTCTCCTTTTTTGCAATTATGGACACACAGCGGGATTCACCCATACAGAGTAATAAAATAACTATTACTGCTACAAATAATGACAAAGCAATTCTTCAATCACTGATGAGTTTTTATTAAATAAATATATTTTAAAAACCCCCTCTGGATGACCTTGACCCACTTCCAAAACCCACCCATCACTGTCAAAAAACCCCAGCCACTACAACCCCTACAACACTTACAACCGCCTGACCTTGACCTGGGCCAGGAGTAGGCAAACCCCACTACTCATGTTTCGTTTCCTCATTTTTTCTCAGCTCGTGTGCATCGTATGAGAATTCCGCGCATACCGTTAGAAGGTTATAGTCATGTAGATCAGCAGAATCCCTTACCCAGTGGTCATTTGTCATTGGGCTATTAATTAATCATGCTTTCCAACAACTGGTTCATGTTAGATAGTAACAAGATTGGGGTTTGGACCGTCCCCCCTTAAAACGTTAAAAATGGCGCTGGTGTAGATAGGCACAAATAAAAGTCGTTAATTAACGCAATGCGGCTCAGAGGTACGTCCACAAGCTTATGCCAAGTTTGAGGTCGTACAACTCTTAACTACAGGGTGTCTCACGTAAGGTGTCTCAAATCGATTACAGATCAACAGTTTGTCCTACAATCTTGAAATAAAATCATTTCCCACTAAATTGACCCCAAGGAATAATTTAAAAATATTTTTAACGTTGTATAAATACAGGGTGTCCCAAAAACTGGGGGTCACAGGTTCGAATCTCGGAAATTTCAAATACAAACATGTGTCATATTATACATCATTAGAAAGGTCTATTTAACACAAACATTTTGGTGGAAACAGAATTTTGTTATCTTTATTCGTTTCAAAATGGCGTCTATTTTTGTAGCCAAAATCAAAATTTACGGAATACCCTGTAATTCTTTTATTATTAGTCATAAATGACTTCTGATTCAAAATACTTATTTGAAATAAGCTAAGCTTTACAATGATATGCCACAAGATCACATTAATTAAAAAATTAAAATTTCCAAAATTTTTTATTTTTGAAAATGTTGACATAAACAAAACTCAAAATTTTTAAATACAAACATATGTCATTTAGTACATCATACTAAAGCTCTCGTTGAACTGAGCAACTTTGTAATTTACACTAATGGCGTATCTCTTTTGGTTTTGTAGTAATAAAGTAAAGATGCAATTTTCCCATATAACTTGCATGTTAATTAATCAGGACCTGAAAGTAAGGCAGTCCTTCTTCCATTGTTGTCATACCATTAAATTAACATGCAAGTTAAATGGGAAAATGACATTTTTACGTTATTACTACAAAACCAAAAGAGATACGGCATTAGTGTAAATTACAAAGTTGTTCAGTTTAACGAGAGCTTTAATATGATGTACATAAAAACATGTGTTTGCATTTAAAATTTTTGAGTTTTGTTTATGTAAAAATTTTCAAAAATATAAAATTTTTGAAATTTTAGTTTTTTTATAAATTTTGTTTTGTGACATATCATTGTAAAGCTTAGCTTATTTCAAATAAGTATTTTGAATCAGAAGTCATTTATGACAAATAATAAAAGAATTACAGGGTATTCCGTAAATTTTGATTTTGGCTACAAAAATGGACGCTATTTGAAACGAATAAAGATAACAAAATTCTGTTTCCACCAAAATGTTTGTGTTAAATAGACCTTTCTAATGATGTATAATATGACATATGTTTGTATTTGAAATTTCCGAGATTCGAACCTGTGACCCCCAGTTTTTGGGACACCCTGTATTTATACAACGTTAAAAATATTTTTAAATTATTCCTTGGGGTCAATTTAGTGGGAAATGATTTTATTTCAAGATTGTAGGACAAACTGTTGATCTGTATTCGATTTGAGACACCTTACGTGAGACACCCTGTATATTTTTAAGGAATGTATTAATTTATATTTTTTTTTATTTCTTGGGCACTGAAATCACGTTATTTTCTTCCTTGTTTTAACAATGGTAAAATTTTACTTGTTTGTTTTCATAAAAAAATATAAATAGTAAATAAATAATTAGAACGTTTACAAAATCTAATTACCTATACCTAGTTAGGTTGTCTTTTAATTATGGTAACATTCAGGTCGCCCCCTCAGTGCTCTACGCGCTTTTTATACCCGTTCACACCTTGTTTTCAAACAATTTTCCTTATCTTTAAACGGCAAATACAATATGTAGCATATTTAAATCCCTAACCTCATTGATATGAAAACTCATTCTAGCGAGGAATTCAATCACCTACTATACAAGACAATCCATGAATTCAACATGTGTTTCTGAAGTACTCGTATTCGGTTCACTCGTCCCCACATTGACCGGAATACCAGGGCAGGCCATAACTGTTCCATGAATATTGTAACTCAGCACAAACAAACTATTTCACTAACTATTTGCTATTTCCTACTGAGACCTTTCATAACTATTTCACTTTGGTGCTGCAATATATAAATATCAATGAAATTCTATTAACAATAGTATAAAATTTATCTTTTGAATTAAAAATAAGACTTTCTGAGCATTTTGAAATGTAAATAACATATTTAAATATTTTTGTATCTTATTGTACACATACCAACAATGTTTGAATATATTAGAATATAATTAGTAAAAGTCATGTCTTCTGTCTTGTTTTAAAAATGCTCGGAACTAATTCTTTTTTTTAACTCATACATTAATTATTAATTAAAATTACCTCTGGTATTCCCAATGCAATGTGTATTGCTTATGTGGTTTTGTACATATGTACATATTTACTGCTTATGAATGTATGTGTATGCTGTATTACTTTCATACTGTCATTGGACATGAGTAAAAAGATTTTCGATGTAATCTAAACACGTTACCAAGTGAACTAAGACCACTTGGAATTCAACCTACACGTCAGGGGTTTTCAAAGGGATAAAAGGTCTTGAAAAATCAGAAATAGTTTTGATTTTTTTAATTAAAAGTTTAATCTATTCACTTTTTACTTTTTTATAACAAGAATTTCACAAAAATTATTCGTAATAGAAAAATTGCATTCTTTAGCCAGCCTTGTCTTGTCATGGCAAGCATTATAGACACAAGTGGAAATTTTCGTAAATTTTTACAATATACCTAGATGCAATAAACTCTCAAGTATCAGTGGGAATTTTACGAGGTCTTGCACTTTTTACCTCTACAATCTTGTTGAAAGAAAACGTATGAAATATTCAGCATTCGTTTTCACCACCCCTGTTTATGACGAACTGGATTTCTTTTTATCTTTCTATAACTAAAAAACATAACTTTCCCTTTCCGAGTTCAAGGTTTTATAAACTAACAGAAGTGACAGGAATTATAATATTTGAATCTAAATTTGACTAACCTGACCCTTTAACAGAAAATTTTAAATTAACATTACCAGTATTTGAAAAGTTTGAGTATAATTATATCCTCTTTCTAAAGGAGAATATTTCTTGTGGCAATATTTCTTAAATTGCCACTGATTATACCTCTTTTTTCATGATGTTATTTTTTCATGATGTTTCATGATGTTTTATTACTTCGGTTAAATAAAATTATGTATAACCAATTTTATTATACAGCTCCTTGAGTTAAAAAGCTTTGTTACGTGCTTTTAGTCTTTCTTCACTTGGAAGCTAGAACAAATGTGAATGCTGATATGTAACAACATATTGCAGGTTTAGAATTGGTGTGTAGTTCAGGTACAACGGAGTCAGCGAGATGCTGTGTCAGGAGCTCTTGTTGAACCTTGTGAGAGAATAACGAACATCTTACAGAGCGCTAATTAATGAGCATACATTCAACATTCAGCTAGACCTTTGTTGGCACTCTCCATCCAACGATACTAACACTTTACACCATCCCAGGCAATGGTTTACCAACCCGTTTATTGAGAAATGGTCATTGAAAATGTTTCTTTTTTATTACCTTACTCATAAATGTTTATAGGTATTTATTGCTTTTTCTATCTTATATTTTTTATACATTAAGGTACTTGACTGTTTGGTTACATTACGCACGAACTTCGTTTTTACCAGTACTTAAAAAGGTATAATACTTCTTTATATATTTATAAGAATGTTCAGGTGCTTGAACTGATTCTTGAATATTTTCTAGTTTAATCCAAACACTAGATAATATTCTTAAGATATCTGCAGGTTTACTGAGGAAATAAGAAACGTTTAATATCTTTGTGCAATATACATCACGCACATTGGTAATATTTTACAATAATATGTATATATTTGATATGGGATAAAACAAAAATATTTTTATTCCTTAATTCCTTTACACAATAAGTCAATATAATTACTCCTCCTAACCTTTAATAATCCATAACTTTCGAATGGTACTAAGTATTTAATTAAAACAGATTGATTACCTAAAAATAGATATGTTGTATTTTAACATAGCTTGGTTTACATTTTACTTTACTTTACATTTAACGTAGTTTGGTTTCACTCTTGTCTTTTTTTACGAAACAGTCACCTAAACAATCGTTTTATATTATACTGAATACATTGAAATTTAATTTTATAAATAATTGAGAACAATAACTGCTACGCCATTAAATATGTGCAATGACATTTAATTTTCTGCACTCGGTTTGGTAAAATAATTTTTATTAGATGTTATACTTATTACAAATAGTGACTAGTACAAAGGGGTGTTTTGATGAGCCTGATTGTAATTGAAATTTATGCAAATCCAAGTCATTTACAATTCCGACACCCCTAAGTGTATATATCCTCGCGATTTCATACACGCATTTGGCTCTTCCAGTTTAATAGGAGTACTACGAGTCAAAGTTATAAAAAGTTCAACTCATGCAAGTAGCATTTACTAAATCTGTTTCACTGTTCATACAGATTTAGTATATTTAGTAAATTATATTTAGTATATTATATAAGTATTATATTCAGTAAATATAATATCTATTATATTTACCTCCATTGATAAGTATAACAAAGCTATCAATAATTTTAAATCTTGAAACAGATGCAAGGTAAAGGCAAAGGAGAACACAGACCTGACGCAATACAAACGAAAATAAATTTTGGTGTCATACCGGAAGATATTATGTAATGTAAGTAAATAAAATAAATAACAGTATTGAAGGATAAAATCCCGTACATCCTGGGATTGAAGCTGATTAATCGTGCAGAAATTTTAAAACCTGTAAGGGGGTGCTTCTTACATAAATCTAATGTTAACTTTGGTACGTAAAATATCCTCAAAATACATTATATACTTGAAGTTTTTGTAAGTGTTTGCAAATATCAAATTACACAGCCAACATACAGATTTAAAAAAATAAATATGTTGTAAATAATAATAATAATAATAATCTTTATTCATATAAAACATTAAAGTGTGTGTATACATATAATTACATTAAAAACAATACCACACAAATTGAATATACACTTATAACCTATGATTAAAAACTCGTTTTACAATTTGATGAATAAACGGGTTTCCTCTTGGCTAAAAGCCCAAATAAGGTCCCCTCACAGAAACATAGACAATAGGAATTTCTTTATAGAGGGAAAGTTGGTAAATGCGCCAATACTGTGTAAAATAAACTATTCCAAATTACATAATTTAAAATACAGAAGAGATTCACAAGAAAGCTACTCAGTGTTTATTATATTTTAATCACTTATTTATCATAAATATTTTTATCACATCGTTCTTTTGATCAAGCAATTTAAACAGTTTATAATAATTAGTAACAAGACAAGTGTTAGGCATAACTTAGATCAACAAAAGCCCCCTCATTTTCTTGCTCTTTCAAATAAGATGAACAACTAAGATGACAAATAAGATGACAAATAAACAACAACTAAGATGAATAAACCACTCATAAAAAAATAACACGTTAACTGGGAGACACTATTGCAGCCGAGCTCCAAAATGTTGTTGCCAGAGATTTTGATCAAAAATGTTGAGCAAATGATGCTTTCAACATCCGTACTCTGCGAGGAAATGTTGTGAAAGCCTGGTCGCTTTATCTGTGACGTGGGACAGAGATTCTTATGTGACATATCCCACGCTGAGAGCATGGTCAAATATCCCCCCCCCCCCACACACACACATTGTCCCTTGGGCTGTTTGTCTCGAGATGAAGGGATAGGAGAGATAAATGGCATATCGTTTGCTTTCATATCTGAAAAATAAATCAAGTTTGCAAGATTGTAATTAATAGAGATTTTTTATGGTTACCAAAGAGGGAATTCGATTTTGTTCACATAAAAGTCGTCATAAAAATATTTAAAATGTCAACAGTTACTTCTTGAATACATTCTCTTTCATTAAATTTTACTCTTATTAGTTTCTAAAGAAGAAATTAAAACAATATAAATTTCTGATTACTTAAGTTCCATAACAGACATCTTACTTTCTGTTGTTTTTAACTGTTGACTGAACGGATGTACAATTAATTACGGTAATTAATGAAATACTTACATTTAATTAGAAATTTTCAAACAGGGGCATTTGTTTCTTCCTGTTTACTTCGAAGGTATATTTTTTGGAAGGTTTTTTTGTTGCTGGTTTAATGTTGTACAAATAAAAATCAAGGGAATGTGGTAAAAAAAACACCACACCTTTAACTTTTACGAAAATTTCCCAATTTCTTGAACCGCAGTCAAAGACCCCAACGAATGAACAAATTATATCGAATCAGATTTTACAATGGTCTTTAAGGTTGATTTAATAGAAAAAATTAGCGGTCCACTAACTTAAGTTTATATCAAGAAATAAATACAAGCGCTTCACCAGGGATTGTATAGTATGAAACAAGAACTTCCGTTATGCAACATGTGTTATTCAAGTATTCATATTCGGTTCTCACATTCCATATCGACTGACACTCCAACGCCATTGATATTACTTGTCTTTCCTTAGCGAAATTACGATGCTGACATTAAGGAACTCAAACTATTACGTTTTTGTTAGTTTGAAATTCCCGATAATTGATTTTATTTCGTATACCATACGCTTTTATTACCTAATATATTTAAATTTCATTTAATATTGTTTTCCTTGCATTTTTTTTACGCAAATGCAGCTAATAATATGAGGGCAAGGGAGTTACTCCACGGAATGATTCTTCTTTGTACATTTCTCCATTTATCCATTTATGTTGAATACTTATTGTTCGATTTTCTTCATCAAAATTCAAGAAAGGTCTTTAGCTTCTTGCTATTCTGTATGCCACGGTTGAACTGTTGTGTTAAACTGCAGTGTTGGAAATCTACGTATACAGGATGAGTTTTAAGTCCCTTCCCCCATAATTATTTTCTATAAGGTATAAGTTAGAAGTTTTAAAACCCTGCATGTCTTTATTGTCTATGTTGGACCTAAGTATCTTGTATTTCATGGGTTCATTGTCTCTCGACCTAAAATGGGGACAGTCAACGAAGAGTAAGCCAAAATTTTTAAATGTAAGCATAGGTTGATATGTATATCAAATTAAAGGTCTCTGTTAGTAGAATGCAATGCAGAAAACCGAACCTCAAAAGGATGACTGAGTCAGAAATGGCAGGCGATAAAACTTTGCATTAAAATCATATTGCTGGAAAACAAAAAAAATGCAGTAACTCCCGATGCACTCGACCTTTTGAGTTCAAGATTGTGGCAAGCTACTTAACGATTATCATGGCGTAGGCCAATGAAATATTTCCCAAGACTACCTTTTAGGACGTGCTAGAGGAATTCGCCAGTAAAAATGCATTGGCCTATGTTATATGATACATCATTTTAAAGGGCTTTACATTCTGAGCGATTGCCAAAACTCCTACTTTATAAGGTCGAGTGTATGGGAAGTTTTTGCATTTTTTTTGTTTTCAGCAATATTGTATTAATTCAAAGTTTGATCGCCGGCTATTTCTGACTTAGTCATATTTTAGGTTGGGTTTGTGGCATTGTTCTCTTTTCTTAAAGACCTTGAATTTGATGTACATATTGACTTATGATTGCTTTTAAGAATCTGTGCTTACTCCACGGGAACTGTCCCCTATTGGAGGTGGAGAGTCAATAAACCCATGGAAAACAAGATATTTTCGTCTAACATCGATGTGATGAGTTTCAACCTTCTAACATACACCGTATAAAAATAAACAGAGGGAGAAGGACTTAAAACACACTCTGTATGGAACACGACTGCTGAGATGTAATGTTAAAAAAATATATTGTTTAAGTTCTGACAAAAATGCTTATTGATATTCACCATAATAATAATAAGGCTTACATAACAACATAGTTATTTTAAGACTTAATATAGGCACATACTTTCGTCCAAACAGTTCAAAAGTGAAATTCTGCACTACTAGTTTCGCTGCAACGGCAGCATCATCAGGTGGTTAAAATGTTTCATACATGAGGGATTCGTCACAGAAATATAAAATCAACAGTTACAAAACACAACACAGTGACACACGTAAAACATTTAATTGAAACAAAAACTTCTGGTAATATTTTAACCATATTCATAATATTTTAACCACCTGATGATGCTGCCATTGCAGCGAAACTAGTAGTGGAGAATTCACTTTTGAACTGTTTGGACGAAGGTATGTGCCTATATTAAGTCTTTAAATACGCACTTCAGGGGCTAAAAATGGATTTTAATAGTTATTTTATCAAATCAACTCAATGTCCAAGAGATAAAAATGCACACCCCTAAAATCACACACCAGATAAATTTGGAAGGCAAGAGCAAATGACACTTTGAGCATCGCGCTCTGCGAGGAAATGTGCAACTCAGTTGTGAAAGCCTGGTCGCTTTATCTGTGACGTGGCATACGAGAGAGTCTAATGTGGGAAATTTCGCTCCGGGAGTGGTGGCCTGATGGCCCCTCGTGCTGTATGCATCGATATGAAGGGGCAGGAACAAATGGCATGCGGCTTGGTGGAGCCGATTCAAATCACCTCGTTTGAATTCATACCAGAAAAATGAATAAGGATTGAAAGATTGTGAATAAAAAATATGCTTGGTTAATAAAAAAGAATTTTTCGTTTACACAAAAGTGGTTACAGAAGTCACACATGGTGTTTTATAAAATTTTAACTATTAATATTCTTTAGGAGAATTTTTAAAACATAAACTGTCGTGATGTGAAAACTATTCGCTTTGTACATTTATTGATTGGCAAATCACTTATTCATTGTTTCATACCTGCAAAATCATTCAATACCAATCATGCTAACCATTGAACCATTGACACCAATAGAAGACTAAATGAATAAAAACTTTATAACAACCCCCTAATGATAGGAACTGTTGTTGCAAAACATCTCTTAGGTTTTCTACACTTTTCAACTGCTGACTCAACGTATTTACACATTAAATAATTAGTTAATTACTTATTTTAACACCAAATTTTGAACCTTAGAATTTTTGTTATGTTCGTGCTAATGATATTTTTAGTGGATGGCTTTTCTGTGTACTACAAAAAAAATTTATCGAAAGGTGTTTAGGCGCATTCATTTTGTTACCTTCTGCATCAACACATTTATGTCTCAAGCTGCTTTCAAAGACGTTAACCTTTAGGCTAGCCGAAAGCCCTAAAGTTTTTTCGTACAAATTCATGGGCAACATTCCTTTACTAGTTTGAGTGGCGTGTAGCGCGGGAAGAGTCAATGCTCAGATGAGCTCGTCAGATAAGCCTTTATTGCTCGAGCTAGTCGGTCCATGATTCCAGTCAAGTCACGTGATCGTTAGATTCATTATCTTGGACTGCTTGGATCAATCCATCTGAGAGGGCCCGCACTGAAGTCGGAAAGGTCAAGCCGACGTGGTCATTGGATAGTGCTCCTCTTTTGCATCAATGATTAAAATATTAATTAATTTTCTTGCAATGCATGTATGGTTTAGAAATATGCACTTTGTAAAACAATGACAGTTGTTTTTTAAGTGTGTGGATGGCAATCTTTCATCACTACAACTTGACGACACAAGTTTTGTTATTAGAATAGTTCATTCATTAAAACATTATGTTAGATTATCGTATCAGTTTTCCCTACGGTTTTAATCGCATACAGTAGTCATAGATTAATTCAAAGTGGACCATTGATAGTTCTTCGAATAAAAAATATCTTCAGTGACGAACAAATGTTAAAATAATAAAGTAGTAACAGTTACAGTTATCATTAACAAACTGTTTTTCTATTAAGAAATCTTATACTCTAAACAAGCAATGTTTGTACGGGCAACCTTTTTCTTCGCTCCAAGGATTTTTGGCCTATATTTTTTGGTTGATTTGGGGTCACGAAAAATCGATTGGAGCTGGTCCCATGTCTGGGAAACCCCGGTTTTCGTCCTAGATCCATTCAAAGTTTCCATGTATTCCTCACGGAGATTTTTTAAACTGAACAAAAATGAGCTGATAACTGTAGATATGAACCAATGTGTGAGCTTTAACCTTTAGTTTAGGAAAATTAATTATACCCAAGTGCAGCACCCTTCGGCCTGGCGAGTGAGCGGAGCGAACGAGCTTTGTGTGGGAACAAAATCAATAATTTTACCGAGCTTAAGCTCGGTCCCCCTTTTACTATTACATAAAATGAGTATTAAATTACCAACCTAGAATGAATATTTTAGAAAACATATAGCCTACTCATCTACTTTCACTTACTATCATGAAGATAAATCTATAAAATAGTTAGACTATCATACGAAGAGTGTAGAAATCTTAACCGATGTACTAGGTTTTGTTGCCATTCATTTAAAATTACTGTGTGGTTTTCTTAGTATCTCATCCACTCTATCAAGTTTTCTAAATTGTAATCGACAATCGTTATCAATATATTTTTGTAATCAATTCACGGAATTAGTACCTGAATAAAGAAATGTTGAGTTAAGCGCGTCAAATAATTATAAGTACAAAGTACATAACAGTACTAATAGTTTTAATAATGTTCAATACTAATTACTATCTACTTACGGTGTAACAATTTTCATATAAATTAAGCTAAAGTAATAGTTTAACGTAAACGTTTCAGTATGCCATTGCGCGAGGATCTGGCACTCTAGTTGGCTGGCTGTTGTCCAACGCATCTCTGATTTATAATTTGTTAAAACCACATGTTTGTTTCTAACCAAAATAAACGTTTTCGCGGGTTCGATCAAAGCAACAGTCAACACTTAAAATGTTTGTGTGCTTGGAATCATTCACTTTGTGGTATCTTTGATTCGTATAAACAGACAAGTTTACCTGCACGTTTATGTGGCCCAAGCGGGGACTTTCGATTCTGAAACTGAAAATTTCCATTAATTATAGATAAACTTGCAATAGTTTTATTTTCATTCTGTAATAGACATATAACTAGACTAACATAATTGATAAATGTACAACACAGTAGTATTATACATCGATGCACTGAAATTTTTTAACAGGAGGTAAGCTGGGGTGATTAAAATGTACAGTAATAATTGGTTTAGGATCATCATATTTTAAGTTTAGGAGTTTAATTAAGTTTATACTCACAACAGACAATTTATCACTGTTAAGTAGCCTACTCGAAAATTATTACTTAAAAATTTAATTTTGGCCAAACATCCTTCAATTAGTCAGAAACAATAAATGGGATAAGACTTCTAAAATAAAAGCTGAACTGCGTTTGGTTAGGTAAACTGATTTTAAACAAAATTTTTTTCAAACTTTCCAGATCGACTTTGGGTTTGTACAGTGAAACGGAGGTGACCATACATTAATACTTGTGAGCAAAAACCAAAACTAGTTTTACCTTATACTCTAAAACAAGCATTGTTTGTACTGGTAAAACTTTCTTTCCTTCCAACAATTTTTTTTTTCTTTTTTTGTAATCTTCGGTCACTAGGAATAGATAGGAGCTGGTTTTTTGACTTGGAAAATCCGGTTTCCGCCCTACAACCCTAGAAAGTTCCCACGTCATCCCTATAGACATATCAAAGAAGCTACTAAATTGAACTGAAATCAACTGATAACTGTAGAAATAAACTAACATTTTTTACGTGTGGTTAATTAAATTAAAACAAAGTGCAGCACCATAGGGGCAGGCGAGTGAGCGGAGCAAACGAGCTGGTCTTAGAGGTGTTACAAGCTTGCTAAGAAAATTCTCGGTCCCAAATTAAGAAATCCACTTGCACAAGTTTCGGAAGGAGAGATTGTAAATTAAAATTTCTCCACCAGACTACTTTCATTTAATGACACACCTCAAACGTAAAACACTACTTCTTTAACTATGATTTCTAGTGAATTATGACGATTGGGATACAGACTTGTACTATCTTATTTTTTTTCAGCATCAGTTTAGTTCCCCAACAAAGGAAGTACGGTATGGAGAGACAACATGAGTATAATACGCATTGGTTTACGACACTGTTTCCACGACCCGCCGTTCATTCCTACCCAACAACATCTGGTTTATTGCTACGTCAAACACAGTATATCACTGTGGGATTCGGTTTATTCATCTTTAAATTCAGAGGTTTTCCAAAGCGCTACTGACACATATCAGTGCTCTGTTTCTGTTAGTAAATCGATGAGCGTTAGGTTTTACGACCAAAATTGTTGGTCTTATGTACTATTATTATGTTTGTCTTAATTCAACAAGATTAAATAAGTTTACGCCAAAATAATTTTTAACTTTAAGCTTATCAAAAATAAGAACGTTTTGGGTTCAATTAATTACTCCATATGGATCCAAAATGTCTTAAAAGTATTTCAAGGTTATTGTGTTTTTTCCGTCATGCATTAGGCCTACGTTGCTAAACTTATTTTTATTACTATTTCGGTAAACTTGTAAAACTTGTGTTTTTGACCGATCTACTTTAGGTGGTTAAACTTTGTATATACAATATTTTTTAGCTATTATGTAAATGTATGTATTATGTCCACTCTTAAGGTGAACATAATAAATAATAACTACAATTTTCTTCATCGATTAAGATACCGTACATTTTGGGTGAAAACAAGCTTAAGTTTTAAGTTTGCAGTTCTTTTTTTTCAAAAAACACTTAGAAACTTGAAAAAAGTACTTTTTTTCTGGAATGCAATTTTTCCAACTTACAAGTTTTATAATTACTGACATGTAAATAAATGCTTGGCCAAAAGACTTCTACAGAGAATATTCTAAAAGATTAGAGTAGCCATAAGTCCTGTCTCTTATCATAGAAGATCATTCCGACAAGTCAAGGCAGGATTAAGCAGGTCCTACATATTCATGGAGCCCATACAAGCGTCCTAAATGTCATGTTATGCATAACGATGTGCATCGTCGTGCACCTGTCATTGATTTTATCCTGAGCTAGTCTATTGTATTATCACCTTTACTTAAACATTTTCAAGTGGATTTTATAGTACATGAAGGGTGTTAAGGATGGGTTGTAGCACAAAAGCACTATTATTTTTCGTACAAACTATAAATACTTGTATAAATATGTATTAGTCAATTTTCTTAATATGTTTAATTTAATCAAGGAAATAAATTAACGGAGTTCACAGACACCAGATTCATAATATTAAGTTAGTAAAAATGTCTGATACAAGTTACTCGGTTTACAAGGTCAGTTCATATAGCCATGATTTAGTATACCTTGATCATACAATAAAGCAATTATAATAGATGCACAATTCTAGTATAAGTAAACGTCCTATATAGTAAGCTTAATAACAAGCTTAGTATACTTAGTGAGACTAAATCTTAAATATGAATAGACAAGCTGAATCACAAATCTCATGAGTGATTACGATACCATGAATGACAATTTATACATAAAATATTAGTTTCAATTTGAAAAAAACTAAAATAAACTTGTTTTAATTTAAAACAAAACTAATTAATTACAATTTTTAAAGATAAAATCCTTGTACATATCGAATTTTGTAAAATAAGGTGCATTTCCCAGTGTTACTTTTATAATATATCGTTTGACCAATAACTTAAACTATAAAGTTGGTAAAATATACCAATACAAATATTGAAGTAAATATAAAAATATATAACTTTACTAAACTATTAATAACTATTGCAATATAGTAAATCCCAACAATTATGCAATATTATTTCTGTCTAATATGTATTAATTAAAGAAATATAACCAAATATATTAAGTTAAGCATCATTCGGTAGCTGAGTCGTGCTACATGAGACTTGTGATCCATCGTGTGGATTTTTAAAGTTTTTTTTTTGCTAAATTTAACTTATAAACATAAAAACTTAGGAGTAACATATAAATAAAAGTAGTGGGGTTTTGCCGGTTCTGGCACAGGTCAAGGCCAAGTGGTTCGAACCGGCAGGTGTGGGTGACAGTGATGGACGTGTTTTGTAAGTGGGTCAAGGCCATCCGGAGGGAGTTTTAAAAAAGTGGGAGCCGCAGGGGCTCAGTCGGGGCGGGGATTCGGGACGGGTCGGATCGAAGCGGGAGCGGCGGCGCCGGGCCGCGGGAGGTTTTTTTCTTTTTATTTATTTTAATCAAATCCCATCAGTGATCGTAGAATCGCCTCCATGTCGTTTGCAGCAGTAGTGGTCACCACATCGCTCTGTACCGGGCGGGAGCCGGCGTTCGTTGTAGGCGTGGCGGAATCGTCTGTCGGACGTGCAGTGTTAGCAGTGGTATCCGTGGTGGAAGTCACTTCAGGGGACTGCACCGGTGAACCCTGTTGTGTGTCCATGGTTGCAAGAGAGAGAGAGAGAGAGACGAGAGGTCTTAGGTGTTCACCGTGTGAGGCGATAGAGCGCAATGAGACACGAGTCGGAGGATGTCCGATGATATACACCCGGTAAGATGGTGAACAAGAAGAACTGGACGGGACTGTCAATAGGCGTGACAAGAGGGAAATGTTGATACTTCACCATGTCAGCCAAGACTGTCTGTAGAATAGTATCAATAGTGCAAGCGTTGCCAAGGTGAGGTGGTGCAAAATACAACGGGTGAAACCTGAACTGTTTTTTAAGTCTAGCCACCGTACTACGCGGTTTTGAAACTGCAGGTGTAGAATGCCGTTGTAAAATGTGTTTTGTGCGTAAGAGTTTCAGCTGTAAAGTGTGGGAAGCCATGATTTTACATGTGCACCGCTTCATAACAAGCCGGTAAATGGTCAGCGGCCGCAATTGTGTCTGAATATATAGACACTAATTAGCATATTAAGCGGAAACACATTTTAGAGTAACAAGCGTTAGTTATAAAAGCGCCAGAGACTTACGGATGGAACCTCACCCGACCGATGCCGCCACCGAAATGGCACGCGCGCGGCGGCAACCCCCCTTTTTATGCGATCGATGAGTCACGTGGGACGCCCCTCTAACCCCCTCCCCTAGAAAACCACATAAAAGAGCTCTGCGAGAGTTCGGTATTAATAAAAAGTTCGGTATGGTATAAGAAAGGGGGTTTGCGAGAGCTCGGTTATTTGTCAGTCGGCTGCGGCTATGGTCACAAGAGTAGGAGGAAGAGACGGATAGTTTTAAGAAAAGTACTATTAATAGCGGAAGTTAATTAATTAATTATTCAGTTGTAGGATTGCAAGTATCGCTCTGTGGACAATCAAGTGGGGGACTACAATTGTGATTGAACAGGTAACTATTGTGGTATAGCAATAATTGTAATATTAAACGGTTGTAAAGCGTATAAGCTGCAAGTGTGCAAGAAATGCCCCGTGCACGATCAGGTAAGATTACAATAGTCAATTGTACAGGTGAATCTTATGTTGTAGTGATAACTATAATAGTAGCCGGTTGTAAAGTGTATAACCTGCAGGTGTGCAAGAAATATCTCGTGTAATGTAGCAATAAGTATAATAGCAGACGTGCAGGAAAGATTGCGTGCACTACTGCACGGTCAAATCCTGTAGTGTAGCACTAACTACATTATTATGACCGAGAAGTAGCGGTTAGAGTTTAAGTGTTGTTAAAGTAAGAGAGTAATTTGCATAGTAAGGAGGAAACAGGTGTGTAAGAATGGAACCTGCAATTAATCAGTGCGAGTTTCCTGCACGCGATGGTAATTAGCATATTTAGTTTAAACAAAAATTGAAACTCGACGCGAAAATAAAATTGAGATTTATAAAATGACTGGTGTAGTGTTAAGAAATAGTGTAAAAATAATTAAAATGTTAAGTGTTAAAAAATAAATAGTGTGTTATAATAATATGTGCTATGAACTTACGGATTGGTTGTTTACCGCTGGGGTGTCAGCCCCCTATATGGGAGGCGCGCGAGCTTCCCTTCGTTTATATGCACGCGGATGGTTAGTCATGCATGACCCCCCCCCCCGACCGGAACCGGAACCCCCCCCTTGACGTCACAACGTCTTAGGTGTTGCGTGTAAGAAGTACCAACCAGGCCAAGGATTATGCGCATCAGTAATGCTTTTCCAAACAATAGTCTATTGTATGTTAAAAACAACCTGCGTGTACCGCCATCCTATTTCCGTTGGAACTATAATTAAGCGGCGGAAGAGGGTGGATAACAATCGACGATAATTATGCTGTCACGCGATGGGGAAAGCTGCGGATGTACTTGTCGGCGGATGTAATTTGATGCTATCTAATGCAAATTGAGAGGTACAAGGGTCCTACTTGTCAGCGGATGTAATTTGATGCTATCTAATGCAAATTGAGAGATACAAGGCTCCACCTGCGTTTTGGCCGACCCACATGTAACAAAGCACATCCGTTTGGAATTTTCCACTGACGTTGCTGGAAGGTTCCATACCCCCTTAAACCCCTACCGGCCCCCCACCACTCTGGGAGCCGAGAACCACCCCGACGACTATCGCCGCCGCAGTCGGGCTCGGAACTCCGGACGCGGCGCTCCGATCCGACTCAGAGGGCAACTCAAATGTATAAGCGGCCGATATATATTTGAGTTACTCTTGTTGTTAGGCTATTACTATTTAATATTTGTTGTGTGTGTGTGTGTCTATGGTTTTTATGCAAAGTGTTATTTGGTTTTAGTCTTAAGATGTGTTAGTTTTAAGGTTTAACTTGCGCATTGCGATGTTAGCATTAAGGTGCGTTATGGTATTATTTATGTTTAAGAAATGTGTTTTTAATTTTAAGTATTGGGTTATGGTGTGTGTGTGTGTGTGTGTGTGTGTGTGTGTGTGTGTGTGTGTGTGTGTGTGTGTGTGTGTGTGTGTGTGTGTGTGTCTATGTCTGTGTTTATCTGTGTGCTAATAATTTTTTATATTCCACAGCTAGCTGTTAGGATGGGTAGATTAAATTAAAATGTAAATGTAAATTGAAGAAGTTTGATTGAACTTCATTTAATATGGGTGGGACATGCGCGTTGTGCCGTAGGTAGCGCATATTTTTATTGTTTTTTATTTTTGTTTTTTAATTTTGGCCAGGCAAAAATATGTTTGGGTGGGTTTAGATTAAGGGTGGGAGGTTAGAGTTGCGCCTTGCATTAGCTGTTCCAGAGTCCCCATTGTAAAATTGGAATGGTCAAGTCCAGTGCCCAGGCCCGAGGCTGGCCGCCCGTATCACAGACTACCAAACTGGATCGCCACGTGCGTGCGGGCCAAAAATCGGGATCCCTAGCAAGACGTAACTTTTTGGGTTGGGATTGGGAGTGTTGGAGGAACACAGGGTGGTGGAGACGGTTCTGGCCGCCTCCATCACCTTGGATCATTATTATTTTTTGGTGACCTTGACCTCAATTCACTCATGCATAACCCCCCCCCCCCCCCGAGGTCACTTTCACTTGTTGCGTGTGCTGTGTGATTATTTAAGCGAGGCCGACTAACGGGTCTGTTTATTCTGATTCCAGCCGCCAACGCTGCCGCATCAGAGCCATGTCGTCTACTACCAGTACCACTTCCAACACTACCAGCACCACTACCACTTCACCACCTGTCGCACCAACGAAGAGACTCCGTTTGAAGAATGTGCCGGAGCACATGCTGCAGCAGATGGAGACACCACCTTCCACATCCAGAAGTCCAGCTCCGGCCAACATTCTTCTGCAAGCGATGACAGTTCTTGGGAGCATCTTCTCCCCACCTCCGTCACCAATCCATGAGGAGCAGCCGTCAGAAGATGGATCTGCAGTAATGGCAGCACCACCGTAGAAGAAAGTGACGGATGTGCCAAGAACTGTTGAGCCTCTTCGTCCTGATACACCTTCACTTCTCAATTTTATTCGTCCTTATATTTCCTTGCCACCACTAATCACCCCTATTTCTGAATCTACCCCTCCTCGTCCTATCATTCCTGTTTTAGAGCGAAAAAAGAAGCTTTTCAAAATTGCTCGTTCAGAGCGTTATCAATTATTAATGAAAGAGCGACGCAGGGCATTTAAAAATCCGCGTAAATGTCCTGAAGTGCTCTGTAAGGGTCTTAAAAAAGGATCAGTTTGTGGTAAGAAATGTGTTTTAAACGAAAAGTATTGCCGTTTACATGTCGTGAAACACATTTCTGCGCCACAACTGACTGTGGTCTCCCACAAGTCTTACCCTCCCACCAGGTTGAAGAGATTGAAGGAAGGTTTGAGGTACTTTTTGTAAGTAGAACGGATAAGAGCAATAGAATTGTAATAGGGTGTAACGGCTATAAGTGGGTAATAAAGCTCTCCGTACCTCTAAGAACCAAAAAAGCGATCAATACACTTGATGCGAAAGACTTTCTCTTCAAAGGTGAGGATGGTTGGACTAGGTGGGGGCGAAGTAATTATTAGAAAATCTTAGCTTTTTTCCAAATTCCAAATTGTTGGCAAAAAATAATGGGAGAGAAACCAGCGCTATGATAAGTGCGCTGCGTTTCTCTCCCATTATTTTTTGGCCGCTCTAAGTCCCGTGACCTACTTTCATATGACCTTGACATTGACGACCCCCCCCCCCTCCCGACCGGAACCGGAACCCCCCCCCCCCGGCGTACGTCACAAACATCCTTCCCCTGCCAACTTTCTCTTATTTTGCATTGACCTACTTTCAATAAACAGTCGCACACCCGCTGTTGGAACATTGCTCGCCTACCCACTGTACAGCGAACATGGCTCCACTGGATGGTGCATCATTTTACAACAAATGTACTGAGTCCGAAGAAGTTTTGGAAATAGAGGAAGAGGAACAGACATCGGATGAAGAAGAAGAAGAACAACTGATTGATGAAAAACTTAGATGTATAAAACTTGAACCGGACGACACTATTGACCCGTACATCTGGGAAGCAGTACATTGGTTGGAGTCGGGCAGAACAATCGTGATAATATCTCCAATGTTGTTCCTTGGAAGCCCGATTGTGTACATTACGCCGGACACTGCCGAATTCATCTGGCAATGGGGGGAGTCGTTTAATGAGTTCAGGGGGAATGAAGAGCATAATAACTGGTTTAACATCACGTTAGTCTAAGGAGGGGTTTGTCAAAACCCGAAAAACGGCCCTTTTCAGGGCCACCTAATACACAGATTAGGCGTATGAATTGTAAGATTCATACGCAAGATTAGTCATGAGTGGTTACTACATAAGTCAAACTCCTGTGTGACCTTGAACTTGAACCCCCCCCCCCTTTTAAAAATTTTCACTGTACAGTGTTGGCGAACGTTATAAAAGCAGCTATCACATGTGTTTGCTCATTATTTGACTTGTTGTTATACGTTAAACATGCATAAGAGACTGGATTCGTTTTTTGCTAAGCACACAGAAGTTTGGCCGCTATTGTATAGGTTATTTTTGAAAATTGAACAAAACATAATGAGGGATATGGGCATGGGGGTTAGTGTGTTTGTATACCGTCGCGGTGCGTACGAAGTATTGTGTGCATGCCGAGTAAGGATTGAAGTTTTAGAAATACTGTTTCCTTGGATGCTGCACGTACGTAATCTTGTAGAAGGCATGAAGATAGAGGTGGAAGTCGTTGCAATGCAATACAAGCTGTCTGCAGAAGAGTAATTAGAGTAAGGCAAGTTACAAATTTTTATTTTTATAATTGACTCCCCCCCCCCCTTTTTTCCAGTTTCCTATATAAGCGAGGGTTCGACACAATCCTGTTCATTTTTCGTGTAACTGTTACTGGAGCCACACATGTTCTTAAACCATGTCTCCGAGAGATACCACTTTTATTTACATTACTGAAATTTTTTGTAGATCGTGAGATGGCAGAAGACGAAGAACTAGAGCAAGAGGTAAATATTACGGTTGGACAGTTTTTAGAAGAAATAGTTGGAGAATTTTTGAATTTAAATAAACAAATGAACAATGATATTGGACCCGCTTCAAATTCAAATGTATCCTTTATGCACCAACCGGAAGAATTAACAGAATCTGAAGGTGAAGAAGAACAGCAGTCACAACTCTGGAATGCCACTGCCCATGTTATTCATACCCCGCAACATGAGGAAACAAATTCGGAATAAAAATGGTAGGGGGAATAATGCGGTAGTAGGGTATTTAAACGGTAGTCTGGCATGAGTAAAAATCATTTGAAAATGGATGAGCGAGCGAGAATGTACAAAGTGTTTTGTGAAGAGTGTGATAGAGTGTGGGTACCACCCGCGAACTCCTTCACATATTATTTTCCAATTCTGGACATAGATGATTGTAAGAAAATCCCGGACATCGGTTATAAGTTTGAAAAGGCTGGAATTCTAATTAGTGTTCATGAAAAATTTCATAATGAATATTCAAGGAAATTAGCATTTGATTTCGTGTTGGCAAATGAAGATCTTAAATCTTGTGACTATCCTTATTTTCTTTATAACCATCTTGTTAAAAATGGTGCTAGCGTGACCGTTGAAATATGTATTCGTCATTTTTGGGACAACCGGTAAAGTGGTGGGGGAAAGGGGATAAATGTGATGTCGGACTGAATTTAGTTTTATTTTCACAAGAGCAGCCGACTACGATGCAACGTCCAATTTTGTATCATACGCTTACTTCTGATGCAGAAGAGGAGACCAGAAGGAGAAGAAGTGAACAATCAAGACAAACCCAGGCTAATATCAACATGGAATATTACAGACTTTAATTTCAAATTCCCGGAATGCGACTTGGAGAAAACCGAGTGAAAACTGTCCACGTAGCCGGTAGTTACATTAAATATCTAAAACTACTATTGGAAGAAAAAAAATCAAAAATTAAACAATTGGAAAATGAAAACAATAAAATGAAGAAAGAACTGTTACGTTTGAAAAATGTGTGTAGTAACGAAGGTGCGGTTGAAGAGGGGGAAGAAGAAGGAAATGAAATATTGGGATTTTAAGTAAAAAAAAAAAACATAAAATGATAAAAAAATAATAAAATTAAAAAATGTAAAAAAGTAGAGGTAGAATAGAGAGCGGGGAATAGATCACTTTGTGGCAATGGAATAACATGTCACTTAGTGCTCTATTCCCCGTTCTCGCGTTAATATTGTTTGACCTTGACCTATAAAGTAGTAGTGGGGATAAGTTATTTAAGCGGGCGGTAGGCAGTAAAACAGTTTAGTACGAATGTTACTCTCATCTACAACACGATGGAGAGTCTTTTTGTTATTTGTTTGAGAAAAATAATTTGTGATGACTTTTTATTTCATCACATAATAAGATCAGGAGAATGTCTTATTCCGAATACAGTTAGAAATGCAATACACGAGTATCGAAGAGAACATTATGGATTTGGCATTATTGTTGCTTATAAATTTGCAGATGGGACCCAGCTTTGTCCAGATTGTGCACGAGTGGCTATAGATGATTGGGATGAATTTGAACTTGAAGGAGGATACGTTGACCATCGTGTTAAAGCACCACTAATAAGATTTGAAGCTATGCGGTAAAGATGCACAATCTGCGCACAGGTCTTATGTAAATTTATTAGGTGTAGAATATACTAGAGTAATGGTATGGAGGGGAGATCTAACGAAAAGTGGGGGAAAAAGTGGTGGGGGTATTGGTTATAAATGTTGCTTGGTAAAGGTTGATTTCATTACTGTCGCAGAATAACTTGAGTAAAGATGTCTTTTCAGATGGAAATAAAAACTTTTAAAATTCTCGATGAAGAATGGACATTTGTTGCAAACTTTATAAGATCCAAAGAAGATGATGGAAGTTTGATGAATTTTGACCTCAAAATTTGTAACACGCAATGCGCAAAGACCCGGCGAAGAATATGAGGACTACAGATATAGATATAATTTTCAAGGCTTGTCTTACCCGGTAGGGTTGAAGGATATTTCAAAATTTGAAAAACAAAATCTCGGAATATCAGTTAACATATTTGGTTTGGACAGTTCCAATAAAGTTTATCCTTTAAAAGTGGTGAAGAACGAGCTTGCAGATCATACGGACTTGTTGTTACTTACAAAGGATGAAGTGTCACACTATGTATGGATAAAATCATTTGAAAGACTTGTCAACAAGCAGCTATCGAAAAATGAACATAAAAAATTAATTTGTAAAAGATGTTTTTGTTTTAAAGAAGAAAGAAATGGAGGGCGAAATTGGTTACAAGAACATAAACAACTGTGTAATGAACACTTTGAAGAAAAGATTATCTTACCACCATTGAGTAAATCATACTTACAGTTTGAAAAGGTGTTCCATCAGTATCGCATTCCTATAGTGGTATACGCTGATTTTGAATCAACACTTGTCCCTATTGAAGATGAAAACGTGGAAGCAAGGAAGAGTATAAAATATCAAATGCATAAGCCTAACAGTTTTTGTTTATTGGTTAAATCTACATTGGCTGAAGAACATTTAAATGGGTACGGATTAACGTCAAGACCCGTGGTGTACCGTGGTGAAGATGTTGCTGCGACATTTCTTAATCATCTATATGAAATAGCTAGGAATGTAGAAAATTTGTATAGCGATATTGTGCCAATGATACCTATGGATGAAGAAGAAGAAATTCAACACGAAAATGCCACCCATTGTTTTTTATGTAAAAATGAGTTTACTTTGAATAACTACAAAGTTAAGGATCATGATCATCTTACAGGATATTATAGGGGTGCAGCATGTAATGGATGCAACATCAATTACAAGATTCCTAGAAATATACCTGTAATACTGCATAACCTTAGCGGTTATGATGGTCATTTTATAATACCAGAATTGGGGAGAGATGACGGTGCGATTGATGTTATCGCGGAAACAACTGAAAAGTTTATAAGTTTTAGTAAGAAGATTGGAAATATAAAATTACGATTTTTAGATTCGTACCGGTTTATGCCGTGCAGTTTATCGAGACTTTCAGAAAACCTCAGGAAAGAAGATTTAATAGAAACAAGAATGATTGTGAATAACGATAAATTGGATCTAGTTCTTCGCAAAGGTGTTTTCCCTTATGATTATATCGACAGTTTGGAAAGATTTGAAGAAACCTCACTTCCACCTAGAGAAGCTTTTAAGAGTAAATTATACGAAGAGGACATCAGTGAGGAAGATTATCAACACGCTTGTAAGGTATGGAATGAATTAGGGATGAGAACTTTGGGAGAATATTCAGATTTCTACGTTAAATTTAATGTGACACTATTATGTGACATAATGGAAGAATTTAGGAATACCTGTTTAAAAGCATACGGATTAGACCCTCTTCATTCGTACACAGCTCCCGGATTGGCATGGCAGGCCATGTTAAAAGAAACAAACTGTAAACTTCAACTACTAACCGATATAGATATGGTGTTGATGATAGAGTCTGGTATCCGAGGAGGATTAACGCAAAGTGTAACCAGATATGTAAAAGCCAACAATAAATACCTCCCCAACTATGATGCGTCACAACCAAGTACATTTATAGGTTATTTTGACGCAAATAACCTATATGGATCGGCTATGTCAAAACCCCTTCCATATGATAATTTTAAATGGGTTGATCCAAATTCGATTGATAACATCGCCGATATCCCTAAACACGGAGATACTGGTTACATCTTTGACGTTGATTTTGAGTACCCCGAACATCTTCACGACCACCATTACGATTTGCCGCTATTAGCAAAAACAGAAATATCTCCGACTGGTAGATGGCCGAAATTAATGATGACACTCACCAACAAGACGAGGTATGTAGCACATTATTGGACAGTACAACAAGCGTTAGAGATGGGATTGAAAATTACCAAAAATTAATAGGGTGCTACAATTTTCTCAATCCTGTTGGTTGAAATCCTATATAGATAACAACACTAGAAGAAGAACTGCAGCAACGTCCAATTTTGAAAAGGATTTCTTTAAATTGATGAATAATGCTATATTCGGCAAAACATTAGAAAACAAGAGGAATCACAAAGATTTAAGATTGGTTAATGATGCAACAAAATTACAAAAGTTGGTCCAAAAACCAAACTTTGCATCTTCAATAATTATTAATGAAAACCTTGTTGCCGTTTCTATGAACAAAATTTCAATTAAGATGGATCGCCCTGTTTATGTCGGAATGTCCATTTTAGACATATCAAAAACTCATATGTACGATTTTCATTATAATAAAATGGTGAAACATTATGGAAGAGAGAACATTGGAATCGCATACATGGACACCGACGCATTCATCTATTGGATTATAACCAATGATATGTATGAAGACCTACGCACTTTTGTTTATAAAGATGATTTTGATTTTTCTGACTATCCGCAACAGCATCCTAACTACGACAATGGAATAAACAAGAAAGTCTTAGGAAAATTCAAAGATGAGACCAATGGTGCGCCTATGGAAGAGATTGTGGCTTTGATGTCCAAGCTTTATTCATTTCAACTATACATAAGTGAGAAAGAAGAACATCAAGTTGTGAAGAAGGCAAAAGGCATTAAAACATCATATCTAAAGAAGAATGTACAATTTGAACATTTTAAAAGATGTCTGTTTGAAAATATAGAAACCACAGCAACTTTTAATACAATAAGAAGCTTCAACCATCAAGTTTACAGTGTTAAACAAACCAAATGGGCACTAAGCTACAAGGATGACAAGAGGCATATCCAGCAAGACAATATACACACTCTTCCCTTTGGACATTATTCATTAACTCCTATTGACCAATAAAACCTGTTCTTCGTCCTTTCACCTACTTCCTTTTTCCTTTCCGTAAAAAAAAGAGGGAGCATGGCAAGCCCAATGCCATGCCCCCCTCTTTTTTACACAGCTATTATTTGGCCTTGACCCATATTTGTTAATGATATAAAAGATGACAAACCAGTCTGAGGATTAGTATTTTTTCAACCGGCGTGGAAACAACATCTAAGAATGGAAGGACTAAAGGATAAGATTGTACATGAACTTCATAAACCGGCAAGAAGAAAGTTTCCAAGAAGAAATACAGTTAGTAAAGGAATGAACGATCTCTACCAAGCCGATCTCATCGAAATGATACCACATAGTAAATTAAATAAAGGATTTAAATATATATTAGCGATTATAGACTGTTTTAGCAAGCTCGCTGACGCTTTACCGCTTAAGGACAAGAGTGGGAAAAGTGTTACAAAAGCTATGGAAACTGCTATTAAAAGAAATAAACTTGTCATAAAACATTTACAAACTGATGATGGAAAAGAATATTTCAATAAGGAATTTGCAACATTAATGAAAAAATATAACATAAATCATTATTCTACAAATTCGGAAGTCAAAGCTTCGATAATAGAACGATTCAATAGAACATTAAAAGGAGCGATGTATAAAACATTTTCCAAACGAGGATCGTATGTGTGGTACGATATATTACCGCAGCTTATAAAAGAGTACAATAACAAATATCATCGCATTATTGGTATGAAACCTATCCAAGTAAATAGCGGCAATGCTAAGCTTGTTTTGGAGCGTATTAAAAAAAATACGGCTCCCAAAATTGAAAAATTAAAACCTAAAAAGTTTAAAGTAAACGATAAGGTGCGTATAAGTAAATACAAAGGAGTTTTCAGTAAGAGATATCTACCAAACTGGACTAACGAAGTATTTACAATCTACAAGGTGCAGCCGACAATACCAGAAACTTACATTTTAAAGGACAACAAAGGTGAACTACTTCAAGGCGGATTCTATGGGCATGAACTATTGAAATCAACAGTTGGTGATGTATATCTTGTCGAAAAGGTTTTACAAAGAAAAAAGGATAAAGTTAAAGTCCGTTAGTTGGGATTTGATAAGAGTGAAGATTCTTGGATTCCTACAAAAGACTTGGTATAATACTTTAATAACTCATTATGTGTTCAACCTTTAAACAAGATGGATATTGTACAGCAAAAGGAACGATTTAATATTAATAATATAGATGAATTGACAGTGGATAGTGACAAGTTAAACTGTGGTAAACATGGGGAATTACTACCAAACTCCATAAGATGTTTGATAACCGGTCCTTCAAATTGTGGAAAAACAAATGTTGTTTTCAACCTTATAACTAATCCAAAAGGGCTAAGGTTTAATAATATATACATTTTTTCAAAATATTTGCAACAACCTAAATACCAGTTATTGGATAAAGTATTAGCAAGTGTACCAGAAGTAAATTTCTACAAGTTTAATGCTAGTGAAACAATTATGCAGCCAAATGAAGCTAAACCTGTAATTTATATTTGACGATGTATCATGTGAAAATCACGATACAATCAGAAGTTATTTTGCAATGGGGAGACATCATAATATTGACAGTATTTACATTGGTCAAACCTACAGTAAAATTCCAAAACAACTTATAAGAGATAATGCTAATTTGTTGATAATATTCAAGCAAGATGAAACAAATTTGAAACATATATATAACGATCATGTGAATGCGGATATGACATTTGATAAATTTAAAGAGATGTGCGGCAAAGCGTGGGCTGAAAAGTATGGCTTTCTCGTCATTATGAAAGATGAAGCTATAAAAGATGGAAGATATCGAATAGGGTTGGACAAATTTGTATTAATTCATTAATTGAATGGCAGTACGTCTAGTAATGAATCAGACTTCATAGTGTAAACATGGTAAATCAAGAAAAACTATTGAAAGAAATAAAATCACTCAGTGATTCTATTAGGATGAAGAATCGTGCATTAAGGATGGGTTTAAGTGAAAGAGAAGAATTCCTAGAGACTACATTTAAACCTATTACGGAACCTTTAAAACAGATATCAGAAACCATTGGTAAACCTCGTTATGAAGGAGATGTTTTACTACCAGTTTCTAAACAAGAAGTACAAACATTAAAAAAAGACGACGATGATTCATATACAAGTGCTAGTGAGTTTTCGCAAGAAGAAACAAAAGAAGAAGAAGAACCAATTGTTGAAAAAGAAGAAGAACAACCGATACCTGAAGCAGAACAATCGATTCCAAATCTAACTCAATTGAGTAGCGATATATTACAACATGGACCTCTTGGAAGGAAATACATAATGAAAATGCTACATGACATGAAAGCAAATCCAAATTTAGGTAAATCACACATATACGGAGCAAGGATTGATGGGAATGAATTAAAAATAGGTGATTCAAAGCTTGAAATAACTGAAGACGATCACATCATTATTGGTGAGCATAAATATAAAGGAACAAAAGGGTTATATGAATTAATTTTTAAAAACATACCACTAAGATATTCAATCAAAGATTTAAATGTTTTTAAAGAAATTCTACAAAATACCAACGCTCATAAAAGGAATTACTCAAAGGATGCAATGATTAATCGTTCACGTGCAACGAAATATAACATCGTTATTAAAAAGCTGTTTCCTCCTCGAAAACTGCCAACATTACGTACCGCACTGGCGGTGAAACAACCGCTAAAAAGAAAATCTTTATCACTTATGGATTTATCACTTCTTGAACAACATGGTAAAAAGAGTAAAGGAGATACTTCAACATCTGGTAAAGGACTGATGAAAAATCAGTACAATACAAATGTGATTTACTACAAAGACATCAATAAATTGGTTGACAGAATGAGACTATTACATGAAGCCATGGAAGCCGGTCATACGGGTTTAAATAATGAATGGGTGGCTCTGGTTGATGAACTTAGGAATCGCGGCATAGTTGTATAATTGTCCGCGGATATATAAAAGAATTGTAAGCGTATAATGTATCAGTTCTAACATGAGCGTCGACAAGTTCGGACGGTACTCCGCATTAGGGGTGCAAGTTGGAGAAGGCAGAAAAAGAAGTGGATTACCGCAAACTCCTGAAGGTGACTATAACATAAGTAATAAACGTCTAAAACTAGTTAAATATCCAGAAGAAGATACTGATGGAGCGAATTTAAAAACAGTTAAAGAAGCTACTTCAACATCGTTGAAATTGGACAAGAATACTTACGATGTCAAATCACATAAGATAATTAATGTTGGTAAACCAACTGACAGTTGTGATGCAATTAATAAAGAGTATTTATCATCTGAACTTTCAAATACTTTAAAATTGCAGTGGGGTAATAATTTAAAAGATGGACAGACATATGATGCTGGGAATCATAGAATAACAAACGTGGCAAATCCAAAAAATGATAAAGATTCAGTTAATAAAGAATATTTACATTCTATAATACCGGAAAAGACTCAACGCGGATTTTCTTTTTATAAATTTATAATAAATGATGTTGGATACCCGAAGGAAGACGGCGATGCTGTAAACCTGAAATACATCAAGGACAACTGTATTTTACAAGATGCTGTTGAAATCGATTGTCATGGGAAAGTGTTGTCAAATGTAAAGTTCGGTTCTCAACCAAAAGACGCTGTTACTATAGAACAACTATCGAATTAAACTAAGAATTAAAAAGGGGAACATCGAATTTTGTAAAACATGAAGATGCCGTGCTAAAGCGAGGAGATACATTTATATATGGAAATGAAAAGTTTGATTTAATGCAAGGGAGTAATAATGAATGGGATGCGGGAGGTAAAAGAATAACAAATGGAAGATTTGGTGAAAAAAGTTCGGATGTACCTTTAATGGGACAAACATTAATTGCAAAAGGTCCTTTATTAGGTGCATACGAAGGTCATAATAGAAGAATAAAAAATATTTTTCCTGGTTATGAAGAAGATGACTGTGTTACAGTGAAACAAACAATAACTTGGGATGAACGCAATGGAACCAAATTTGATGCTAAGATGAAGAAAATAATTAATGTTTCACCAGGTGAAGTTTTCAATGATGCCGCTACTATTGGACAAGTCATAACAACATCAAAAAGTGATTCGACCGCTTACACGTGTAATGATAAACGTATTATGCAGTTACACGATCCTCAACATCCGAAAGATGCTGTAACTTTAGATTGTTTAATAATAATAGTGGGCAATTTACTTATTGATACCCACAATCATATAGCTAGTACAACGAGTCATGTGATGATTCAACCCGATGAACGAGAAGCTTGGATTAAAAATAGAATCATAAATCAGTATGTAATTAATTTGAATAATTAAATATTTAAATATAAAAATTGTGCATGTGTTATTCATTCATGTAAAGCATCTCGTAGAGTAAACACGCCGGTTGTATAAGACGACACAATGAAGACCGCACCGCTCAGTCGTCGTCAAGACAGCGTCAAGAAAGGACGTGGTATAACATCAGCTGCGTTATCCCTGCTCAGACGGATTCCTGTTGGTGCTGTTCTAAATCGAGCTATAGACGCTCTACCATACGAATTCCATCTGCACGGAGGTTATCAATATTGTGGACCCGGAACTAAGTTGGCAAAACGTTTAGCAAGAGGAGATCCTGGTATTAATAAATTGGATCAAGCCTGCAAAGAACACGATATAGCGTATTCCAAGTTTGCAGATTCAACAAATAGATCGATAGCGGATAGAGTGCTAGCTGAAAAAGCTTGGCAAAGAGTGAAATCAAGTGACGCAAGTATTGCGGAAAAAGCAGCCGCTTGGGCAGTTACTACAGCCATGAAGGGGAAAACAAAATTCGGTGGTGGGAAACGTCGTAGAGGACGACCTGCAAAGAGAAAAGCTCCCAAAAGAGGTGGAAACATTAGGAAAAGACGTCGTAGGACTCGTAAAGCAAAGGCGAAGAAAACTTCCGTTTGGTCGATGGTAAAAAACGGAGCAGGTCTATACCTAAGACCGTACCGTGTATACTAAATAAGAACAATCAATTGATAATTCCGAATAAAGCCTTAACAAATTATCAATTATCAAATTATGTGAAATGTTTAAGAATACCATTTTTTAGAGGAGTTTTTATGAAAGATGCATTACCAAATAAAATATGGAAAAATGAAACTGGAATAGTAAATTTGGATTCCACTCATGGTCCAGGAACTCATTGGGTATGCTATAAAAAACTCGGACAGAAAGTTTACTACTTTGACAGTTTTGGCAATCTACCACCGCCGAAAGAACTTCAATATTATTTTCGGAACTCCAAAAATATATTTTACAATTACAAAAGAGAACAACCCAACGATACAGAAATATGCGGACATTTATGTTTGGAGTTTTTAGCGAAAAGCGTCAGTCAACTTTGAGATGTCATCGTATACAGTGTCACTGAGTGGAAATTCATCCACACTGAAAAGCACTCTTTTCCCGGCACTACGTTTATCCAAGGATAGACTGTGGGAAGCTGCACTATTGGATTTTACTACGTACAATTCAATTCCCAACGTCACGGAGGGAAAAAACAATTTACTACATTATTACGAGAGTAAAGATGAAAAAGTAAATTATTCGCAATTGAAAGTAATAACTTTATCTACTGGATCGTATGAAATAGACGATATAAACCAAGTATTACAGAAGCAGCTAGGAGAAGAAAATATCAGTATAAAAGGAAATAACAATACTTTAAAAGCGGAAATCACTTCAAAATATTATATAGATTTCAGTTTGGAACAGTCGATCGCCAGTTTACTCGGGTTTTCAAATAAGAAAAGAAAAGTCTTAGATCCTGGAACCACTCATACAGGCGATACCACAGTGACAATATTGAAGGTGAACAGTATTGATATAACATGCAATATTATACACGGATCGTATAGAGATGGAGTAAACCAACATATTTTGCATACATTTTATCCAACAGTGGCTCCCGGTTTTAAAATAGTTGAGAAACCACAAAACCTGATATACCTGCCATTGAACACCAGTTTCATTTCGGACATCGTACTGAACATATCGGATCAGGACGGTAACAGTGTTGACTTTAGAGGAGAAACCATTACAATACGGTTACACATAAGAGCGGTGTCATAAGTTCAACATGGGATTGACATTTAAACCGCAACGGAAGAGCCGAGACCTCAGTAGCTCTTCAACATTGGACGAGTTAACACCGGACAACATTCGTTTCCTGCAAAAGATCGGACTAAGACTTACCAATGATGGATATCCTGGATATATCTCAAGGACCGACGTTCGACGAAACACTATGGGAGAAGGAATATCACACGCACAACCCTTACACTTCATCAAAATTAAACAATAACGATGAAATAAGGATCCCCATTCAACAACAGGACATTTACACGTTACCGTGTGAAAGTTACTTGTACATCGAAGGACGAGTATTAAAATTGGATGGAAAGACCGGTTCAACGGTTCCATTTATAAATAACCCGATGGCATATCTTTTTGATGAAATAAGATATGAAATATCAGGAGTGACGGTTGATTCAACAAAAAAAGTCGGTCTAACAACGACACTGAAAGGATTAACATCATTAACACCGCATGAGAAAAATTCAATAGTCACTGCCGGATGGGTTGCTCCCGATAAAGACACTATAACACCGGATTCCAATGGTCATTTTGACTTTCATGTCCCTTTACGTTTGCTTTTGGGATTCGCTGAAGATTACAGACGAATAATAATAAATGTCAAACAAGAATTGGTATTACTCAGATCTTCAACTAACAAGGACTTGATACTTGCAGACCCTGGAACTACGGAAGCCAAACTGGAATGGCAACTACAGTTGGATAAAGTCGTGTGGAGAGTACCGCATGTCAGATTAGCCGATGAACATAGAATTGTATTGTTGAGAAAGTTGAAATCTGACCGTGATATCGTCATGCCGTTTAGAAGTTGGGAATTCCATGAATACCCCACACTGCCTCAAACGGAACGCCAAACATGGACTGTCAAGACGTCCACTTATCTAGAACGGGCACGGTACATAATACTCGGTTTCCAGACTAAACGAAAAGATGTTATAACTTCGCACGCCGGTCAATTTGACCATTGCAAGATAAAGAATTGTAAAGTTTTTCTAAACTCTCAATTCTTTCCTTATGACAATTTAAATGTCATGTTTAGTAAAAAACGTTATTCAATCTTGTACGATATGTATGCGAGGTTTCAATCGTCATATTACGGGAAGACAAATACACCGCTATTATCACCGGAACAGTTTTTCTCCAAAGCCCCAATAGTCGTTATCGATTGTTCAAAACAAAATGAATCCGTGAAATCGTCCAGTGTGGATATAAAAATCGAAATGGAGTTTGAAGAAGCAATACCGGACGGAACTTCGGCATACTGTTTAATTATACATGACAAGATAGTGACTTACACTCCATTAACAGGAATTGTTAAAAATGTGTTGTAAAAAACTGTTTTTTTTTTTTTTGTGGTCGACGCAAATGTTATAAAAGGGGGAAAAAGAATGAAAATCTCATTATATTTCCGACCGTCGTATGGGAAGCATCGTCCGCAAGATGAGCTCTCCTACTGCAAATACTAACGAAGAAGAAACTACTCCTCTCATGGGTGACAATAATTTGGATATAGAAAAACAAGTTGAACAAGAAATGGATGAGTTCCTCAAGTTTAAACATAAGAAAAAAGAAGAGGAAGTTGAAAAAGGAGTAAAAAGAAGAAAGATCGATGACACCATTTCCACCAATATTTTGACAGAAGTATTTCTCAGGATCTACTATCCCATCTCTTCTTGTATGACAAAGAGCGTGTCCGCCGGAGTTATAAAATCATTGGATTATTCGCCGACTGTTATTTTAAATCATGGATCTAAAATGGTGGCCTTCACTGAAATTTCCTGGGAATCGTTTAGGAAACATCTACATCTTTTGGAATGTTATTTGAGTAACAACACATTTGGAAGAAGGACGAAATTAAGTCTGCTGGAATCCAATATCGAAATCGATATAGTGAAACATCGAGGTGGACAAATCGTCCGCTTTCGAGATTTAACCAAGCATGAGATGAAGATACACCTGACAAAAGATGAATTCTACAGTCTAAGTTGTGCTACCGGTCCTATCACAAGATATCTAAAACAGCTAATATTTTCAAGTGCAATTATAAAAGAGTATCTAACCGATACATTGGATAGGCAACCGTATGTGCCGATTCTGTACGGTCCCGTAGATACGTCCATCTTCAATAGGATACCTCATGAAGTTGACATGTGGAGACAGTTGCACAACTATCAGACTAACTACAGTATAGATGAGCAAGCCCAAGAGGTGAACGAAGAAGGCTCATTCAATAATTGATAAGTGTACACCCTCGGGTATAAAAGAGTGTGCACCACGGTTTTACAAACATTCGTTTACCAACCTTCGTCATGAACAAACGAGTTTCGTTTTCTAACAAATCGGAAGTAATGGAAGTGAGACGAGGTATAATTGAATTCCAAGCGTTCCGCGGCAACGACGGAAGTTTTATCATAAAAGAGTTAGTAGTTTTAGATATGAACACATCTGTAGTTTATCACTATTTATTCCAACCGCCACTACCATTTAACAGATTAACTACCAAAGCAAGAGTAACGAACAAGTGGTTGATGAAATACTTTCACAACTTGAGATGGGATGAAGGTTTTGTACACTACAGTATGATGCCGCACATCATGAATCATTACTGTAAAGAATTTAAAATTATCTACACAAAAGGAGTGGAAAAAGCCAGTTGGATACAGACGTTTACAAACCACGGAGTGTTAAATGTCCAGGTGGACAGGGATTTCCAATGTCATTTTGCCAACATTTGCATTTCATCGAAAAACTTTAAACATCGTCAATCCCAATGCGCCTTGAAGAACGCTTATCGCTTGAACGCGTATCTCCAACAGAGTGGTGGGGGATGGGAAGGGTATAAAAGCGAGGGGACAACCATGACCGGGCATGAGTATTACTCTAGCCACCGAGCAGTCAACACCTCACACGCAGATTCGCAAGACTAAGAATATTATCAACAGAAAAGAAGAAGTAAAGATGGCATCGCAAACGTTTTTACAATCACTTGTTGATCAGTTTAACAAACATTCCAAGTCTACCATCCTACCCACCAAGAGATGTTCAGAATTGAAAGAAGAAAAGCACTACATCATCCACACCATCAAGAAGATGGAAACAACTGTCGGAGACGCCATCAACTGTACGCTGAGTGAAGCGCCCTACTCGCCCGGTGATGAACCGAAATTTCAAATCTTTCTTCCCAAACGCTTCGTCCAACTTCTGCAGAACGAAGATCTACGCCTCATCCACCCCGGCGCTCTCTACTTGGCATCCCCCAGTCCAAGCGGAAGCAACTCTACAGAGCTCACACTTCACGTCATGCCCACTGCCAACAGTTAATTTGTAATTTCCTATTGTTCTTGTACACCTTTGTAAAATATTTCTGAATAAATAACAATAAGAAAAAAAATATAAAGCAACATATCGGTATGTGTTTGTACACATATCGGTATGTTGCTTTATATAAAAAAACAATTTCGGGTGGCCTTGACCTAGTTTCAAAAACTATATAAATGGAGCAATGTCCGTGGGAATTTCCTCAGTCTACGACTACCTTCAGTGCTGTACACATCTCCGTTGCTTGTGCAATCGTCGGTGATAGCAAGATGTCTCTCAAGATCAAGTGTGCATCATACGATACCTCCACTATTACAACTTTTGAACAGCTCGACAATTTCACTAATGAATTGCGAGTTCTTCTTGCCGGTGGTTATCACTTGAATGTCGACACTTATGTCACAAACAAGAGGATGTTTTCCAAACAAAACTTCTGCGATGATGAAGTGTTCTTTCCCACACAGACGGGGACAACATCCACTCCGTCTACTCAAACTAATGTCAAGTTCCACAAATACTACTAAATGTCAAAGCATGACAACAACAAGGGTTCGCTGTAAAATTTCGCTATAAAACGAGGGATCAACTCCAACAAAATCATCATTTGCTCTCCGACGGTCGCAGCGATAACAACCACTGCCACCATGTTATACCGAATGATGATTGAATTCAATGGAAAGATCTACGGAAAGGACTATAGAACCGTAGAAGAGATGAGCGCCGATCTCAGTGTATTGACTAGAGAAGGATTCCAACCAAAACTGATCCTGAAGTTTCCAGAAGTGCACCCGCTATCCACTGAAGAACTCATCGCCATGGCTAGAGCGAACAAGCAGGAACAGGAACAGAATATTAAGAAAGAACCTAAAGAAGAAGAAGAAGAAAAGGACAAGCCTGCATCATAAATGTAAAAACCGTCTTACACTTGTAAGATGATCTTTTTTAAAACTCCATTTGGATGACCTTGAGATTACCCCCACCACTTTTATTAATCTATCAAACACGCTATCCTACACTGTACAACTTCATTTCTTGCCAACACTTAGAAGCGGCAACATGGAGGAGAAGAAAAACGAGGACGTACCGCGCTACTGTTGTGAACAGAAATGCACCGATTTAGGAAGATGGATGGTAGACGGATTAGCTTGTACAAAGTGCGAATTCTTCGGATCCTGTTACTGCAAATGCAAGACGAAGCAACTACCACCACCGGAATTGCGAACCTTCAAGATTTATAAGTCACGATACTTCCACACTTGCTGTCCCCAGAGGTGTATCAAATTTCATCCGCAAAAACTTGTCACTTGTCGAAAGTGCGATGCATATTATAAAGACGACTTTTGTACATGCATCATAAGTGCGTGCAAGTACAGATCAGATTGGTCTTCTGATCCTGTTGAAGCTTCAGATGTATAGCTGTAGTCACTGACTGCACCCCTTTTTTAAAACTCCATTTGATTGACCTTGAGATTACCCCCACCACTTTTTTTACAACATATATTCTACGGATCATTCCATACGCTTCTCATTCTTATTTCATTACTCGCACTGACAACAACATGGATGATAAATTCATTTCCTTTCAACATTTAATTACCGACAGAGAAGAGATGGAAGAACTATTCCAAAACTTACTCACACTCATTGATAGCTATCCTTTAAGATGGATCAACATCACAGTGCAATACGTCAATCCTACCAAAATATTTTCATCCTCATCATCTTCTTCTGGCACCTCCATGTCTTCATCGTCGCAAAGTGCAGAGGAAGAGGAACAGACAACTAATGGTGTTAAAATTGTTGAATTAAACGACGAGGAACAAGAAATGCAAGCTCTGGTTAAATATAAATTTAATATTTAATTTACAAACAAAGTATTACTATTTTCTACATTGTGTTACAGCTAGCGCTTATCTTCGTACGGCTCCCACAACCTATCCTGACGGCGTTTCGTGGCGAACTGCGATGACCGAAGTTCCCTCGTTCCCCACCCAGGCTTCGCCCCACCACTGTCCTCCCCCCACTCTTTTCTTCCCCCACCACGGTACCCCTACCGAGTATAGGCGGCCGCCTCACCGCCGCTCGCCATTTGTTCGCCAACTCCCGAACGATGAGCGGCTTTCCTTTAGCTACAAGTACAAATACATTTACCGTAAAATCTCAACAAGACTTGCGGGATATTTTTGAAACTTTGAGTGACGTAGTCAGCGCTCCAAACAACACCATCACCATGACTGTGGAGATCTCCTACAATTGTCCACAATGCGAGGAGATGGAAAGCGAGGACATCCAACCTGCAAACAGCACTCCTCCACCTTCCGAGGCTGCACCGTCCGACACAGCTGACGATGAGGTTTAGTCGAAGACAACTGTTTTTTTTTTCTTCACCCCCCACCACTCTACAATAAATATGCACTGCATTCGTCTTCGCTTCTCATTTCATCGCCGACTTTCCGACCATCAACACCGCTCCCGTTTTTTCCCCCACCACAAACTAAAAAACACGCACACACAGACATGATGGACGACGTTTCGCTCAGATCACGATTGGAAGAGGACAGACTCAGACTGGAGATCAACAGGCTGCAATTAGAAACGGCAAACCAACAAGGGATGGTCCGCCTGCTGCAACTGTTCAAATGCGTACTGTGCATGCTGTGCGTCTACCTCCTTTTCGCCATCACCTTCGGCGTCTACCACTGCGTCACCGGTGCACGACGCTCCAACGCCTCTCTGCACAACAACAACGACACGATTTTAATTTAAATTAATTAAAATAAATAAATGAAAAAAAACCTCCCTCGGCCCGCCGCTCCCGCTCCGATCCAACCCGTCCCGAATCCCCGCCCCGACTGAGCCCCTGCGGCTCCCACTTTTTTAAAACTCCCTCCGGATGGCCTTGACCCACTTACAAAACACGTCCATCACTGTCACCCACACCTGCCGGTTCGAACCACTTGGCCTTGACCTGTGCCAGAACCGGCAAAACCCCACTACTAATAAATCATCCTCCATCAATAGGGTATTTTCGATTTTCTATGTATTTACTATACTTAGGAGTGCTTCGAAATCCATATAATATTCATGTTAGTACAACAGTAGTTCAAAGGTAAAACTCTAGCCTAATTTGTAGAACCTTATGCAGATGTCATAGTGTTTGACAGTATGTTATGGTTCGGAGAGCAACTCTAAAATATAAACATATTTTTAACAAAGATATGTAATTTAAAAGTTATTTTTACAAAAGAACGGTGATACTATAAACTAACTTTAGGTTTAGTTTGATTAAAAGAGTTGGTTCAACAACTAATCGAGATTGTATGTGTTTAAGACAAACGATCTTTAATGGCCATCAGCAAAGTTTCATATCCGTTACATTATCATTTTTGAGACGAATTATCACAACCTCCAGATGAGATGGACTACGGGTTCGCCTGTAGTCACGTGGCCATCGATTCACCCCCTCCCCTACTTCTACCGGCCCCCCCACCCCCCACCCTTCCCGTCTGACAATTAATTACCGTGGACAGACATCGCTCCTGTGGGCCTACGAGTACGTGCAGATCCGCCGGCAGCGCCGGTGATTTCTTCTCATTAATTGAATTTTCTCACTATGTTTATACCTGTAATAATACATAGAACACGGCTTTTAATCGTGGCCGTTTTGAATCTGTAGAAAGAGGAGACAAGATTTTTTAGAAAAGTCCTTCAAAAGTCTATCATATGGCCAATGATGGGCAACAGATAAAATCTTAGTTCAAGTCTTAGCTTTAAAAATTTATTATTTGCAAATATTGTATACTTCATTCTGGATATCTAATAAGTACACTTGTAAAAAATACAGACAACAAAAGACGAATAATTAAGAATGACTATTATTTCTACATTTAGGATTTCTGTCTTGAAGATTACAGCAATTCGTTGTTTAAGATTTCTCCGAAGAATATTATCTTAAAGAAGATTTTACAAAGTGTACACAAATTAAGCAAACAAATCACTGTTTTATTTCATGAAAATGTTTAAAGTACGTAACATAATAGTTTTACATGTTTTTATATACAGTCACTTTTTAAAATGGATTAACAGTTTACGAAATAATCATTCTCATTTCTTCTATTAATCATACTACAGCTACTTTAAATCAATACAGAAATTTGTTGGTATTTTACCTGCATTCATCCCAATTTAATATTCAAACCAATATTTTTAAGCTTCCCCATTGTAGCCAGTCAGTCGTATAGGCGGCGCGGGCGCTTACCGGGCGCTTATTTATTCCACCCTCGCTCCCCTACCCACCCCCCCCCCCCCCACCTCCCCCCCATAACGGTAGACAGATTACAAATCTCAGGCTTAGATGAGATCACATGATCCAGGTCGATATACTCCTTTATACGCACCATACGCGACGTGGCTGCTCCTTAGATAACTGACAAGTTGCAGAAGATTCTTTTAATTCAAACTATTTTATTGAAATGCATTTTTAGTCCATGCAAACGTATAATAATATTATATAACAAGTATCTGGGGATCAAGTAACTGTTCGGTAAACTTAAACAATTCTTTATAGTAATATCAGTAACAGACGTTGCGCTAAAATGCCAAGTGCAAAAAGGCTTGTTTCTTGTTTAAGACGACCTTATGCGCTCCGCTTATTGCCTTCACAAAAAGCTCGACCGATTCGCTCAATCACCAGACTGATTTTTTTATACAGCCCTTCATAAGGGGGCTGCATTCTGGTGTATATTTGTTGAACTACATGTAAAGTCTGTTGCACAGTTGATAAATTCAGTATAAATAGAGATTAATGGGACGAAGGGTCGAATTTCATTCTGAATTTAACTGCATATTACTTCCCGCTCCAACTCTAAGTGCAACGAAGTGCAGCCAACTCCTGTATGTGTACTAAATAAAACTGTATTAGTACTAAGTAGTATAATTGCTTGATGAAACCCAAAATATGAAGACAATTTATAAAGGGAAATTATATATAAAATGAAATTTAATATTACACAGCAACAATAAATAAGTTGATGTTAATGGTTCTAGCAAACCGCTCGGCTTAAAAAATATAAAAATAAAAAAAACTGAAAAGGACAAATGACGCTTATTTGTAGAACCCCACTGCTATTCTCCTTACAAATGTTCTGCTTTGGCACAGTTTAGACCTGGAAATTGCCCAAAAGTAATTAATACAACTGTAGTGATTTTTGTGATATAAATTGAAACTGAGCACACAATTCAAACTGAGCAAAATTAATTCACAATTAATTTTTGGCTATCAGATTCACCTTTTTTTTCTCAATAATAAGTTTCAAATATTTATTTTAATTTAAATTTTGACAAACGTAGTCTTTATAACTATAGTAGGATTCACGAAAATAGTCCGATGAGAGTCGATACATTGTTGCCAAATTTACTCTGAAACACATTTTTATACTGTATTACACATGGTAAACATAACCACAAATGACAACATTGCAGGGCGAGAGGGGGTGAGGGGGGAAACAGCTGTTAAAATTTCCATCGGACTATTTTCGTGCATCTTACTATAACAGTTTAATGGTCTTTATAACTAATGGTTTGCAGGAATTATTGACCATCATGCCTTTCATGTTCTTCAGCGTCTCGTAGTTGGGCAGTTATTATTCCTAGAGAGTCGCCCTGAGTGAATGTTTAATGCATGACGGGATTCAAATGCTATCATGAGCCATACTAAGGCACTCCTCGGGGTTATGGCTCTTTTCAATAACCCTTCCAAACATCGTATCTCCAATGAGCCCACCGAACTTACTTATCAAACACTTCAAGCTCTTGGCCAGATAAAACTTTCAACATTTCACCCTATGAGAAACTGATAGACGACAAACTTCGTATCGATTAGAATTTATATTTGTCTTCGAAGGCTATTCCTATTCATATAGTCACTCGTATATGATATTAAACATTAAATTAATGCAATTTACATTTAAACGTTTTAACTAATTTAATTGCAGATACATAAAGTGTTGTTGAAAAGTCCCGGAACTGCAATATATGTATTTTCCCATTATAGATAAAGCGACGAGATTTAATTAGTATATCAATCAATAATTATTTTAAGCTATTATCACTTTTTCATTCCTTAAGGGGGACAACCCATGGGAAGTCAGACATAATTTTTAAATAGCAGTATAGGTCAAGTTTGGTTTCAAATTAAAAGTTTCACCTATCAGAGTACAAAACCGCAAACTAGACTTCAAATGGATGACCGAGACGGACATGGCAGGCAAACAAAGTTTCCATTAAAATCATACGGGTAAAACTTAAAATCCAATAAACTTTCTTAATGCTCAATCTTTTGACTTCGGGTTTGTGGCTCATTACTAGAGGCAAAGACGTTTAAAATTGTGTATGAGGTTGTTAATAGAGGCCAGAGAAGTTTAAACACCCTTTAAAGGATATCCCTCACAGCTTCACACGGTTGTCTTACAGAAATCAGCTTCAGCCTTAGTCAAATCATACATCTAAACGTCTTTGAATTTAGAGTAATAAGCCACAAACCCGCCTTAAAAGGTTGAGTATTAAAAAAGTTATTGCATTTTTAATAAGAATGATTTTACCCTAATGGTTTTAATGGAAACTTTCCATTCTATTTACATTTGCCCTCCATTTCATTCATGACGTGTCTCAAGATTGTAAAGAGTCCTTAAGAAGGGGATGTCCTATGCAAACGATATTGCTAAAATATTATCGATAAAAATTAAATATTCTGGAAACTCTCTTAGTAAAGTACTGGCAATAGACTAAGGTCTACATTATTTTTATTTTACTAGAGATCGCCCCTGGACGGAATTCGACCAAAGCCAAAATTTCACTTAATCTGGACCAAATTAGTTTTATTTATTTATTTTTATTACTGAAACATCCGTTCTTACTTTTTTGCCAGCATTTGTTATTACAAAAGATGTTTAATGATTTAATCAGTTACAATCCTTCCATAGATTAACATTTAAATTTTGAAAGCCTATGGGGCATAGTCCTGTGGGCGGATGTGAGTTATAATGGGATTCTGCTCTTGTACTCACAGGGCACAAGTATACCGTACCCTACCTATCTAACGGTATGCGAAAATTTCTCCTGGCATATACATTTTTATTAATTAGTTCTATAAATTATTTACGAGTATTAGTTTTTTGTCTTCGTTATCGTTTGCTCTAAGTATATTTAATTGTATTACTTCATGGACTGCAATTCATTGCCGATTCAATCACTGTTCTGTTCGTTTGGTTTTAAGCTCACTTACTTTATTGTCAAACCAATTCCAAATTAAGCTTTAAGAACATGTTTAAGCCATCTTCAACTTTAAGTACCGCATATAGTGTGTTGTAAAATGGTGATTTCTGTCGAAAGAAAGAAATATTTAAGAATAAACTATTTATCAATTTAAAAACAGAACTTTTTCATCGTTATGTAAACTGTCTATTATTATATAATTAATTGTAAGGTCCGCTTTTCTTTCAAGAAATAATCAAAAATTGTATTTTAAAATAACATACTCTGTGTGTATAAAAGCATAAAAATTGATTAAAATACTATAAATATTTATCTATTAGTCTAGTTTATTTATTTGAATACACCGCAAGATACACGTTATAACTGCTCACAAGGGAAGTGTTAGAGACAACATGTCTGTAATGTAGACTTGTTTACAAGACATTTCC
The DNA here is from genome assembly GCA_030545055.2 of Neoaliturus tenellus. Taxonomy (NCBI): domain Eukaryota; kingdom Metazoa; phylum Arthropoda; class Insecta; order Hemiptera; family Cicadellidae; genus Neoaliturus; species Neoaliturus tenellus. The sequence continues at coordinate 50,575,576 of CM061531.1, read as the reverse complement.
CACAGTTCACTATTCATATCTGGTTTATTGTTATGTTGTACCACAATATCTCACCGTGGAATTAGTAGTGTAGAAAAGCCACTCCTGGCCCGGAAGTGACGTCACCGGAAGCCACATGCCACGGCACGTGGCTTCCGGTGGGCCAGAAGTGGGGACAATAGATGTCGGGGTGGAGATGGCGAGAGCGTCGGCGGTCGGTTGAGCGAAGAGTGCGCATAAAATAGAAGTTAGTTGAAAATTGAAATTCGTCGGTGTTAGTAAAAACTCTAATAGTTGAACGAAACGAAAAGTTAGTGTAAAACTGAAATTCAACAATCGGGGTGTTAAACTAAATTTGCGCATAAATTAAAAGTTGGTTCAAAACTGAAATTCAACAACTGGGAGTTGAACTAATTTTGCGCATAAATTAACCGGGGTTGAATTAAAACTTCGCATAAATTAAAAGTTAGTTCAAAATTGTAATTCGACGGTGTTAATAAAAACTCTAATAGTTGAACGAAAATAAAAGTCAGTTCAAACATAGCGCAGTCATAACAAGAGAGAGAGAAGGTAAATAGAAGTGTTAAGTTCCGCGGATAGAACAATAATGAAGAATGAAACATGACGCGTCGAAATATATGCGTGACTGTGGATGTCAGTTAATGGAGGGTCTAGAGCTTCCGGCCTGTCAGATGGTGAATTAATCAATGGGGGGAGTGGAGATGGCGCTCGGTTGAACTAAAACTGCGCATAAATTAAAAGTTGGTTCAAAACTGAAATTCAACTTGATAATGGGGGTACGGAAAGTATGTCAAGGCCATCCTGAGTAAGTTTTAAAAAAACCTACCCCGCTACCACAGGACATAGTTCTGAGAGTTGAACTACCCGGTGATAGCGGGATAGGTAGAAGACTCTTTTGAACTTTATTCGTAAAAACAAATACAATCAATGTGCAATACCAGGAACTATACAGGTTGAATTTTTGTGATGAACTATGGAGTTGTAGAAACAAACGCCGACGACGAGAAAAAGGTAAACGCAGAGTCCCCAGATGATGTATTTGAAAAGTTTGAAGAGACGTAACATTCCGAGTTGGTGTTCCTGTTCCATTTCCAATCGTTTAATTTCCAATTTCAATTTATCCTCTTCCATTCTAGTTACAAAGGGAACTTCATCCATCATGATTGTGTTAGTGTTTGAAATTTTAAAAGAAGTGATGTTGATAGTTCAAAAGTTGAAGACGGAATGAGGAGTGAAAGCAAGAAATGTTAGTTAAATAAAAAAGTGGTGGGGGGAAAGATGAATTACAAAGAAGTGGTGGGGGAAAGATTTTGCTCTTCATTATTACCGTCAGTAGTGTCAGATGGTGCAGGAGTTAGATTTAGTAAACTGTCTTCGTCCGAACTTTCAACCTTATCACAAATAGGACAATCGTATGTTATTTCCAAATTCATTTTGATAGTTGTATAATTATCTACAAGTTCTTGTAAAATATTAAAAATAGCTTGTAACTCTTCTTTAGAGTTTATTTCAAAACTAGAATTCATCCGTGCCAATGGAGAGTTGTTCATCGTTGGAGAGTCGGCGAGTAAATGAGGAACGCCGCTAAGGGAGGGGGCTTATTTAACGGCGAGCTTATGATTAAATAAAAAGCTAAGTTCTTCTTCTTCGTCTTTTAATTCAAATATCTTAGCTGGAGTAGTTGCCTCGTCCTCCTCACTCTGTGATGATGAAGATAATTCACCAGGACGTAAATATTGAACATCAATTCTGATCCATCTCATATAATATCTATCCATCATAGCGAGCAAGTTTTGAAACAATTCTTCCATTTCTTCCCTCTCAGTTATTATATGTTGAAACCTGACGAAAGGTGTTCCCATGTTGTTAGTTAGAATGTTGGAAGTGAAATAATTCAAAGGTGGATTCAATAAGATACAAAACTTAAACTAATGGAGGGGGAAAATCTAAAAGACTTATGGTGGGGGAAATCTAAAAAAAAACCAATGGTGGGGGAAATCTCAAGGTCATCCAATTGAAGTTTTAAAAAAGAGTGTAAAACTGAAATTACACATTCGATGGTTCAACAGGATCTGAATACCAATCCGACCTGTATTTACATCTTTTTATCATATGTGTACAAAAATCATCTTGATGAGACTTGGTGCGTTGACAATAAGCTAAATCGAGAGGATGAAATTTGAAACATCTTTGAGGACAGCATGTATGAAAATATCTTGATTTGTAAAATTTGAAAGTTCGCAATTCCGGTGGCGGTAGTTGTTTTGTTTTGCACTTGCAGTAACAAGATCCAAAAAATTCACATTTAGTGCAAGCTAACCCGTCCACCATCATTGGTCCTAAATCTGTACATTGTTGTTCACAACAGTAACGAGGTTCGTACTTGTACTTTTGTTCTTCCATGTTGACGCTGCTGAGTCCAGTGAAAGAATAAGAGTGTATAGTGTTGAATAGTCAATTTTATGTACTACAAAAAGTGGTGGGGGTAATTTCAAGGTCATCCAAACGAAGTTTTAAAAAATTATACCTTACTAATGTAAGGAAAATTGATGCTTAAGAAGTTTGTTTCTGTTTGTTTTCTTCAGACTTTTTCTCTCTCTCCTGTTTGTTTTCTTCAGACTTTTTCTCTCTTTCCGCTTTAGCCATAGCGATAAGTTCTTCAGTCGATAGTGGATGTACTTCAGGAAACTTTAAAATTAATTTAGCCTGATATCCTTCTCGGGTTAATATTTCTAAATCTTCTGTCATTTGTTCAACGGTGTTGTAATCTTTTCCATAGATCTTTCCATCAAGTTCAATCATCATTCTGTATAACATCTTTAAAAATAGGTGTTGACGCAGCGAGAGTTGGGAAGCGAATGATTAGTTATCCAAGTATCACACCCTTTTTATCAACTTGACATTGATCACGTGATTCCTTAGTTTTATTTGTTAAAAGTTATTTAACATTGGTAGTACTTGTGGAACTTGATGTTATGTTGACCAGTCGGCGATGAAGATGTTGTAGGTTGTGTAGAAAGAAATACTTCATCATCGCAGTATTTTGTTTTAGTAAACATCCTTACATTAGTAGCACTAACATCAACAGTTAAGTGATAACCACCGGTAAGTAAAACTCGCATTTCGTTGGTTAAATCTTCAAGTTGTTCAAAACTCGTAATGGTGTTGGTATCGTAAGATGCACACTTGACCTTTAGGGACATGTTGAAGTTTTGTATTTAGTTATAGAGAGCGAGATGTGTACGGTACGAAAGGTAGTCGTAGACTGATGAATTTCACAAGTTGATTTTCACTTTTATTATCACACATAATTGGGTCAAGGTCATCCCGTGGAATTTTTAAAAAAGCAACATATTGCTATGTACAAAGACATAACAATATGTTGCTTCTTTTTGTTTTATATCATCTTTATTGAGAAACCATTACAAACACATATATTTACAATGTTATGTACAAACTAGTTAGTAGTAGGTGTTACATGAATAGTTAGTTCAGTTGAGTTGTTTCCACTTGGTCCGTGTGAAACTAAATAGAGTGCGCCAGGTTGAATAACTCGAAGATCTTCATTTTGTAGAAGTTGTACAAACCGTTTCGGTAAAAAGATTTGAAACTTCGGTTCGTCACCAACTGTATACGGCGCCTCGCTCAATGTGCAATTAATAGCATCACCAATTGAAGTGTCCATCTTCTTGATTGTATGTATGATGTAATGTTTTTCTTCTTTTAGTTCAGAACATTTCTTCGTCGGTAAGATTGTTGATTTAGAATGAGCGTTGAATTGATCAACCAAATTTTGAAGAAAGTTCTGCGATGCCATCTTGATGTTATTGTTAATCTTCTTGTTAATAATAATGTCCGTCGGAGATGTTGTCTCTTCGGAGGTTCGAGTAATACTCATGCTGCGTCATGGTAGCGCTCTCACTTTTATTACCGACATTACCCCCACCATTCTGTTGAAGGAAATTATTTAAGCGGTAGGCATTCTTTAAAGCGCACTGTGACCTTCGATGTTTAAAACTCTTTGATAAAATACAAAGTTCATTGAAGTAGCATTGGAAATCTCTATCTATTATTGCATTTATCACTTCGTTGCTTGTAAATGATTGTATCCAATTAGCTTTTTCCAATCCTCTTGTGTAGATAGTTTTGAACTCTTTGCAGTAATGATTCATAATGTGCGGCATCATGTTATAACTAATAAAACCTTCATCCCATCTTAAGTTGTGAAAATGTTTGTACAACCATTTGTTTGTAACTTTCGCTTTAGTTGTTAGTCTATTGAATGGTAATGGAGGTTTGAATAAGTAATGATAAACTACAGATGTGTTCATATCCAAAATTACTAATTCTTTTATAATAAAATTTCCATCATTTCCTCGAAAAGCTTGAAATTCAATTATACCTTTTTTAACTTCCATTATATGTGGCGCATTAGAAAACGAAACCCGTTTGTTCATGATAAAGTCTCGTCAGCAACTGACTTGTATTACAAACACGATTGTTCTTCTTTAACTTCTTGCGCTTCTTCGTCGATATTAAAGTTGGTGTGATAGTTGTTCAATTGTCTCCACATATCCACTTCTTGAGGTATTCGATTAAAAATTGAAGTATCCACGGGACCGTATAAAATTGGAACGAAAGGTTGTCTGTCCAATGTATCGATTAGATAGTCCTTGATTATTGCACTTGAAAATATTAGTTGTTTCAAATATCTGGTGACGGGACCGGTAGTACAACTTAAAGTGTAAAATTCTTCTTTAGTTAAATGTAATTTTACATCATGTCTAGTTAAATCTCTGAAGCGAACCATTTGTCCTCCACGATGTTTCACTATATCAACTTCAATATTTGATTCCAATAAACTTAATCTTGTTCTTCTTCCAAATGTGTTGTTACTCAAATAGCATTCCAAAAGATGTAAATGTTTCATAAATGATTCCCAAGAAGTTTCAGTGAATGTAACCATTTTATTTCCATGATTTAAAATAACAATCGGTGAATAATCCAATGATTTTAAAATTCCAACTGAAATACTTTTCGTCATGCATGAAGAAATGGGGTAGAAAATTCGAAGAAATACTTCTGTTAAAATATTTGTTGTAATGTTAACTTCAACTTTTTTTCTTTTTACTTCTTTTTCAGCTTCTCCTTCTTCTTTTTCTTCTTCTCTCTTCTTATGTTTGTTAAACTTGAGGAACTCGTCCATTTCTCGTTCAACTTGTTTTTCTATATCTGAACTATTCTCATCCATTAGAGGTGTATTTTCTTCTCCGTTAGTAGAACTCATCTTGCGAACGATGTTTCCCATACGACGGTCGAAGATAAAATGAACTTTCAACTCATGATTTTCTCGCTTTTATGTTTTTCGTGAAATCCTTGAAATTTATACAATCACATAAATGTTTGTTTTCAACTTGTTTTTCACAAACGAAATTCTAACCTCAAAAATTGAAGCAGATAATTCTAACCTCAAAAAATCTGCAGTCGTTGTACTAATTCTTTTTAAAGTACATTCTTCACAATTCCGGTCAGCGGTGTGTAAGTAACTATTTTATCATGTAGAATTAGACAGTATGCTGAAGTTCCATCCGCTACTGGTTGTTCAAATTCCATTTCAATTTTTATATCCACACTTGATGATTTTACCGATTCATTTTGTTTTGAACAATCGATTACAATTATCGGAGCCTTGGAATAATACTGGTCAGGTGATAATAGTGGTGTATTAGTCTTTCCATAATATGACGATTGAAATCTTGCATACATATCGTATAAAATGGAAAAACGTTTTTTGCTGAACATGACATTCAAATTGTCATACGGAAAGAATTGAGAGTTTAGAAAAACTTTACAATTCTTTATTTTACAGTGATCAAATTGCCCGGCATTTGCAGTGATAACATCTTTTCGCTTAGTTTGAAAACCGAGTATTATGTACCTTGCTCGTTCCAAGTAAGTTGATGTCTTGACGGTCCATGTTTGTCGTTCTGTCTGAGGTAGTGTAGGATATTCATGGAATTCCCAACTTCGGAATGGCATCACAATATCACGGTCAGATTTTAACTTTCTCAATAATACGATTCTATGTTCATCGGCCAATCTTACATGAGGTACTCTCCAAACAACTTTATCCAATTGTAGTTGCCATTCCAGTTTATCTTCCGTAGTTGCAGGGTCTGCAAGTATCAAGTCCTTGTTAGTTGAAGATCTGAGTAATACCAATTCTTGTTTGACATTTATTATTATTCGTTTGTAATCTTCAGCGAATCCCAAAAGCAATCGTAAAGGTACATGAAAATCAAAGTGACCGTTGGAATCCGGTGTTATAGTGTCTTTATCAGGGGCAACCCATCCGGCGGTGACTATTGAATTCTTCTCATGCGGTGTTAATGATGTTAATCCTTTCAATGTCGTTGTTATACCAACCTTTTTTGTCGAATCAACTGTCACCCCTGATATCTCATATCTTATTTCATCAAAAAGATATGCCATCGGGTTATTTATAAAAGGAACTGTTGAAGCAGTTTTTCCATCCAATTTTAATACCCGTCCTTCAATGTATAAATAACTTTCACACGGTAATGTGTAAATATCTTGTTGTTGAATGGGAATCCTTATTTCATCGTTATTGTTTAATTTTGATGAAGTGTAAGGGTTGTGCGTGTGATATTCCTTCTCCCATAGTGTTTCGTCGAATGTCGGTCCTTGAGATATATCCAGGATATCCATCGTTGTTAAGTTTCAATCCAATCTTCTGTAGAAAACGAATGTTGTCCGATGTTAACTCTTCCAATGTCGAGGAGCTACTGAGCTCCCGACTCTTCCGTTGCGGTTTAAATGATAATCCCATGTCGACTTTTATGTTGCCGCTCTGATGTGTATCCGTATAGTTATCGTTTCTCCTCTAAAGTCAACACTAACACCGTCTTGATCCAATATGTTCAGTACGATGTCTGAAATGAAACTAGTGTTTAACGGTAGGTATATCAAGTTTTGTGGCTTCTCAACAATTTTAAAACCGGGAGCCACTGTTGGATAAAATGTATGTAAAATATGCTGATTCACTCCTTCTCTATACGATCCGTGTATAATATTACACGTTACATCGATACTATTGACTTTCAATATTGTAACAGTTGTATTACCCGAATGAGTAGTTCCAGGAGTTAAGATTTTCTTTTTTGCATCTGTAAATCCAAGTAAACTGCCAATGGAGTTTTCCAAGCTGACATCGATATAATATTTCGAAGTTATTTCTGCTTTTAAAGTATTATTGTTTCCTTTAACGGTGATATTTTCTTCTCCGAGTTGTTTCTGTAGTAATTGGTTTATATCATCGATTTCATAAGCTCCAGTAGGAAATGTAATTATTTTCAATTCTGAGTATTTTCCTGAAGCATCCATAGTTTCATAATAATGTAGTAAATTGTTTTTACCTTCCGTAACATTGGGAATTGAGTTGTAGGTAGTCAAATCAAGTAATGCCGCTTCCCATAATCTTTCCTTGGATAGACGCAATGCTGGGAACAGCGTACTTTTCAATGTGGATGAATTTCCACTCAGTGACACTGTATACGATGACATCTTAAAGGTGACTGACACTCTTCGCTAGAAACTCCAAACATAAATGCCCACAGATTTCAGTGTTGTTAGGTTGTTCTCTTTTGTAATTGTAAAAAATGTTTTTGGAGTTTCGAAAATAATGTTGCAGTTCTTTCGGCGGTGGCAGATTGCCAAAACTATCAAAGTAGTAAACGGTTTGTCCGAGCTTTTTATAGCATACCCAATGAGTGCCTGGACCATAGGTGGAATCCAAATTTACTATTCCAGTTTCATTTTCCCATATTTTAGTTGGTAATGCATCTTTCATAAAAACTCCTCGAAAAAATGGTATTTTCAAACATTTTACATAATCATTTAACTGATGATTTGTTAAGGCTTTATTTGGAATTATCAATTGATTCTTTTTATTTAGTACACACGGTATGGTCTTAGGTATAAACCTGCTCCGTTTTTTACCATTTGCCAAACAGAAGTCTTCTTTACATTTGTCTTACGAGTTCTACGACGTCCTTTTTTAATGTTTCCACCTCTTTTGGGAGCGCTTCTTCCTTTTGCAGGTCTTCCTCTGCGACGTCTTCCAGCACCTAACTTTGCTTTCGTCTTCATGGCTGTAGTTACTGCCCAAGCCGCTGCTTTTTCTGCAATACTTGCGTTACTTGATTTTACTCTTTGCCAAGCTTTTTCCGCTAGAATTTTATCCGCTATTGATCTATTTGTTGAATCTTTATACTTTGAATATGCTATATCGTGTTCTTTGCAAGCTTGATCTAATTTATTAATTCCAGGATCTCCTCTTGCTAAACGTTTTGCCAACTTAGTTCCAGGTCCACAATATTGATAACCTCCGGGCAGATGTAATTCGTATGGTAAAGCGTCTATCGTTCGATTCACAACAGCACCAATTGGAATCCGTCTGAGCAGGGATAATGCAGCTGATGTTAAACCACGTCCTCTCTTGCCGCTGTCTTGACGACGACTGAGCGATACGGTCTTCATTATGCTGTTTTATGTAACCAACGTCTTCACTCTATGAAATACTTTATGATAATGAATCCTTTTGGTGTATTCCATACTTAAATATTCATAAGTTTTACTAGTATCTATCAATAATTTCATCTTTAATCCATTGGTTTCTTTGAGAATCTTCGATTTTATTGTGTTTCATCGATGCATTAATCAAATGATTATGCATATCAATAACTACATTACCTACAAGATTCATTACATACTCTACATTAGTAGCATCTTTGTTACGTGTAGGATTATCAAGATTTGTGATACGTTTACCATTACATGTATACACAGATGGATCGTTATTAGAGGTTGCTATAACTTGATTAATAGTAGCAACATCATTCGGAGCTATTCCTCCTGATATGTTAGATATTCTTCTATTTTTTCCATCATATAAGTTATTTATTTTATCTAAAACTATAGTTTGTTTCACAACAACACAATCATTATCATCTTTACCAGATTTTACATGGGTTAATCGTCTACCTCCACATATAAAGTTAACACCAGTAGCTGATAGTTGTGGCACTTGTGTTAAAATAACAGCATCATGTTCTTCCGTGCCTAAACTTATATTTGACAATCTTTTATTTTTTCCATCCCACTTGTTATTTTGTAGTTGTAGTAAGGTAAACTTTTCACTTCCTTGCATAAACTCATCACCTTTCTTTGACACCACCTGATTTTGTTTAACAAAAGCGGATGTTCCTTTCTTCAAGCTTTCATTCATTTGTCTCACGGTAGCAGCATCCGATGGAGTTGAACCATCTTTCAGATTGGACAACACTTTTCCATGACAATCAATAACAGCACCATTATATAAAATACAATTATCTTTAATGTATTTAATATTAACACCATCACTTTCTTCTTTAGGATATCCAATATCGTTTATAGTATATTTATAGAAGGAAAATCCATCTTTTTTCTTTTCTGGTATTACAGAATGCAAATAACGCTTATTGATTGTATCTGTATCCTCGGTTGGATCTGCCACATTAGTTATTTTATAATTTAAAGCATTGTACTTTTTTCCACTTTTAGTCTTTTCCAACAGTAAAGCGTATTCCATCGCAGATAGAAAATAGCCTTTATTAACAACATCTCCATTGTTGACTGGTTTTGCAACATTAATAACCCTGTGAGATTTTGCATCATACAGTTGGTTGTTGTCGAGTTTCAAACTTGTAGATGTTTCCTCCTTTACTGTTTTTAAATTTGTTGCATCTCCATCTTCTTCTGGATCCTTAACAAACTTTAAACGTTTATTATTTATGTTATAGTCACCTTCGGGTGTTTGCGGTAATCCACTTCTTTTTCTGTTTTCTCCAACTTGCACTCCTAACGCGGAGTATCGTCCGAACTTGTCGACGCTCATGTTAGAACTGACACATTATACGCCTGCAACTCTTATATATCCGCGGACAATTATACGATTATGCCGCGATTCCTGAGTTCGTCAATCAGAGCTACCCATTCATTATTTAAACCTGTATGACCGGCTTCCATGGCTTCATGCAATAGTCTCATTCTATCAACCAATTTATTGATGTCGTTGTAGTAAATCACATTCGTATTGTATAGATTTTTCATCAATCCTTTGCCAGATGTTGAAGTATCTCCTTTACTCTTTTTACCATGTTGTTCAAGAAGTGATAAATCCATAAGTGATAAAGATTTTCTTTTCAGTGGTTGTCTCACCGCTGGTGCAGTACGTAATGTTGGCAATTTTCGTGGAGGAAACAACTTTTTTATAACAATGTTATATTTTGTTGCACGTGAACGATTAATCATTGCATCCTTTAAGTAGTTTCTTTTATGAGCGTTAGTATTTTGTAGAATTTCCTTAAAAACACTTAAATCTTTGGATGAATATCTTAGTGGTATGTTTTTAAAAATTAATTCATAAAGTCCTTTTGTTCCTTTATATTTATGCTCACCAATAATGATGTAATCGTCTTGTGTTATTTCAAGCTTTGAATCGCCGATCTTTAATTCATTCCCATCAATTCTTGCTCCGTATACGTGTGATCTACTCAAATTCGGGTTTGATTTCATGTCATGTAGCATTTTCATTATATATTTTCTTCCAAGAGGTCCATGTTGTAATATATCGCTACTCAATTGAGTTAAATTTGGAATAGATTGTTCAGCTTCAGGTATTGGCTGTTCTTCTTCCTTTTCAACAATTGGTTCTTCTTCTTCTTTTGTTTCTTCTTGCTCACTAGCACTTGTATATGAATCATCATCTTCTTCTTTTTTTAATGCTTGTACTTCTTGTTTAGAAACTGGTAGTAAAACATCTCCTTCATAACGAGGTTTACCAATAGTTTCTGATATCTGTTTTAAAGGTTCCGTAATAGGTTTAAATGTAGTCTCTAGAAATTCTTCTCTTTCACTTAAACCCATCCTCAATGCACGATTCTTCTTCCTAATAGAATCACTGAGTGATTTTATTTCTTTCAATAGTTTTTCTTGATTCACCATGTTTACACTGTGAAGTTCAACGTGTAACTAGATGTAGCATCGGTAGTTCAACGCATAAATACAAATTTATCCAACCCTATACGATATCTACCATTTTTAATATCTTCTTCCTTCATAATAACGAGAAAGCCATATTTCTCATTCCATGCTTTGCCACACATTTCTTTAAATTTCTCAAATGACATATCCGCATTTACATGATCATTGTATATATGTTTTAAATTTGTTTCATCTTGCTTAAAGACAATCAACATATTTGCATTATCTCTTATAAGTTGTTTTGGAATTTTACTGTATGTTTGACCAATATAAATGCTATCGATATTATGATGTCTTCCCATAGCGAAATAATTCCTTATAGTGTCGTGATTTTCACAAGACACATCGTCAAAAATAAAAATAGAAAATGGTTTTGCTTCATTTGGTTGCATAATTGTTTCGCTGGCATTAAACTTGTAGAAATTCACTTCAGGTACACTTGCAAGTACTTTATCCAATAATTGATATTTCGGTTGTTGCAATGATTTTGAAAAAATGTATATATTGTTAAAGCGCAATCCTTTAGGATTAGTTATAAGGTTAAAAACAACATTTGTTTTTCCACAATTTGAAGGACCAGTTATTAAACATCTTATCGTATTTGGTAGTAATTCACCATGTTTACCATGATTTAACCTATCATTGTCAACCGTCAATTCATCAATATTATTGATATTAAATCGATCTTTTTGTTGTACAATCTCCATCTTGTATCAAGGTTAAACACACAATGAGCTATTAAATTACTATACCAAGTCTTTTGAAGGAATCCAAGAGTCTTCACTTTTATCGAATCCCAACCACCGGACTTTAACCATATCCTTTTTCCTTTGTAAAACCTTCTCAACAAGATATACATCACCGACATTTGATTTCAACAATTCATGTCCGTAGAATCCACCTTGAAGTAATTCACCCTTGTTATCCTTTAATAAGTAAGTTTCAGGTATAGTTGGTTGCACTTTATAAACTGTAAATACTTCATTAGTCCAATTTGGTAGATACCTTTTACTAAATACACCTTTGTATTTGCTTATACGAACTTTATCGTTGACCTTAAACTTTTTTGGTTGCAACTTTTCCAATTTAGGTGTTGTATTATTTCTGATGCGTTGTAATACAACCTTAGCATTAGCGCTGTTTACTTGGATAGGTTTCATTCCAATGGTACGATGATATTTGTTGTTATACTCTTTTATAAGTTGTGGTAATATGTCATACCACACGTATGATCCTCGTTTTGAAAATTGTTTGTACATCGCTCCTTTCAATGTTCTATTGAATCTTTCAATTATTGAAGCTTTAACTTCAGAATTTGTAGAATAATGATTTATTTGATATTTTTTCATCAAAGCTCCAAAGTCTTTATTAAAATATTCTTTTCCATCATCAGTCTGTAGATGTTTGATTTTGAATTTATTTCTTTGTATCGTTGTTTCCATAGCTTTTGTAACACTTTTACCAGTCTTATCCTTTAATGGTAAAGCGTCAGCTATTTTAGTAAAACAATCTATAATTGTTAAAATATATTTAAAACCTTTGTTTAATTTACTGTGCGGTATCATTTCAATGAGATCAGCTTGATAAAGATCATTCATTCCCTTAATAATTGTACTTCTTCTTGGAAATCTTCTTCTTGCTGGTTTATGTAGTTCATTTACAATCTTGTCCTTCACACTTTCCATCTTCAGGTGTTGCTTGCACACCGCTTGTAAAAATACTGATCCGTACAACAGTTCATTCTCTTTTATATAGTTTGAATATAGGTCAAGACCATTTCATATTAGTGTAAAAAAGAGGGAACATGGCATTGGGCTTGCCATGTCCCCTCTTCTTTACGGAAAGGAAAAAAGGAAGAAGGTAGAGGACGAAGAATAGGTTTACTGGTCGATAGGGTTTAGAGAGTAATGTCCAAATGGCAGAGTTCTTATGTTGTCTTCAAGGATGTATCTCTTGTCATCCTTATAGCTCAATGCCGATTTGGTTTGCTTCACACTGAAAAGGCGATGGTTGAAGCTTCTTATGGTGTTAAATGTTGCGGTTGTTTCAACATTTTCAAACAAACATCTTTTATAATGTTCAAACTGTACGTTCTTCTTCAGGAAAGAGGTTTTTATTCCTTTGGCTTTCTTCGTGACTTGATGTTCGTTCCTTTCGTTTATGTACAGTTGAAACGAATACAGTTTGGACATCAATGCTACAATTTCCATCATTGGCACACCATTTGTTTCATCTTTAAATTTTCCCAATACTTTCTTGTTTCTGTCGTTGTCGTAATTTGGATGGTCCTTAGGATAATCAGAAAAGTCGAAATCATCTTTATATATAAAGGTGCGTAGATCTTCGTACATGTCATTTGTTTTAATCCAGTAAATTAGTGCATCAGTATCCATATATGCAATACCAATGTTCTCTCTTCCATAATAGTTAACCATCTTCTTATAATGAAACTCGTACATGTGTGTTTTAGAAATATCCAAGATTGACATTCCAAGATACAAAGGACGATCCATTTTAACTGACTTCTTGTTCATGGAAATAAGAACTAGATTTTCATTAATAATTACAGATGTACCAAAGTTTGGTTGTTGCACTAATTTCTGTAATTTTACTGGATCAGTTACCAATTTGATATCCTTATGTTTCCTTTTGTTTTCCAAAGTCTTGCCAAATATTGCGTTGTTCATTAGTTTGAAAAAATCTTTTTGAAAACTTGATGTAGCAGCAGCTCTTCTTCTTGTGTTGTTGTCAATGTACGGTTTTAACCAACAAGATTGAGAGAATTGTAGTACTCGATTAATTTTTGTAATTCTCAATCCCAAGTCTAAGGCCTGTTGTATCATCCAGTAGTGTCCAACATATCTAGACTTGTCGGTTAAAGTCATCATTAATTTCGGCCATCTTCCAGTTGGAGGAATTTCGGTCTTCGGAAGCAGTGGTAAATCATAATGGTCATCGTGAAGATGTTCTGGATATTCAAAATCGATGTCAAAAATATAACCTGTTTCACCATGCTTCGGTATATCCATTATGTTTCCAATTGATTCTGGGTCTATCCATTTGAAATTATCATATGGAAGGGGATTCGACATTGCCCATCCGTATAAGTTATTTGCATCAAAATAACCCAGGAATGTTGTTGGTTTTGATGCATCATAATCGGGCAAATACTTGTTGTTTGCCCTGACATGACGTGTTACGCTTTGCGTCAATCCTCCTCGAACTCCTGACTCTAACATCAAAACCATATCTATATCTGTAAGAAGTTGTATTTTACAATTTGTTTCTTTCAACATGGCTTGCCACGCTAGTCCAGGCGAAGTGTACGAATGAAGAGGGTCCAATCCATATGCCGCAAAACACGTATTTCTAAATTCTTCCATCACATCACATAATAAAGTCACATCTAGTTTAACATAAAAATCTGAATATTCTCCCAATGTTCTAAATCCTAATTCGTTCCATACTTTGCATGCGTGATTATAATCATCTTGAGATATATCCATGTCGTACAGTTTACTTTTAAATTCTTCTTTTGGAGGTAATGATGTTTCATTAAATCGTTCTAAACTGTCTATGTAATCATATGGGAAAACACCTTTTCGAAGTACCAGATCCAGTTTGTCGTTGTTTACAATCTTCTTTGTTTCGATTAAATCTTGTTTCCTTAGGTTTTCAGAAAGTTTGGACAAACTCGACGGCATAAATCGGTAGGAGTCCAAGAATCTTAATTTGAGGTTTCCAACTTCTTTGGAAAAACTTATGAACTTCTCTGAAGTTTCAGCTAACACATCGATTTTACCGTCGTCTCTTCCTAGTTCAGGTATTATAAAATGAGCGTCGTACCCACTAAGATTATGCAGAACCACAGGGATAAATAGTGGTAAACGATAGCTCAAGTTGCATTTATTACAAGAAGCACCCCTGTAATAACCTGTGAGGTGGTCGTGATCTTTAACTTTATAATTCTCAATAGTAAAATCATTTTTGCACAAGAAACAGCGAGTTGCATTTTCATGTTGAATTTCTTCTTCTTCGTCCATCGGTTTCATTGGTACAATATTTGTATATAATCTTTGTGCATTTCCAGCTATTGAATATAAATTATCAAGAAATATTTTTTCCGCATTTTCACCACGGTATACTAGAGGTTTCGAAGTTAATCCATATCTGTTTAAATGTTCTTCTGATAATGTTGATTTGACCATTAAACAAAAACTGTTTGGTTTGTGCATTTGATACTTTACACTTTTTCTTGCTTCAAAATTTCCATCTTCAACTGGAACAAGTGTTGATTCAAAATCCGCATACACAACTAAAGGGATACGATATTGATGATGAACTTTTTCAAATGAAACGAATGCTCTGCTTTGCGGAGGTAAAGTAATCTTTGCTTCATAATTATTGTTACACAATCTTTTGTGCTCTTGTAACCATTCTCTTCCGTGTAGTCCATCTCGTTTAAAATTGAAACATCTCTTGCAAATTAACTTTCTGTGTCGATCTTTAGAAAGCTGCTTATTAACAAGTGAGTCGAATTTCTTTATGTACACATAGTGAGACACATCTCCTCGCGTTAGTAGTAGTAAATCCGTATGATCTGGTAGCTCTTCTTTTGCAATACGTAAAGGATACACTTTGTTTGAACTATCTAATGCAAAAACATTGATAGACGTACCGGGATTTTTCTTCTCAAATTTTGATATATCTCCTAGTGATACAGGGTAAGTAATTCCTTGAAAATTGTACCTATGTCTTTGATTTTCATATTCCTGGTCAGGTCTATACGCATTATTTGGTACAAATTTAGCTGTCATTGCATAACGAAAACATTCATTGTCTGCGTTTCTAACATTAATACAAGATTTTGTATCTTCAATTCTTTTTGGCAAAGGAATGTAACTAGATCCCCTTAGTCCATATCCATGTTTGTGAACTCTTATATTTAATCCTTCAATACTTAAAAGACTCCATCCCGATCCTCTTCCTTCGTGTTCCTGAATTTTGGTTAATATTTCTTCTATACAATTCTCTACTATTGAATCAATGTTTGAACTTTCCATGATAGTTCGGTTTTTCGTTATGAATCCTCTTGGTGATAATTCTTCTTGTACATTTTTAAACATAGCTTCTAGTAGTAAACTAAATTTAAGAAAGTTCAATCTTTTCAATTCTTCTTTTAAAGTTTTACTTACGATTGGTTTTGCTTCTCTAATAAATTCTTCTAAGTTCAAGTTTTCATTTTGAATCTTATGATGCATTACTACCTTACCGGGTAAAGCAAATACTTGTAGATTCGGTGAAGTAGTTGAAGATGTTGCTGTTATTTCATCTTGTTCTTCTTGTTCTTCTTGTTCTTCTTGTTCTTCTTGTTCTTCTTGTTTTTCTTGTTTTTCTTCTGCGTTGTTGTGAAATAGTTCTTTATGACAGTCTAATAGAATTTCATCGTGAAACGATTCCGAACATTTATCGCAATGATACATGTTGAGATGTTTACTCTTCGAAGTTTCGCAGAGAAATGAAATGGGCTCTCACATTCCTCCTTTTATAACGGTCCCCCTACCACTATTTCATCTTCTTCTTCTTCACTATCCAAGAAAATCAAACGTTTTCAACAAAATATTAACCTTCTACAAAATTGATTGTCCGTTCATATTTTTTAATACCAGTTTGAATTTTCAATATTTTCCTTGTCTAACTATTATTTCTTTATATAACATTATTCACACTTTCTACTTCGAGCGTTTTGCTACTATCATCTCTTTATTCCATTTTAACAATCTGCATAAATACAAGTTCATTTGTCGCGCCGACTCACTATAAATCCAGCTTTCGTACAGTACACATCGCTACGAGTAAATTACAACATGTATTTCAATATGAATTTTCCTTATACAAATACTATTTCAATAACTTTACAGCAAAACAAAATTCTAACTTCATAAACTTGATAGGAAGATATGCGAACTTTTAATTCAGCCCCGGTTAATTTATGCGCAAATTTAGTTTGACCAACAATTGTTGAATTTCAGTTTTGAACTAACTTTTAATTTATGCGAAAATCTACTTCAAACCCTCACCCCACAAATTTGATAGGGAGAATTACATTAATTTGATACTTATTTCTACCGTTACACTAGCTCCATTCTCAAAAAGATATAAATAAAATGGTCCTGGATACTGTTCTTTTTCACGTCCTGCATGTTCCTTAATGAATTCGTAAGCCAATCTTTTTGAATATTCATTATGATACACTTCTCTTACATAAACAAGATTTTTTTCTTCCAGAAATTTCGCTTGAACTAATGGTATTTTGCTTACATCATCCTTGTCCATCAGAGGTAGCTTGTAGGTGAAAGTATTTGGAGGTAGTTTTTGCGGTTTATCAAGTAGAGAACAAAATTTTCTATAGAATTTCTGCTCAGTGCCTGTAATACTATTAAAAGACAAAGTGGTAAGCATCTTGACGGCACAAGGTGCAAGTACAGACTAGAAACTTGGAGGTTCATAGCCCGCCTTTTATGAGTTTTAAAAATGGGGAGGGGGGAAGGAATAAGGATTGGGAAGGGATAAGGTGTAGGGTGGGGGAAGGGTTATTTGGTTATTAAACCACTTGCGCTGTAAAATAGCCGCCAACATCCACATCTTGTTCGTAGCACTCCTTCATTGTTTGCGCCCACTGCCGCATGCGGTCTCTATCATTTGGTGTTACGAGAAAAGAATTACAATCATCATATAATATAAAAGAGCCGATTCGTACGTAAGATCCTGAATCCAACCATTTATGAGCTTCAGACATGAATTTTTCTATTGTATCGAATGGGAATTGTGGATCAATTGCTATAACTTTCAGTTCTTCACTAATTTTAACGCTATAATCATCATCATCATCTTCATCATCATCTTCATCATCATCTTCATTGTCACTGTCGTTATTTAAAGTGTCTTCAGGTTGTTCAAAAACATCAGAAATTTCGGAAGAATTGAAATTTTCATTAAGACGAGGAGGCATTTTTAAAGCAAGTAATATTGTAAACAGCTGAGACGAAACAACAAGAGTGGCGTGTAGAAGCGGAATGAGGAATGAACAACGCTCGCTCCGCTTTTATAACGGTATGCTAATGAGAGGGGTAACAGCTGGCCGTGACCGATTATTGACCCGGGAGGTGAGGGAAAAGGAAGGTAAGGGGGGGGGGGTATTTATTTAAAATAATTCGCATAACTTTTGACTAAAATAAGATAACCAAATTCTTCTTTTACTAAAATGTTCGTCTTACATAGACCTTTTCAATGATGTATCGCTTATCATAATCCGTCAATCCATTATCGAGTTATAGACATTTAAATTTTCGGGGGGATTTAATCTCCGCTTGAGTGGACACAACGACCTCAGAAAAGTAGGTCACGAGACTTAGAGTGTTAAAAAATAATGAGGGAGAAACACAACGCTCTAACGCATTGTGTTTCTCCCCCATTATTTTTTTAAGCAAAATTTGGAAAAACTATGTGAATTTACTGTTTACGTCCCCACCTTGTAATACCATCCATTTTATGCCTGAGGAGATAGTCTTTAGAGTCTAACTCATAAACGGATTTTTCTTTACGCAAGGATTCAATAACTTTAATATTATATTTTTTGCCGTTACAATTTGCCAAAATGTGTTCGTTGTCAATAACACTTTCAAAAAAATAAAGACAACTTCTCTTAATCCTATTTCCTTTCACAGCAATAATTTCGGATTGGTATTCAACAGTGGGGGTTTCTGTCAGTTGTGGTTCGGAAAGATGTTTCACGACATGTACACGGCAGAAACGTTCGTTCTTAACACATTTCCTCCCACAAGCTGATCCTTTCTTAATTCCCCTAGTCAGCACTTCAGGGCAAGTAGTGGGAAGGCTAAATGCCCTACGGCGCTTTTCTTTTAATAATTGAAAGCGCTCTGAAGGAGCAGGTTTAGGAGCAGGCTTAGAGGATTTATTTTTTGAATAGGTGTGGTCTTTATGAAGAACTGTTTGCGGTGGCGGCATGTTGTTTGATGGCGGCGGTGATTGTTGTTGAGATGGTGTGGAGTCGTTTGAAGGTAGAGGCGGTGAAAATATGCTGCCAAATATAGTAGTCATAGTGAGCGGAAGAAGAGCTCCAGAAGTTGAAGGTTTCGAGTCTAGTTGCTTCTTATACCAGTCGGAAGCATTTTTCAAGCGAAGAGTTTTCTTGACTGGAGTCGAAGCCGTAGTAGAAGTAGAAGTTAAACTTGTAATAGAAGAACATTCTGTAGTGGAAGTTGTAGTAGGCAGGGATGACATCGTGGTAGTTCTGTTCGCAGCTTGCAGCGTAACGTCTGGAATCAGAATGAAAATCTAGCCGTGGTTGCTGCGTCTTTTATAACGGTATGCTAATGAGAGGGGTTAACAGCCGTTAAGTGGGGGAAGGTGGGAGGGAAGGAAAGAGAGGGGGTGTTTATTTCAAATAATTCGTATAACTTTTGACTGAAATAAAGTAACTAAATTCTTCTTTTACTAAAATGTTCGTCTTACATAGACCTTTTCAATGATGTATCGCTTGTCCTAATCCGTCAATCCATTATCGAGTTATAGGCATTTTAATTTTCCAGGGGGGGGGGGGTTCCGCTTCATTAGTCACGGGGGGTTCCACTTGGGTGCTCATGCGGAACTGATATTCTCACGAGATAGTCGTTGTGTGATAATGAAGACAAATGTTCATCACGCCGCGACCACTAATTAACTCGCATTTGCGGTGTTCACATCTTTCCTACTCATTACATATACGTTTCCTACTTCATTATTTCAAGACTAATTAACTTGCAAAACAACAGTCTCTGTCTTTGAATGCTGATGAGATTTCATTAGGAACCATTCTTTGCACGCTATATGAAGCTACACCGGCAAACAATGCAAGTCAGAGAGGCCATATAACTGTACAACGACCTCAGAAAAGTAGGTCACGAGACTTTGAGTCTCATTGACCCTTCCGAAAGTGGTTCAAGGTCATTCAAGACTTATAAAGAACCAAGGTGATGGGAACAGTAGTAACTGTTCCCACCACCCTGTTTGCCTAACGGTTCCCACTCCCAACCCACTAGTTACGTTCTGCGAGGGACATCGACGCAATTTTGTTTGGCCCGTCCGGGTCCATCCGTAACGGGCCGGTCCGGGTCCATCCGTAACCGTGAATTCGAAGGGAAACTGGAACACCTAATGCAGAAACGCAACTCTAACACCCACCCAACTAATCCCACCCATCATATTCCTAAACAAAATGCAAAAACCTAGTCCGCAATTTGCGGATGTCCCACCCCTTCTAAATGAAGTTCAACGGAACTTCTGAATTTACAGTTAATCTACCCCCTATCATCTAGCTGAAAGGCAAAACAACAACATTAATTATAAATACCAACACTTAAAACTAACAACACATCATTATTAAATATCAAATAATTCAACACAACCAAATACCATAATTATTCTTAAAATTAATACACCTTAATGCTAAACACCTCTTAAAATTAATACACCTTAACGCTAAACACAACTTATAACTAACATCGCAATGCGCAAATTAATTCTAAAATTAAGTGCAACTTACAACTAATATTTACACACACACACACACATACCACATTGCATTAAAGAACGCAACGTAGTATAAGAAGTTCAAATATATATAGGCCTACTATATATTTGAACCTCTTACCGAGTCGTCAACGACTTTTCGCTATGAAAATTCGTTGACGACTGACGCGAAAATTGGGCTCGTATCGCTCCTCGGATTTTCGAGTGGTGGGAGTAATTAATGCAGTGGTGGGGGACTCATTTCACTCCAGTACGGTCTTCAATCCACTCCAGTTCGCAGCAGTGTAAAAATGAAACGAAGGAGTGGGGGTGGCGCATGCGCAGCGACGTAAAATCCAAGGTTTGAGGTTAGAACTTTCCGTGCACAGTAGAGCTAAATCGAGTAATACAGGACTCGGCGCATGCGCAATAGCGAGGAGTGATTCCGATCCGGAGAACTCGTTGCATTCGCAGCAGCGCTAAAGTGAGTAATACAGACTAGGCGCATTCGCAGTAGCGTTAAAGTGAGTAATACAGGACTAGGCGCCGTAGCGTGAAGTTGGCTCACTCCAGTACAAGTTATAGCAGCATAAAATAAACGAAGGAGTGGGAGCGGCGCATGCGCAGTGACGTAAAATCAAGGTTTGAGGTTAGAATTTTCCATGGTGGCTGCCATGTTTAATTCTGTTTCATTCAAACAATAGTAATTCATGGCTGGCATGGGATGTGAAGTGTGGTAATTAGATGGGGTTAGCAACCGGTCGTGACCGACCATTGACCGGTCATCGACCCGGCGGGGTTCCGCTTGAGTGAACACCCGGGGGGGGGGGGGGGGGTTCCGCTTGATTAGTCACCGGGGGGGGGGGGTTCCGCTTGATTAGTCACCGGGGGGGGGGGGGGGTTCCGCTTGATTAGTCACCGGGGGGGGGGGGGGGGTTCCGCTTGAGTGAACACGGGAGGTTCCACTTGGGCGCTCATGCGGAACTGATCTTCCCACGCGATAGCCGTTATAAAAAGGAGATTGTTCATCGCGCCGCGACCATTAATTAACTCGCATTTGAGTTGTTCGCATCCTTCCTACTCATTACATATACGTTTCGCCAACTTCATTATACAAGTCTAATTGCTACTAACCTGAAATTTCATTTACATTAGCACGTGTCGTCCTGTTTGAATCACCTTCGCGTGCTTGACGTTATATCTCATTCATTTGTCTTGTTCTCACTTCTACACATCTGATATACTTCTTGTGATGGATACGCAATGTTTGAAATTGAAACTTTTGCGGACACAACATATATTACGAAGTAATTCCAAACCTTCTGTTTCAAAGATTAAAACTAATTTAACAAAAGTCAGGAAGAAATTAAGTTTTAACCCGTTATACTCTGCTAGAACTTCGCAAGTTAGCGATGACGATGGTGTTATTCACAACATTTTGCGTTCAATGTTACGTTTCCACAACTTCGAACTTGTTACACCTATCGACTGTGTTCAGCAGGTTTTCATATTTTACCCCCACCCTTCTTTATATAAGCGCGCTCACGACAATTCCTGTTTCATTCTCCTGTACACTCTTCAGCTAACATGACTAACTTTTAATTTATGCGAAGTTTTAATTTAACCCCAGTTAATTTATGCGCAAATTTAGTTCAACTCCCAGTTGTTGAATTTCTGTTTTGAACTAACTAATAATTTATGCGAAGTTTTACTTCAACCCTGGTTAATTTATGCGCAAATTTAGTTCAACTCCCAATTGTTGAATTTCAGTTTTGAACCAACTTTTTATTTATGCGCAGTTTTAGTTCAACCGAGCGCCATCTCCACTCCCCCCCATTGATTAATTCACTATCTGACAGGCCGGAAGCTCTAGACCCTCCATTAACTGACATCCACAGTCACGCATATATTTCGACGCGTCATGTTTCATTCTTCATTCTCGTTCTATCCGCGGAACTTAACACTTCTATTTACCTTCTCTCTCTCTTGTTATGACTGCGCTATGTTTGAACTGACTTTTATTTTCGTTCAACTATTAGAGTTTTTATTAACACCGTCGAATTACAATTTTGAACTAACTTTTAATTTATGCGAAGTTTTAATTCAACCCCGGTTAATTTATGCGCAAAATTAGTTCAACTCCCAGTTGTTGAATTTCAGTTTTGAACCAACTTTTAATTTATGCGCAAATTTAGTTTAACACCCCGATTGTTGAATTTCAGTTTTACACTAACTTTTCGTTTCGTTCAACTATTAGAGTTTTTACTAACACCGACGAATTTCAATTTTCAACTAACTTCTATTTTATGCGCACTCTTCGCTCAACCGACCGCCGACGCTCTCGCCATCTCCACCCCGACATCTATTGTCCCCACTTCTGGCCCACCGGAAGCCACGTGCCGTGGCATGTGGCTTCCGGTGACGTCACTTCCGGCCAGGAGTGGCTTTTCTACACTACTTATATCTAATAAAATATCCAGTTTTCCTATTCCTAACAAGACTTTTAACAAATAATGGTTTTATAAAAAATCCTCAAAGTATTATCATTAAAATGATATGATTGTTCATATCTTTTACATCCTGCACTTCTTATGTGATAAATTTTTTGGTCATGATAACTTTTGTTTTTTGATGCCTGGCACTGTTCCAGAGTTTAACTTACTGACAATTGTGTAATTATTATTTTTCCCTTCCGTTGGGCTACAAACTTGGAAGTCTACATATCTTCCACTTAAGCCCACGATAGGTTTTTTATAACTTACCTTCTGTTGTAAAACTGTTCAACATTTACAAAACATACAATATAACAAAATACTTCACAGTTTATTAATAATCGTGGTAGATTAAAATATTTTCATTTCTTTTAAATTTTTTATGAAATGATTATATTATATTACATTAAAAGAGCAATATTTGTAGTAGGGTAGGTGGCTGGAAATTATTTCACAAAGTTCAAACGGAAAACCGTTCGGGAGGGCAAATAACCACTCTTGGGTACAAAACATTGGCAGTTTAGTTCATCAAAACGTTCAAAACACTCAGGGCTTCTTTGCCCAACTCAGTTTAAACTAATCCAGAAAATTTTAAATGCTAAATCATAATGCAAAACTAGTTTAACCTTAAGTTTTGGTTTAAACTCGGTTGGGGAAAGCGGTCCTCGGATTATTTCATAAACCGTTAGTAAAAATGATTTTCTCCATAAGAAAAGCATTGGAGGGATCACCTGATTATAAAACCTTCTCGGAAATGTAAGTCCCGCGTTTTAACCATGTAGCCCGTTTGTGTATTCAAAACTAGAAAAGTTCTTAGTTGTGTTGGTGGTAGGGCATAATCTAAAAAAGCACGAGAGGAAACCAGGTATTGAGCGATAAATTATTGACTATAAAATAACTGTAGTTTAATTCATCAAAGCACACAAACCTTGAATTACATAGTAAGATCGCGAATAAAATGTTTACTCCTAAGAAGCTTAGGTGCAAATCATATGATTATACTTATTTTAAAAAAAGGTAAATACCGTCAATGTATACAGAACCGAATAAGCAGGGACATCCTTATGGGGAAGTAAGAATGCCACCCTCGAAAAACAGATAGCACCAAGTTGTCCATATAGTGTACTTATTATAGCTATATACTATAGAATATATATTTACTATTAAAATTTACCATCATCATTTGACTTTGCAATATTTTTCTGTTATCCCTTCTATTTACTAGCTCTTCCATTAAAGTGCAAGAAATTATCTATAATAATAACTTTTATAAAAATTATCAAATTTATTATGTTTCCCGAAAATATTAATTTTTAATTACTTGTCGTACCAAAACATGTTTTACTTCACCATAATTCATACTTTTAGCCTGCCACTGTTCAAATAGCCAAACAAGTTTCAACATGGTTTTGACTGAATTTTATTCAGTATTTCGGGAAACCATCTAACATTGTCAAATCGTCAATGTAGTAAGGGGGTAGGGGAGGAAAGCTTTCAGCAAACCAATTATATACATCATAACAAAATGATAAATGTTTCATCGTTATTTCAGAATTTTTGGGTTGTCATAAGAAAAATTGGGTAAAATATGATGCAATAAATAAAATAATAATATCCTAAACCTCCTCCTCCCCACATACACATGCAAAGATATATACCACGATAATATGTGTGCTATTAATATACTGATTACCCCTTTTACCCCTTTGCATAAACGCACCGCCCACCTTCCTTGCGTGGTACATATCTACTACGCATTTGTGTGGATGTGTGGTAATGTCAGTGTACACCGGATGCTAGAGTTGACCCGGTAGCCTATCACAGGAACCCCTGCTGATATTGTACCACCGGATGTTGCTGCCCGCTGTTCCGCTGGGTCCGGGTAACACCTGGCTCATCAATTCACACGTTATACATTTGAGTAGGTAATTTAATCCCAATATACCACACCTGTTTGTCTCATAAACGAACTTTCATGTGTGTTATTTATAGAAAAATAACACAAGAGCTGGTAAATGCTGAAAGCAAGGAGTAATATCACACAGATATTAAGCATGTAAATTTGTTTCCTATTTTGTGTTGAAATATTAACATAAACACTTTTGTATCTAATTCAAAATCAAGTATATTATACTTCTGCCATGTTCACAAATATTCTTAATAATTTTCCACTGATATAAAATAGTTATCATACTGTTTTTGAATATGTTTATAGCTTAAAAGTTGAAAAATAATGTTCTCCTTTGGATTACATCACCTACAAACAGACATGTACATTACACAGTCCCTTTGACGGAAGCGGCATTATCCCATTAACAATGCACCTGTACCAATGATTAGCAGTATACTTGATTAAGTGCAATTTCAGTTGTCTCTACTCCGCGTCACATAATACTAATTAAAACACAAACTCTCAAAACCTAAGGTATATATTTTATTTATAGTTACCCCTATCCGACTTGAAACAATGTCTAAATCTCTGTACATATGTTACTCATGAAAGTAATTTGTTAAAAATGTTAATCTACTATGTTCATTTTTTATTTTTGTAATTTTACTTTTCTTTTGTAGGCTACTTTAAAGTTTCTGCCTGGAACGAAATCCTAAATATCATTTGTTGTCATTTGTTTTGCTTTTGTTGTACTTTTGTGAACATTATAAAATGTTAAATAAATTAAATTAAAATAAATGGTAATTTAAACAAATGTTACATTTTTTACCCAATATAACATCTGTAACCAAATGATCGAAAACACATCAGTGAGAACTCATCACACTGGAGTCCCTAAGCTCTGATTAAATTACGTTGTTTTGTTTCAGCTGATTTGTTTGATCAAATGTGTTTAAAAACGTATCCAATACTCATTCTAATCTAAAATGGCCAGACTCCCACTGACATAGTGAACTGTAACGTATAATATTGGTAAAACATTTAGTGACGACAGCTGGAAATGCCATGTTGTTACCGGTAGTAAAATGTTAGTAATTAAATGGTTTATTTTTATTAATTTTTTATTCAATAAAGCATTTTTCACTTGTGAACTTAAAATAAATAAATTCTTTTTCAACACAGTTAATTGCTTACTGATTTTCGGCTGGCAATCAATTTGTATTTCTGAGTAATATTTAGCATTTAATAATGCCTCAGTTAATATATGTAAGAAATCGGCTGGAAATAGTTGGCATATTGTCGAGATATTATCACCAATATTTCGATTGGACTTCCTTAAAAGAGAGTAAAGTGTATCCCTGGACGTCTGAGGAAGTTTGTTGGCAACAACAGTGCCTATGCTGACTTTAACTAATTTTCGTGTTTTATTATGTAACCAAGCACATGTAGATGGTTTGTAATACCTAAGAATCATTATCAAATAATGTGTAAGAGTTTTTTTAATACCTAGTTTAGTTTTACCAACCATATAAATGGAAGTCGGGTTTCGAAGTTCGGCTTGTGCTTGTATCACAAGTTGTTTAAACATTTGTATAAAAATAAAATATACAGTCTTATAAAAAATAAAATACTTTACAACAAATTTCAAACAGGAAAATTCTTGTAATTACAATGATTGCAAAACTGTATACAAAAAATATACACTCCAAACTATAGGAAGCTATAAAATAAAAACTTACATTTTTACATAAATAAAAAGTAAATGTTCCTTATCAAAATTAATTGTTCGAAAGGAACGGAAAACACTGTTTTTTTCTCTCTTCTTTTCACCACCACAGATATGGCCTTACCAAATGTTTTGGCACATCAAGCCACTCTAATCCCGCAAAATAAATCTTAATTTTTTACCACCTCGTTCGTTGGCGCTGAGCATTTTGGCTTTTAGGAGGTTCTATAAGTGGGGACGGAAAAGGGTAGGTTTGCGGGGTAATATTTTCAGTTGAGTCAGAGTGGGGTAATTGATTATAAATTGGTCATTGTCGGGTATGGGGATGTCAGAATCAATATCCATAGGGAAAGGGAAGAATTCTCGAAGAGCGTCATTAGATGTTCCTGAGTGCCATGGATTGAGAGACAGGGAGAGGTCAGTGGTTCCACGGGGGTAAGGTTGATAAAAATTAGTCTAAATCTCTCAACAGGTCTTTGTTCTCCAGTGGCTCGGGAGTTTGGGAAATGGTGGCCTCAGAAGAAATTGCTGTTGATACACCTACTTCCCTACATTCTTCGTGGGTGGAACGTGCTTGAGTGTGAAGGGGATCCGGCTAAAGAGATAGGATTCCTCGAACTAGTTTTCTACCCCCATGATATAAGGTATGATTCTGCCAGCATTACTTCCATAGGGGTGATAAATTGGAAGAGGACGGTAACCTCGATATGGGTTCTCCACGATTCCGGTTTGAAGTTGCAGTATTTCCAATGCCCCTTATCAGGTCCTCGCTAGCACTTCGTTCCGCATACCAAGCTACAAACACCCACACTCCACCGTATTCTGCTGGCGAAGCGTCGACAAATAGGTGTTTAAATTTTCCATTCGGATTTTGAGGAATGCTGCTGAAGGACAGAAAGAGCCCGCTGCAGAATGTAAAAAGTGTGTACCACTTTTAATTTGAGTAGGAAGTGCATGTGGCCATATACTTCAATTTTGCGTAATTTAGGCCACCAATTTGGCATAACCACAACTAGCTAACTCCCAGTGTCCAGGATCACCTTTTGGAATAGTAGAAGCAAAACAATATCATAATTGAATAAGTTTATATGCTTCCACCTCCAGTCTATGCATTCATTGCAACCATTTGCTAAATCTTCGAATATATTAATGTCCAATGGCAGTCCATTTGATTTAAATGGTGATTACTCCTCCTCTACAATTGCCGACAGGCTTCGGCACAGTACGCCTCTAATACTGTACCCACGATACATTTTCCTGGCTCGGGGCACTGGATAACATCTTCGTATGCGGCGATTTTCGAACTCATAGTTAACTGTAAACGAAACAATTGCAAAGCACTTATGAAGAGCTCACTCAAAAATATTTTTAGTAAAAGAATTTAAGGGACATAGCCCGAATCAGAAGGTGAGAAGGTGGCGTGTTCCTAAGAAAAAACTTTTGGTGGAAAGGTAAGGAAGCTAAGTTACTAGCAGCCATATATCTTTAAATCTTGAAGTCTTGGCCGACTTCCTTTCCCCTACTGTCGATGAGTTGAAAAATATTCATACCATGACTCCGAGGTACTTGGCGGCACTAGTTGACTGGACCACTTCCCTTCCCACTCGCAGAGGGAAGACGGTGTCAATTCTCTTCTTTGTGAGGATCACAGTCGTCTTTTAGTTGTCAAATTTTAATCTCGATAATCAATAGCCATGAGAGTTTACCTTTTAATTTGCTACGAGATTAATTACTTATATTAGTTATAAAATAAGCAAAAAAAACTTTTTTCTTAAGTGCTATAAAACCTGAATGGTAGGCCAAAGGAAGGATTTAAATTATTTTAAATGTAATAATTTAATTAAACATGTTTAATGATTATCGTGTATAACGCAATAAGTATAAAATGCGATAAATATTGTACATGCACAATTTATTTATATTGCCCATGGGTTGCCCTTCTTTAAATGGGTGCAAAGTGTATCCCTGGAAATCTGAGGAAGTTTGTTGCCCCCGTGCTATGTTGACATTTAACTGATTACCGTGTTTTTTATGTAATCAAGAACATGTAGATTGTTTTGAATTACCTAAGTATCATTATAAAATAATATGTAAGAGTTTTTGAGCCCAATTGAGATTCACCCACCCTTATATATAAATAGAAGTTGGGTTTCGAATGTAGGATGTAAGTTGTTTCAGCATTCCCAGAAGTCAAAACCCCTGTAACTTGATTAAAAAGCTCTTTACGTGAAACTCTACATTAATTATATATACCGTTCACTCTTCAACCGTTTAAAAAAATAGAGACCTTTAAAATTGCTGTGGTGGCTAAAAAGTGTGTTACCTTCTTTAGTTTTCGCAATCTAAGGCGTCAAGGGTGTATCTGATCTGAAATCTGATGGCACTATCGTTAGTAGGGAATTACATTATATACAACTTTTGTATTTGAGGCTTTGCTTTATCTTTTACCGTTTTCGCGTTAAATCACTAGAAAGTTGGAGTTGGGTTTGAATGCGGGATGTGATACAAGGTATTTAAGCATTCCCAGAAGTCAAAACCCCCACAAGCATTTGTTGATTAAAAGCTCTTGATGTGAAAACTACAGAAAAATTCACGATATACTTCCAATCCCCATAGAGCGACACGTCTTCAAACTTACCTCGTTATTCTCATTAAAGCAACGTTTTAGTGATGAACACATGATTAAATTTAGGAACACTAATTTATAATTAGCTTTTCTCATTTAAAGTATTGAGGGAAGACTAATAATAAAAAACTAAAGGATATTAAAGACTTGAGGCGAATTTGCGTAGCGAACGAGCTCATCTGAATGGCAAAAAATTACACGGATTGGCATTGCAATTTGAGTACCGTTGCGAAGCACGGGTAATTCAGCTATATATATATCGCTTATATATGCGATATATATAGTATATATATAAGGTAAAATCATGCTTTCATTCCTTTTTAAAAACTTGACACGATTGATGAAATGATCTGATTATTTGTTTAGGTTAATATTAAGTATATTAAACTTACCTTTTTGGGAAAACTTGGACCCTCCTATATACTTAACACATATTTGAATGCACAAAGCTGAATTTTCATGTTGCCGAATGAAAAATCCAACGGATTATGGGAGGAGTTCCGTTCAGCTTTTCCTCTGAAAAGCTTGCAGGACTTAGAAATAATGCTGTCAGTTTGATGACTTAGGCCCCAAGTTTCAAGTGAGCAACGACAGTGAAAGTTTCAATTTCTTCAGAACTTTAACCATCTTTCACGTTTTAATAGGAGAAACCAACATTTTGATACTAAATTAGTATGAAAACGTGTTTTTAATCAAATATAATTATTATGTGGACAGTTAAGCTGCAATAGGAGTATATATATATATTTTAATTTCCTGTAAATCATAATCGATATTTTTATGTTTTCTATGCCATACAATACAGCTATTAAGAACTCATATTCCCATATTTTTGGTAGTTCATTATTATAGTTCATTGGTAAAATTAACTCAATTATTTCATCAGTTAAAAAATTTAAAATATTAAAAGAAAAGATTAAATAAGTAACTTCATTTTTTACTTCACATTCGATATGATAGTTCCTTAGATTGTGTTTTGAAAAACTATTTTTGATTTCATGGGTGAAAATACCAAGCACTATAAACAGTAAAATTTGTATCCCAATTAAATATTTATATTTATTTATTACAATAATTTTATGCCTATTCAAATGAAATTAGTAAAATGATAAAAATAAAATGAATTATATTAAAGTGTACTCATGTTAATTCATTAAAATTATAATGTTATAGCTGTATTTTATAACTTGCTGCTATACACCGTGTTCCAGCGTGTTATAAACGCAATTTTTTTTATTTATAAATATATCTAACTTCAAATAATGACACTGTGTGCTTATTTGATTCGTTTGCTTGATCTTTTTAAATCAAATATACCGTACCTGCCGTAAAAACCAAGGCAAAACCATAAAAACGTGACCAAACATAATTAAAAATTCAAAACCTAAAACCTTTTTACAAAAATACGAATCGGGTCGATTTTTATACACCTCAAATGTAAATTAGAAAATACGTAAGGGAGCAGATGTGTTCCGATGTGCATTAGAATGGTATTCTGCTCATCTACAGGACTATACCTTTCTAAAGGTATTTATCCTACGATACACACGAGCTGAGAAAAAAGGAGGAAAAGTAACATGCTTGTCTGTTAATGTATAGATTATATGACATTGATTGTGAAAATAATTGCACCTTAAAAAAACAGCCAAATGAAAGCTAGCTTCTGAGCAGTATTGAATGCAAATATTTTGGTTTATGTACAACTGTCACTTTAATGCCTTATTACTTTATTTTTCGTCTGATATAATCTATTACAATCTTCATAAAACAGATCGATAAAAACTAAATTTTAAAAATAAATAGAATTGACTCGCCACAAACCACTTTTAGTCCTTTGTAACACCTCAAATATTTTATTTAATCATTTATTTCGTTTTCATACAGCCTTTATAAAAATCCATTGACTTTTGGGGTACTCACTACTCCTCAAACCCTCTTTTTTATTTTAACAATTTTATAAAGATGTGAGATCCAAATACTACAACCCTGTTTCTCAATTGCTTAAACTTACTTCAAGCAAACAATCACCACGTGGACAGAGTATCAGATGGTCCGTTGTTCACTGTTTATAAATTGTTTTAAGCAGCTGTTTTTTTTATGTTTAATAGGTACTAGTATACGTGTTGCTCGAAATCGAGCAATTTATTTAAATACAGCACAAATGTTACTTTAGCTCTAAATCAATGACATCCGACCAATCCAATTATGTGAATATCTTCAATCGCCAATAACTACACGTATTTACAGCAGATTAATAACAGATGTTTCAAATGCTTTATTCAGTCCCCAATGTTATTTAAATGGGAAATTTTGAGATTTTAATGTTGGATAGCGCTTTTATTTTCAGTCCTATTCTCATCAATTTTTGGCGAAACAACTACAGACCAAGCCCTATCAAACGACACAAAAAACTTGAAAATCGGTTGAAAATTGTAGGAGGAGTTCTCAAGACAAAAAAACCCTTAGCGTATTAAATAAGTATAGATTTATAAAGGAAATAGTTTTTAAAATGATTGATTATCATGAAAAGAAGTTTTAAAATTGGCTATATAACGGTGCAAAAACGTCGAGTTTTCAATACTATACATTTAAAAATAAAACTGGTAATAAAAACCACACAAGCGAAATGAACAACACGATATGGTGTTATGGTTATTGTAAGTATTACATTAATGTTTAATATTCAATAGCGTGTGAGATTTTAAATATTTTTCAATAGTTTAATAAATTCAAACTACGATAACTCTCATACATACTGTTCATGAAATACTGAACTTAAATGTATGTTACAAATGCATACAACAATATGAGGGTTTTTACTAATATTTATCTTGTTACTCGTATCCAAATAAATACAAGAATCGGGTAGTAAATTTTTATTTAAAATTTATTCCTTTTACATAAAACAAAAAAACCTCTCCGTAGTTTGAAATTCGACAAAATAGCTTACTTATTATTTTTTAATGAATTCTATTTATATGTGTGATTTTATCTTCTGTGAGAGGATTTCTACATTAGGCTTATGAGGAATGGAGAACGCTCTAATGTGCCTAATGCTGCGAGAGTGATAGATTAGGTAGAGTGTCGCTTATAAGGCGTAGCCTATTCTCGTATATTTACATTATTTACTCTTATACTTCATTCAGTCTTAGACTAATAAGTAAATAAGGTTAAATATGTTATACGTGCCCCTTAAAAGGAGGAAGATAAATTTATATTACATGATTTCATTAGTAGGAAGAGAAAAAAAACATCGAAGAATAAAGAGACAATGGTATTAGTCACTATACTGAAGTTTCAAGAGTAGGTTAATCACAACTTTTGAATAATAAACTTGGCACAGTTTGTACAGATCAATTTTGAACCAGATTAAATATAATTTTGTATGTTGTGGAGGTAATTTTAAACTAGGCATGTACTTTTTAGGTTAAACTTAGTTTTTAACTGAGGATCAGGTTTAATCTAAAACGGTGCAAGTGACTCTTAAAGTTATTTATATCTTCAACAACAGTGTGCAATAATGTGAATTCAAGTAAGACAGTGTAAATGTTTATATTGCAAATAAAGAGGTAAACATATTTACATTCAATCCTCTTAATATTGGGTTTATTAATATATTTTACATATGTATTTAATAATATGCGCTCAATGAATCTCTATTTTAATATAATATTAATTACACGATTTACATAGACTAATATCTAATTTTATACTGAATCAATAGTCTTAGATTAATTGAGCAAATGTTATAAAATACACTTATAATTTAACAGTATGTGATATTACAACTGTTAGAGTATTAATTTACATGTATACCACTTTACCTTAATTCACTTTAATTGTGTTCAATATTCAAGGTAAGGTATTAAGTTGAAATGGGTATGTTTATTTGGTTAGTTAATCAATTAAAATGCATGAAATAGTATTTAAAGATGTTGCTTTCCGTAAATTACAAAATGCACTGTGATATAGTTTGCAAATAAATAAATAAAAAATTACAATGCTATATTTGTAATCAAAATCAATGTAATTCTAAATTCTAAATTTTTTTCTCTATTGGTTTTTCTAAAGCTATCGGGCACTTTTCATGGCATGCCACACGCCTAGTAACTGTCTAATTGAGGAAAAAAGCTTCCAATATCAAAATTGTGAATGGTAAAATATGAAATACTGAACTGCGAGTCGTTCCACAGCAGACTACTGAGCTCAACCTAAAAAACTGAACGCAAACTAAAAAGTATTTAAGATATAAGAAACTTAAGATTTAAGAGACTGCCGAGTTCTCTCGTCAGCCTTTTAGAGAATTTCCCCCATAGGGAAGAAGCTATTTCGGTAGTAGTTACGGTAAGACTTAAGCCAGAGACCATGATACTTTTTCATATTTTGAGGTCCCTAGAAGCCAAAAACACTGTTCAAATTTATATACATATATATATGTGTGTGTGTGGGGGGGGGAGGTGTCCGTGTACACCATAACTCTCGAACAGAACCTCAATTTTTTATGAACGTTGGTACAGAGGTGTAGATCAGCATTCATCAGGTTAAGTTCGAAAACCAGCGTGACCGGACCATGGGAACTAGGTTTTATGGTGTTAAAAAAGGGTCAAAAATGGGTTTTAAGAATTTTTAGTCCTCAATTTTCTAAATTCAACAATTTTAACCAAAATCATTTAAAATAAATTGAATAAACAAACAATTGAGTATTTAGAACTTTTAACCTAGCTTAACAGATAACTGAAAAAATAAAAAATATATAAAGTATACAAAAATTTGTTTCGCTCTAATGATGATTGTTAAACTCTAATGACCATATTTTAACTGAACAATTATTCATACTTTATTGTAAAGCACTTTTTAAAATATACTTTCAACGGAAAGCGGTATATTACAAAAATATGGCTTGTTTAATTTTTGTAGAGTATAAATCTTCAATTCTATTAACTAAATTTGAATGAACTTATCTGGTCGTACGAAAATTATTTCACGAGTAAAACATTTTCAAAATAAACTATGCCTATATGTTTGATAATAAAGTGGTTTGAAAATATTTATTGTTGTATTAATTTTGGAAATTTTTTTTGAAAATTTTAAAACTATTTAAAAAAGAAAATTATTGAACGTAATATTCATTTAGGTTTTATGATTTAACTACTCAACTATTTTTAAATTTATTTTCAAAGGAATTACAATACAAAAACTCATTTTTGTATGAAATGGGTATGGTAAAATATAAAAATCAAATTCAGGTTCACCGCTGTTATTCTACTTTGTTAATTGATTTTTTGGTCAGTTTTAGTAGGATGCACTATTAAACTGTATTATCTGGTGATTTATAAGTAAGAATCATGAAAAATGATAACGAAAAGTTATTTAAATGATTTTATACCTTTAATGAAAAACTTTTGGGAGTTTGGTTCTGAGCATCTATTATACTTTATTACCTAACCCACCAAAGAATATTATTCAATCTGGTATGACAAAGTATGAATAGCTAATTAATTAAACAAACAACTCAATCCTGCCATAAATTGAAAGATAAATCATTACAAATTGTTGACCACAATAGGTCGTGTATGTAGCTTTCCTTTACCGTACCTATCAAATGTTTGGTTAACAACAGCATGTGATGATCTGTGATGATGATTCCGTTGCGTAAACTAATCTGTCATTCCATGAACCTGGATACCAGCACAGCAAACAACAACTTACGCTCCTCGGTCAACTCGACATATGCTAAATTACTTAAAATATATCTTAAAAATGTAGTAATCGTCATATAAGTAAAGCATCTGTTCGACCGTTCTTATTGATCTTAATACGAATCAATATTTTTTTATTTTATTTAAATATTTCTTAAACAACAGGTTTCTATCCGATGTATTAAAAATTAATCTAAACTGGGTATAATAAATGTGCATCCCAATAGTAGATTCCTTTAGGTAGGATTCAAGCCACATTTTACTAGGCACAATAATATCTAAAGTGAAATTTCTGGAACTCGAAACAAGAAATTCTTCTTGACCTCATACAGGAAATCGTATTGTTGTCTTAAAATACAAAATTCCCTAGAATGAATAATGAATATGTTAAAGTTAAAAAAGTAGTTAAAAATGTTGTGATTTATATGTCTTTACCTACAAAATATGAACTAAGTTAAAACTTTTATTTTCGTAGTTTTATTAAAAACATTTTTTATTTAAACTCGTTGATACATGACTATTGTTGACATGCGTAAGTGTTCCAGATGTGTTATATTTATTTTTTTATATTTAAAATCATATTGTTAATTGGTTTCTAAAGAAATGTTATGTTAACGGTATGGTTTCCCTTCTTTCAAAAAGGTTTTACTAAGACATTATCCCTAAAAATTATTCTGATTTAAAAAATTAAATATATATACAAGTAATTTTTAGAACTGATAAAAGAATATACTTATATTTTACTTTTGTAATTCAATGTTTAGTGTTCTAAAGGTGAGTGACTTATTCAGCTACTTCGCATGTTAGGTAACATTTGTTTCCGAAGAGTCGGTTTGCCCTAAATAGTGTTATTTTTATCAACCATAAATACATACTGTTAACTGCCCTAATGTTTCATATTTTTTCTTTTTTTTCTGTCTTTAAGAATGCAATTATGTGTTGTCTATATTAGTTGATAGCTGAATTCCTCATTTCCGTTTTGCCAAAATACAGGGAAATATTGTTACCATTCAGTTAGTTAAGCTTTTTATAGGTAAAAATATACAGGGTGTACAGGAAGTATCTGAAATCCTTTTTATATTTTGTAGATGGAGGGAAATATACAAAAGGGTTACAGAGAGTTCCGAGATTCCTTGTAGTATGAATTAAGGTTGAGAGTGAAAAACAATAAAACATCAGTCGTGGTTCGGCGTTCGTACCGTGTGCGGGACAAAAATAAAATTTCAAGTCTACCCTGAGGAAGTGGGACGTTTAACTATAGTTTCGGTTCCGCGAAACGTCGGTGTTTTTTTCGTTAGCTTTGGGACGATAAGTGTTTTTTCGTGTTTCGGGTTCGTGTGTTGTGTTTTTGTACGGTACCTGACAAGTCCCAAGCTGACGACAACCTAAATAGGTGAGTGAAACCCAAAAAATATAGTCGTAGTAAAACATCAATACATCATCATACATCAAACATCAAAACATCAAACGGGGGGGGGGCTTTGGACCGTTCCCCGTCAAAACGTTAAGAAATGCCAATGGCGTAGATAGACACACAAAAAAAATAAATAAAAAAATACAGTTACAAAATAGGAATTTTTTAATTCCTGAGATATTTGGAGACCATTATGTTGTTTGACCTCTAGTTAAACAATCACCGTATGTCAAAAGGAGACATCAGCTAATGATAACAATGGATTAAGTGAAGAAACCAAATAGATTGCTTTGTTTTGTTTGCACAAACAACAAAACAAACAAATAGTAATAAATGTTATTTCCTTGCATAACTGTGAAGAGTTTTGTAGTTTGTAGTATTGAACCGTATAGTTACACTATTTTGTCGTTCACTTTACATACTAATCTAGCTTTTGTGTAGGAAATTGATTTACAAATTGTAGATTGTGTTATAAATACAATTTTAAAATCACACACAAAACTTAAGAAAACTATGGTTGTAGGTCATTATAACGTTATCAGTATTACTAATTTGTAGGCCTACCTGTATTTCACGAAAACAATCATACAAAGTATGCATTAGAAATGAATTGTTTATTCGCTAAATTAATATTAAATGTTGTGTATTAATTTTCTTATGAAACAATTACAGTAAAGAAAACTGTTAAGACGACTTGAGACCATCAATCAATCTAATAAATTTGATTGATTTTCCGCATATTTTAAAAGTGAAAAGACTTCAAATTTGTTTAATAGTGTCTCGCTCTAAATAACAAACAACATGACTTTTCAATTTGTAATATAACTTTAATGTATGACATATTAAATATACGTTCTCAGTACTTAGAAATGAACAACAACAACCAACTGTACGTCCAAAATATTTTACAGCTTATGAAATGAAAAAAATATTGAATTAAAATTAGATTCAATGTTATGTAAAGTAAATCTCTGGCCTAACTAAATGCCACTCAATCAAAATCTGATTGAAGCGCGTCCCACCTTTGTGTAATGTTCGGGAAAGATTTGTATTTATTGCTACTATAGTATGTCAATTATGTTAGCAAATAAGAATTTTACGCTCACGGAACCGTTACGTACTCTTATTGAAAAGTGCTTTACATGAAACTACTTCATCCAAGCTTTAAAGTTGCAGTCTTAAAGCACTAGCACGTTATTTTTTGCAACGTCCACATAATTAACAACACCCGGCTTTTATTTTTAGTAAGCCTAACGACAAATAACGACTAAAATTTACATACAGTACTTATTTTGGGGCAATTTATAACCAATAATTAGGAGACGGCCTAGAGAAATAGTTTAGTAAAACTTTTTCATGGAACAGGAAATTAAATATAAAAACATTGAAGTACAAAAGGACGCTACTTTATAGATGGTTTAACTACAATCTTGGAATATCTGGCTGGATAGTTGAGGTCACAGTACTCGTCTTTGAATCCAAAGGTTGCCAGTTAAATCCGTAAAAAAATGAGTAGGTTTTGAAGGTTCGACACTGGACCCAGTTTGCACTTGTCATTAAGATATTAATGAATGATGCTATCTAATAAATAAGCAAATATAGATAGTAACAAGGCCGGGGTTTGGACTGTATAACTTAACAATGTTATAAAATGGGTCAGACGTAGATATACACAATAGAAAAGGAAAATGGTAGCATATTGTTGTGCACCGGAACTTTCACCGGAGAAAATAGAAAATTGTTTAACTGCGAATTAAAGTCATCAACATTTGAAGGGTACTGGGGAAAAAGGGTACAAGTTCATTTTATTTTGCAAATTGATTTTGACATGTAGTAGGTTATCATTCTGTACACCAGTAGTTGTTAAGGGAAAAAGGGCTAATCGAAAACAAAGACAAAGATTGAAAATGTAGAAAACAATGATTGAAGACCCCCGGGGAAGTACGGGTCAAGTCACTGAGGTTTATGAAAGAAAACAACGGAAATAGGGGCCAATTTCAACTCCAGTGCCTCGTTTCCCGGTAATTTTTTTTTTTTTTTTTTTTTTTGTTAACCATTTAATAATATATGTCTAAACGAATAAACAAACAGGTTTTTTTAATGTCGTTAAGCTAAAGCTAATTTTCCCTTAAATATAGTTTAATAAATATTATTATTAGTTTTACATTTTAAAACTAATAACCAACTGTTACCACTGTATTGAAAAAGTTGACATAAATAAATCTTAAAATGTCTTTCCTTAAAGTTTTTTGCAGATCGATTTGGCCCCTTTTACTCCTTGGCCCTCCATTGCACATCGGAATTGCTTGATCTTGCTCTATTAAAAACAAAAAAGTCCTAACCATAGCCTGAACTATTTTGTGGATATTGCATAAAAAACATACAACAAAGAAATCTTGAAAATATGTCTATGCTGACAAAATCTTAAGTAAATAAGAGTTATATTAGTTTTCTTATGTGTATGTATAAACTATAGCTATGTATCAAATAATATACCTATAATTTTATGTAGATGTATCTTGGTAACCTTTTACTTTCTCCCCCTATACCATAGTATATGGAGAAAGTATTGTTTTCGTCAAAATTTTCGAATTTGAGTTGGTGGTGGATTTATCCATTTTGGTTCCCCCTGAGTCCAAAAAAGTGGTTTTCGGAGTGATGTCTGTGTGTGTGTGTGTGTGTGTGTGTGTGTGTGTGTGTGTGTGTGTGTGTGTCTGGATGTATACAGAGCTAGAGAATGCCCCAATGGTCCGATTTTGGTGAAATTTGGTACGTAGGTCCAAAACCACGATAATTCCAGGCGTTTTTTTTTCATTTTTTTTAATTTTTGATTTTTAAGGGTAGTTTACCCCCAAAAACCCTAAAAAAACGTGAATAATCCAAATTTTTCAAAAACGGCTCTAACGATTTTGATTAAACTTTTGTAGTTTATTAAGATTAAAATGCTGAATAAAATGACACCACCCGCATTTCCGAGAAAATGCGCGTTCAAAAGTTATAGAGTAAAAAGTGTTTCAAAAATCAATTTTTTGGATTTTCAAAAAAGCTGTTATTTTGAAATAAATTTTACTTATGACCATTAAATCAAGCTCAAAAAACTAAATAATCCAGTACTTTAAATTATTGCTCTATGTCAAGTGGTTGCGGAGAAAATTCAATTTTTCGTTTAGCGGTAAACGCAGTACGTTGTTAAAAGTCACAGACGCGCGTAGGGTCAATCTCGTGCTGCTCAGCTGTTAGCTATCTGACTGAGCCATCAAGACATTAATGTTTTGAGGCTTTTAACACCTTTTTTATAATTTTGGGAGAAAGTATGTGTCAGTTAACTGATACCGTTTATTTTACCTGTGCAATAACGTTGACAAATCAGTACTTCTTTTAGAAATTTTCACATTCTATGGTTTTTCACAACATAACTTTAAATAATGGGTTGCACCTACAATTTACGAGCCTTCCATTTTTCACATTGAGCAGACTATAATGCTTTTACTAAGAATCGCAGAGTTAGTTGCATTTGCAGACAAAAAATTAATTATAACTTGAATATTTTCAAGTTTTTGACTATCACCAGGTACATTACAAAATTAATTAAATAGTTTGAATCCAAATTAAAACAGACAGCATTCAATACATTATTGATTAAACTCAAATTGCAATAAAGATGGATCCAGGGGAACATTGAAGTGTTTTGTCTGGGCAGGCGAATGCCAATCACTGTTCATAACCCTAATTCTTGTGTCTAGGCTGCCGGTCGTGATAGCTCAGATGGCTAAGGCGTAGGCATCCTTGGTCAGGATGTCTGCGTCGGCGCGGGTTCGAATCCGCTCACGACCAAACCCTGACCTGGTGGTGCAACTCTTAAAGGGTTAGCCGATCTGTGGTAACGTTGGTGGGAGGGCCCACGTTAAATAAACGGTGGCAGGCTTGCGTGGAAGTTGACGGGATCGGTTGATTCTTTGAGAGTTGCACCTTGGTCAACACTGATTTTGCTACTTTTTACTACTGTTAACTGTGTGTGTGCCATTACGGCTTTGAAATACGAAAGATAATCATATTTTCAATTCAAAATGTCAATTAAATTCATTCTAATGATGCCATATAACATTTTACTCCAGTCTTAATTCTAAGTGTCCCAAATGGGGACCATGGGACTTAATGGGTTAAATAATGGGTTGTACCTACAATTTACGAGCCTTCCATTTTTCACATTGAGCAGACTATAATGCTTTTACTAAGAATCGCAGAGTTAGTTGCATTTGCAGACAAAAAATTAATTATAACTTGAATATTTTCAAGTTTTTGACTATCACCAGGTACATTACAAAATTAATTAAATAGTTTGAATCCAAATTAAAACAGACAGCATTCAATACATTATTGATTAAACTCAAATTGCAATAAAGATGGATCCAGGGGAACATTGAAGTGTTTTGTCTGGGCAGGCGAATGCCAATCAACCTGGACTTGATTGGGGGAAGCTTTGTCACAACAAAATGCACGCTCCAGCAATGTTATTGTTCAAAGTTATAAAGTTAAATTGATTCATAACTTTCAAAATATCTCTATTCATGTTCATAGTTTAAGCATACAGTTGTTGTACTTAACTACAACTTGTTTATGAGTTGTACAAGTAAAGTCTTACATTAACTTTGCATGTAGGTAGGAAATTTTAAGCTATGTAACTTTCTATTTCTTTAACATGTGGAATGAAAGCTCTTTACTATCATCGTATCTTAGATAAACTAAATTATGGTAACGATACTTCACTTAAAATTTAAGAAAAAATTTTGTTTGAGTCTCTGAACTGTTTGCAAAAGCAACAAAGGATTTGGGATTGTTTCTGTAAGTCCAATTAATAGCCCAACAATGTTTTATCTAAATTTAGTTTTTCCATAGTGTCTTGTGTAATCTTTTTCGGTCGCTGGAGGGTTAATATGAATTCTTAAACTTCAATTATGGTACAGCCTCGCATGCTTTACACAATATACAGACTCATACGATATCAAATCTGACGAAGTTTAATATCAGACAGTATATATCATTAATTAAAAAGTCGTGATCCATTACAGGAATGCTATCAGTCAAATTTTATGTGTTGAATAGAGTGGATGAGTATTTATTAAATTAAGTTATTAAGAATTGCCAATGCTGTGAATCAATTATCTCTCCAATAATCTAGATTCCATGTCCTTAAAACAAAATAATAATAACTGTATTATTAGAAAAAAAAAGAATATCAATGTTAATAAAGTTTTACAGTTACATTGCGTGGGATTATCGCTTGTGGTAGGAAACATATCACTCGTCTGAGATATGTTTCCTAATGAAAAATATGTTTAACGTTGAAATTGGTTGAAACGTTGAAACGTAAAAATAATATGTTTCGGATTGAATTAAAATCAACTTATTTCAATAATATGATTGTTTTACATAATCATAAATTAAAAACAAAAAATAAGTGTAGAAAATATTTCCAATGACTGTGTTTTATGAAAATAAAAATGTAATATTTTTAACTTAAGGATATAATATTTTATATCCTTAATAATTATAATATTTTATAATTTTAAGGATGTTGTTAAGTCCTCTATCCTTTAAATTTTATCATAATGACATATGTTTTATAGATACCTAGAGGCTATATAAATCGGTAAAAATAAATTTATTGAAATGGTGTTTGTAGCTGAGTTGAAGTTACATCGTAGGTTCTACTTAATAGACATCGGTTCATTAAGGCGATACTTGTGATGGGGATGATGAATTAACGTGACACAGACCAGAGTATCATGCGACTGTAACGGTTATTAATGATCCGTTTCATTTATTATACAAACGAATGGATCTTATCACATGTATATGTATATTTATGTGCGCCACTGTCAGTGTACAGAATTTAAATATAGTTTATTTACACTATAAAATAGTAATTTTATTTTGGTTTCCTTTGTATTGTCTCAGCAAAGCCCAACTATTTTCTCCCGGATAGCAAACTTATGAATTGTTAATCAATTAATCAAATTAATCATTCCATAAATTGCATTAAAGGGCCATTCTATCGATTGGCAAAAGACTTGACAAAACTAATTTATGTTAGTTTTCTTTTGGTTTCTGAAGATTCTTACTTGCTCTGACATCACTCAGATATGTTCTTGTTTTGTGTAGGAAAGAGCGAAATATATATTCTCCTCTGTTATAATGCTTGAGATGTAAAACAAGTACGGTAAAATCTAAATTTTTATTTTTATTATAACCCATGTTTCGTGACGCATATTAATATATTCTACTGTTCGTCAAACAAAAAAAAAAAAAAAAAAATATTTTAAATTGGAAAGGCACCGATTACAATATAACTAAACACCGTATAGAGCTTCTGTAGTATCATATGTAACACTCCATGTAAACACAACAGGTCGATCCTGTTGTTTTGACAT
Source organism: Neoaliturus tenellus (assembly GCA_030545055.2). Taxonomy (NCBI): domain Eukaryota; kingdom Metazoa; phylum Arthropoda; class Insecta; order Hemiptera; family Cicadellidae; genus Neoaliturus; species Neoaliturus tenellus. The sequence goes on along the minus strand of CM061531.1, from coordinate 50,532,624 downwards.
AAACAACAAATAGATTTCAATTTTTAAAATGTTTAAATAGAAAATTGTATCTGTTCTGTAACTGTCGCTGAAAGTTATAAAAACACAGTCTTAACAAAACCATTTACCGTCTAAATTGTAATTTTTAGTCAATTTTTATATTTTAAATTTCATCTCTGGTATATAATTAGCCTAAACATTTTACATTGTTAGGTAATTTTTATATTTAAGAGTTTTATATTTAAAGTAAAAAATAAATTAATATCTGACTTAGTATTCTATAATAAGTTTATGGTATATAAGCACTGTATGAAATACAATACAAAATTCTTTTTGAAGTTTTTAAAGCATTGAATCCATAGTTACAAAACCAATTTCAATTTCTCTAAACATTGCTGTAACACTTAGTTGTATCAATTTTTTTGTTAACCATTTAATAATATATGTCTAAACGAATAAACAAACAGGTTTTTTTAATGTCGTTAAACTAAAGCTAATTTTCTCTTAAATATAGTTTAATAAATATTATTATTAGTTTTACATTTTAAAACTAATAACCAACTGTTACCACTGTATTGAAAAAGTTGACATAAATAAATCTTAAAATGTCTTTCCTTAAAGTTTTTTGCAGATCGATTTGGCCCCTTTTACTCCTTGGCCCTCCATTGCACATCGGAATTGCTTGATCTTGCTCTATTAAAAACAAAAAAGTCCTAACCATAGCCTGAACTATTTTGTGGATATTGCATCAAAAACATACAACAAAGAAATCTTGAAAATATGTATATGCTGACAAAATCTTAAGTAAATAAGAGTTATATTAGTTTTCTTATGTTAACCTTTTTTACCTGTGCAATAACGTTGACAAATCAGTACTTCTTTTAGAAATTTTCACATTCTATGGTTTTTCACAACATAACTTTAAATAATGGGTTGTACCTACAATTTACGAGCCTTCCATTTTTCACATTGAGCAGACTATAATGCTTTTACTAAGAATCGCAGAGTTAGTTGCATTTGCAGACAAAAAATTAATTATAACTTGAATATTTTCAAGTTTTTGACTATCACCAGGTACATTACAAAATTAATTAAATAGTTTGAATCCAAATTAAAACAGACAGCATTCAATACATTATTGATTAAACTCAAATTGCAATAAAGATGGATCCAGGGGAACATTGAAGTGTTTTGTCTGGGCAGGCGAATGCCAATCAACCTGGACTTGATTGGGGGAAGCTTTGTCACAACAAAATGCACGCTCCAGCAATGTTATTGTTCAAAGTTATAAAGTTAAATTGATTCATAACTTTCAAAATATCTCTATTCATGTTCATAGTTTAAGCATACAGTTGTTGTACTTAACTACAACTTGTTTATGAGTTGTACAAGTAAAGTCTTACATTAACTTTGCATGTAGGTAGGAAATTTTAAGCTATGTAACTTTCTATTTCTTTAACATGTGGAATGAAAGCTCTTTACTATCATCGTATCTTAGATAAACTAAATTATGGTAACGATACTTCACTTAAAATTTAAGAAACAATTTTGTTTGAGTCTCTGAACTGTTTGCAAAAGCAACAAAGGATTTGGGATTGTTTCTGTAAGTCCAATTAATAGCCCAACAATGTTTTATCTAAATTTAGTTTTTCCATAGTGTCTTGTGTAATCTTTTTCGGTCGCTGGAGGGTTAATATGAATTCTTAAACTTCAATTATGGTACAGCCTCGCATGCTTTACACAATATACAGACTCATACGATATCAAATCTGACGAAGTTTAATATCAGACAGTATATATCATTAATTAAAAAGTCGTGATCCATTACAGGAATGCTATCAGTCAAATTTTATGTGTTGAATAGAGTGGATGAGTATTTATTAAATTAAGTTATTAAGAATTGCCAATGCTGTGAATCAATTATCTCTCCAATAATCTAGATTCCATGTCCTTAAAACAAAATAATAATAACTGTATTATTAGAAAAAAAAAAGAATATCAATGTTAATAAAGTTTTACAGTTACATTGCGTGGGATTATCGCTTGTGGTAGGAAACATATCACTCGTCTGAGATATGTTTCCTAATGAAAAATATGTTTAACGTTGAAATTGGTTGAAACGTTGAAACGTAAAAATAATATGTTTCGGATTGAATTAAAATCAACTTATTTCAATAATATGATTGTTTTACATAATCATAAATTAAAAACAAAAAATAAGTGTAGAAAATATTTCCAATGACTGTGTTTTATGAAAATAAAAATGTAATATTTTTAACTTAAGGATATAATATTTTATATCCTTAATAATTATAATATTTTATAATTTTAAGGATGTTGTTAAGTCCTCTATCCTTTAAATTTTATCATAATGACATATGTTTTATAGATACCTAGAGGCTATATAAATCGGTAAAAATAAATTTATTGAAATGGTGTTTGTAGCTGAGTTGAAGTTACATCGTAGGTTCTACTTAATAGACATCGGTTCATTAAGGCGATACTTGTGATGGGGATGATGAATTAACGTGACACAGACCAGAGTATCATGCGACTGTAACGGTTATTAATGATCCGTTTCATTTATTATACAAACGAATGGATCTTATCACATGTATATGTATATTTATGTGCGCCACTGTCAGTGTACAGAATTTAAATATAGTTTATTTACACTATAAAATAGTAATTTTATTTTGGTTTCCTTTGTATTGTCTCAGCAAAGCCCAACTATTTTCTCCCGGATAGCAAACTTATGAATTGTTAATCAATTAATCAAATTAATCATTCCATAAATTGCATTAAAGGGCCATTCTATCGATTGGCAAAAGACTTGACAAAACTAATTTATGTTAGTTTTCTTTTGGTTTCTGAAGATTCTTACTTGCTCTGACATCACTCAGATATGTTCTTGTTTTGTGTAGGAAAGAGCGAAATATATATTCTCCTCTGTTATAATGCTTGAGATGTAAAACAAGTACGGTAAAATCTAAATTTTTATTTTTATTATAACCCATGTTTCGTGACGCATATTAATATATTCTACTGTTCGTCAAACAAACAAAAAAAAAAAAAAATATTTTAAATTGGAAAGGCACCGATTACAATATAACTAAACACCGTATAGAGCTTCTGTAGTATCATATGTAACACAATGTAACTCCATGTAAACACAACAGGTCGATCCTGTTGTTTTGACATAAACAACAAATAGATTTCAATTTTTTAAATGTTTAAATAGAAAATTGTATCTGTTCTGTAACTGTCGCTGAAAGTTATAAAAACACAGTCTTAACAAAACCATTTACCGTCTAAATTGTAATTTTTAGTCAATTTTTATATTTTAAATTTCATCTCTGGTATATAATTAGCCTAAACATTTTACATTGTTAGGTAATTTTTATATTTAAGAGTTTTATATTTAAAGTAAAAAATAAATTAATATCTGACTTAGTATTCTATAATAAGTTTATGGTATATAAGCACTGTATGAAATACAATACAAAATTCTTTTTGAAGTTTTTAAAGCATTGAATCCATAGTTACAAAACCAATTTCAATTTCTCTAAACATTGCTGTAACACTTAGTTGTATCAATTTCTTTTTAACATTATTTTATCATCGAGCTGGTTACTTAGTTCTTTTTTAATTTATGTATTTAGTAAAAATATTGAAGATATCAATATCTTCCAATGTTAATAGTTTGAATTTTTTGTCTTAGCAAGGTTATATAGTCCGTCATATAAACTTTAGAGTATTTGTATCGTTTTATTACGATTCTGAAATCAACCAGAATGATTATTCAACATTATTCTAAGTTTTAGGATGTATGGAGAATATGTATGTTATGTAGGATGTAGGATTGAAAGTTGAGACCCGTAAACGTCGCAGGTGTAGGATGTGGTGCCTCTAATATACGTCCGCTATAACACGAGTTTGCCGCTTGTACTTTTTTCATTACTTTTCTGTTTTGTGCTTTCAGATTGGACAGAAATCTTAGCTAGAATCTCAAATACACTTTTTTTATTTTGAGTAAACTTCTACAGAAAACAATTAATTATAGAAGTGATATGGCTGAATAAAGAACAGAAAATCTGTTTAGTTAACTACAAATTTTTATAAACACCATTTCAATACAGCGTGTAACAAAATAAATAAATTGATTTAAAGTAATGTTAAGTATTATACATAATAGTAAAGGAATTGACGATCATTAACAAATCACTTTTTTAGTTTAGATGATTATTCTAAACTAATATATAACATCCGCTCCAAAATTAGTGGTTTGTTCTATAGGATCAAATCTATTTTTTATGAGGGGACTGGCATATCAAGCGTTTTGTTCAACACTTAAAGATAATGTGGTTACACTATACTTTTACTTTTGTATACACGAATTACGTACGTCACAAGTAAATTTTATGGTTAAATGGTGACTATCATAACTATCATTTGGTGACCTACTTTTTTCATTACTTTTTATATTTTAAAATAATAATACGATTATTTATTAGTGGTATATTTTAAAATAATAATTCTATATCTGAGTAAAAGCTGCTATTCAATATCTTTTCATTGTCCAATGTTACTAAGAAACAACTTTTAATATTGAAAACAAACTGATGGCCAGAATGTTGTTAATTGAATGAAACACATTACTGACATCAACCTTAATAGACTTACCTTCACAACTCCAGTCTGAATAAATACGAGTTTTCTTGTTGTTAATATAGATTATAAAACTTTTTTCTACGTATTCAACTAACTTATGTACAATTTTTTTAGAATTGATTGGTCGAACGTCTCTGAACTGACAGCCTGACTGTGTTAATTTATCCGTTGATTAAAATAGCATCACGAAAAAATCATTTAAAATTAGAAATATTATAAATTATGGATAGGTTTACAGTAATTAAGTGTCTAAAAACGAGTCCATTAATATGTAATTTTATCGTACATTAAACTGTTTAGTTTTATGACCATTGTTTTATCTATTTTGAGTGTCACACTCGTAAAAAAAACTAGTTACTTTGCAATTTAACACATCAAACGACTGGCAATGCTTTAAAAATACTAATCAACAAATTACCATATATAGTAATAATAATTTTATGGAAAAATTTACAGCAACACATTCTTGGCTTGGTCGTTAAGCTCCCTGTACCCATCGCGTCCAACCAATAACCTTTAGAGTAAATTGCCTGCAATTTTGGTCTTATGAAATAGCTCCTTTGATGGAACATCGAAGAAACGAGATTTTAAATTAAACTGTTTTTTAGTAATATTTGCTCCAGCTGCTCTTTGTTATTTTAATAACAATAACCTTTATCAAATATTGCATATGTTTTTTTATAAGGAAGAATCCATGGATATGGTAAAAACTGTAGTAATGTGTAAACTGTAGTAATGTAGTAACTGTAGTAATATAATTTTTTTTTGATTATATGATTATTTAATGGTATTTTCATTCATTAGCATTTTTCTATTACTAGGTTAAAAAAATGCATGGGGGATGGAATTTTGGGACACCCGAATAGCAGAAATTACAGCTAAAAGTAACCAAGCATTCTTACTATTTCAAGTAAAGTGTTTCTGAGAAATATTTACTTTTAGTTTTATTTTTTGTTGTTTGCAATTAACTAATATTCTACGTAAAAAGAAATAATTTGTATTATTATTACCTATTTATTTTTATTTTTTAATAGAGCGATAAAGAGCAATACAGAAGTGCTTTTGGATTGAGGGTTAATTTTACAGTTATATTAAACTAGTCTATTTGTTGCTCGGAATCGAGCAATTCATTTTGATACAGTCCAAGAGTTACATTTGTTCAGCAACCCGAATCAATGACATCCGACCAATCCAATATTGAGAATATCAGTAGCCATAAAAAATACCGTATTTACAGCTATATCATTAACAGTTTTTTTTTTTATTTTTATTATTTTAGCGAATTTCCCTATAGGGAATACGTTATTACGGTAGTAGTCACGGTAAGACCTATGCCCGGGACCATGATACTTTTTCGTTTTGATGTCCCTAGAAGCCAAAAACACCATTCGTTCAAATTGATATATATATATATATATATATATAGTGTGTGTGTGTGTGTGTGTGTGTGTGTGTGTGTGTGTGTGTGTGTGTGTGTGTGTGTGTCCGTGAACACGATAACTTTTGAACGGAACCTCCGATTTTGATGAAATTTGGTACAGATGTGTAAGCCAGCATCTACTAGGTTGAGTTCGCGAACCAGAATGATCGGACCATGGGAACGGGGATTTATGGGGTTTCAAAAGGGTAAAAAATGGGTTTTTGGCTTTTTTTTTTAAATTTCATTTATAAAATTCAACAATTTTAACTTAAACCATTTAAAAGAGCTTAAAAAAAACAGTCTAGTATTTTGAATTTTTTACCTAGCTTAAATGGTTATGGAGAAAATCCAAAAAGTATGTTTTCCATGTTATTCTTATGGGAAATCAACAAAACCTTCTATCTTGCTTATTTATTGACATATCTTAATAAAATTAGGTATGTATATTCATTAGGAAGAGTTTAATTTATATTTGCTTAGAAAACCCATATGGCGGCAAATCTATGTACTCACCCCTGTAGGGTTTATGGGGAAAATAAAAAGAACACCATAGCCTTATAAAATTTGGTATGTACAATCACTAGGTAGGGTTTAACTTATATTTACCAACAAAACCCATATGGCGGCAAACCTACTTACTCTCATCCCCATGGATTTTATGGGGAAATAGAAAATATACCAAAATTCCATTGGAAATTTGCTGAGTACGCAGGTCTGCTGCGACGGGGGTATTTTTATGTTCAACCCAATCCCTATGTTATTCTAATTTAATTTGTGTCATAGCACCCTTAGGCCTATTTTAAGTCCAATTTTCATAATTTTTTGGCGGAAACAATTTAAGACCAAGCCGTATCCAACGACACCAAAAACTTTAAAATCGGTTAAAGTTTTGGAGGAATTCTCTACACAAAAAAACCCTTAGCTTATTGAATAAGTATAGGTGTAAAAACAAAAAAAACATAAAATATGCCTAATAAATTAATTGACAACAACATGATGTTACAATTAATTAATTTATGACCATCCGGTCGGCAAAAATATAGAAATGTTTATTCGCAAACAAGTTTACATCGTAATCAAAATTTCAACTGCTTAATCGTGTTTATGAAAACGTTTTAATGTCTACAAACGATCAAAGATATTATATTTACTCTCTCATATTTTACTCACAGCGTGTTTACGAAACATTGACTAAACCTTTTTACTTTAAATAACGAATGATTTGACTTTGATCGCTCCAATTCACTATTTACTTAACAATCTTTCCTGGTATTAAAAATATTTTCATAAACACCCTTTTCCTTTTGTATTATATTTACTATAGTAGCTCAAATTGAAAAGAAATCTAAGCCTATAACATGAATATGTCTATGTTCTAATTTTAAGATTTTTTAATCGAAATTAATTTTTTGCGTAAACAATTTAGACACTAGAAATGAAATACCGTACTGTCACTATAAAATGCTCCATATTGCTGTCAGCTATTAAATGTATTTCCACATTTTAAATAAATCCTTAATTTATCTTTGACATTTTATTTCAAATACAAATTAATAATTTAACCACAACAAGTTTCTAACTTAATTTAATTGACACATTACATTGCAATGACAATGATTGTAAACAATAAAAATCGCCAAATACTAAAATTGCATGTGTATATATTTCTGATTGGTCTACTGTTCAGATTATTATTACTGTCTTACAGAGCAAAACTGAAATAAAATCCTGCATTTTGGGGCCTCCTGTATTTATCTATTTCTTCCAACGGTACAACACCAATTTGAAACGGATGACAAACAAGAGTAAGCAAAAGATACAGTAATACTAAAAATTAACAGTGGTGTACTAATTAATTCAATACTAGTAACAACAATAACCAAATCAACAATAAATAACTATCAAGCGTGAGAAATCATATAATTATAAGTTAACAATATCAACAATGGTAACATTAACATCAACAAGAAATGTGTATAGAATCTGCAAAAATAACAAAGTAAACATAATACGGCTCGTTAATGTAAGTGCGTTGATCCAAGTACAGTGAACTCTTAAAGACCAACAAGATCAGTAGTTGTTATCTCTTGTCTGACTGCCACATAGTTTTATACCGATCATGTGATACCTGATATTCCAAGTACAAAATAGCATCTCGTGGATGGTTGATCAATACTCTAGTGTTTAAGTAAAACTGCACGTTTGCTTATCTCGTTTGGAGAAACTCGCACTTAAAAATTTATATATACGGCTTTCGACAGCAAGTTTTGCTAGAAGGGTGTATTTGACGTTTTACAAATACAAAAGTAAGGATTTTATAAAAAACAATTGAGGGTTACATGGTGATTTTCATAACTATCGTTTAGTGTCCTCAAAAGTATAATAAAATAATAATACTCTATCAGGGTAAAATCTGCTACTAAATATCCTTTCATTGTCCAATAACCTTTCTCTTTGTAAGCGCTCCTCCATAAACATCTTTGCAACAAAGCTGACCCAATTCTGGAAAAGTCAGGGACATAACAAGACAGTATGGCCGGCGGTATCGCTGCCTAACGATGCATTGTTTAGTTATGAACCTTGCATTATACAACACATGGTCTTCTGGAAACAATCGTTTACAGTCAGTTTTCTGCTAATATTCGACACCTAATCTTAATTTCCCACTCTCATTGTGAATGCCTTTAATTTTAATAATTTTTATCACAACTAGTTTATTTTTATTTGACTTTCTTTTGTGCTTCTTAAAATACTCTATGCTAAATGCTATTCAATTTTAATATATTTAAATAAAAAATACAGCAAAGTCTTAGCTTATCTATCTGCAGTATTATAGAATAATAAAAAAATTATGTTTGCCATCACCCATGAAAACGTTAAAATTGCTGTTTCTATTTGAGACCTTTCAAGAATTTGGTTTTTGTGTATATTCATTGTATCCTTAACAAAGAAGGGTGAGTATTAATAGACTATACACAGAGCAGCCACTTGTAAACTTACACATAAATTTCATTAAGTATAGTTTTAAGTCAAATACAAACGACGTCATTTCATCTTAATGTGAGGATGAGTGTGAAAACGAGATAAAAGTCTAAAACGTCCGACAGAAGAGGCAAGGTTTAAGTCGTCTCTTCCCTGGAGAGACAAATGTGACACAAGGTCAAGAATGTAATCCTAACTGTATGAAACTTTCACTTTCACAGGATATTCAATGCTGTTTTGATCGAAAAAAGATATAACATTAACTAATGAACATATCGTAAATTTCTTACAAGTCTCTTTGTAGTTTCTTGTTAACTTATCAAAGAGTAAAAATATACCGAAAATACGAAATTATTTTAATTCTTTTTGTTAATAATTTAAATAGAGTAATATGTATAAACACACACATCAGGGTAAAGGGAATTTAGAGACATCCTTTTTTATATCTTTCTATTAATACTTTTAAATTCAATGGAAAGAAATTGCTTGATGGTAAATTACATATCCAAATTAAAAAAAAAAAAAAAAAAAAAAAAAAAAAAACAACAACAACAAATGTTAAAAAAAATTATAAATTTTGCATTGAGGTGGAATATATGCATAAAAAGATGTTAACCACTAACATTTTTGTATAGCCGAATTTCCGAATTGTATATATTTAACATTGAAAAATGTATTTTTGACCATGTGTTTTTCTTATTGATTTCTTAAAACAGTAAAAATGCTATTTTGATGTGAATTTTTCTTATGGAAAATAATAACAAGCAACTAGTGTACTTGTTGCTCGAAATCAAGCAATTTATTTTGATAGCCTGCAATACGAAAGTTACATTTAGTTCTAATAAATATCAGTAATCACCAAAAACTACACGTATTTAGATATAGCTGTATATTAATAGATGTTTAAAATGGTTAACCGGTTAACCCAATCCCAATGGTATTTTAATGGAAAAATTACCAATTTAATTTGTGTAGAGCGCCTTTATTTTAAGTCCAAGACTTATCTATTTTTGGGGGAAACAACTAAAAGCCCTCCCCATTCAACGACACCAAAAACTTGCAAATTGGTTGAGAATTGAAGGGGTTCTATAAAAAAAAACCTTACCATATTAAATAAGTATAGATAATTACAATATATAACATTCGTTAGATTGGATTTAATTGAACAAATCCGCTTTAAGTCTGAGCCACAATAAGACTTACACATAAATTTAGCTGACCTCATGATTAGGATTTGCTGTGACTTAATGTGGTTTCCAACTAGAGCAATCAATTCAGTTCTTCGATTTTCTAGTTTAGTTCTTATGGAAACTTTATAATTAGTTAAAATTAGTTAGTATATAACATAATGTATACTATGGAACAAGTGTAACTGTAACAACATAATACAAGCGATAAAATGCATTCATTTAATTATATTAAACCTATTTAATTACGTCCTAATTCTTCAGAATATATTTGGGAACAACAACAAAAAACTTATTTTAAAACTGTAATATCCATATGTAAATAAGAAAAAATAATAATGATACAATGATATAAATGAAAAAACATTACATATGCAACAGTACTTTAAATTTTATTGGCGTTTATATTTAAATTTGTCATTTGAGGATGAGGGTCATGGCCTCCCTCAGGCGACAGTAGCGTCTCACCGTCTATCGGTGCTGAAGGTGAACCACGCGATTTGTTTTCTTAGACAACTTTATGGTTTTATGATATCCGTGTATGAGTTTCATGTTTTCCACCATGTTGAACTCTACAACGATGGATATGCAACAGTTTTGATCTTGATGATCTGAAAAATCGATAACTGGGTATGAAAAACTACTTACTTATTAAATCGTATTTTTAAAGTCTTTTAAGAAGTTTGACCCTTAAACTCAAGTTTTTTATCCCTAAAAAGTGAGTAAAGGTAAAATCCAAAGTCAGCCTAACTAGGCTTGGGCAGTGAGTGGACGGAGATGACGATGTCGGACAAGGTTTTATGTCCATGTTGTAAAGACGAAGTAGAAGATCACGATGAAGAAAAAGCGCTGGAATGTGATGGATGCTGCAAAAACTGGTATCACGAAAAATGCGTAAACTTCTCTGATGATGACTACGAGAAAATTAATGCAATAAGTGACAAAGTTAAATGGTTCTGCGAAGTGTGCAGTGCTAAAATTGACAGGATTATCGGTAAAGTTAGTGACTTTGAGGATTTTTTGGCCCTCAATGAGAAGGTAAGCAAGCTAGTACATTTAGTAAAGGAACTTACTAATGACAATTTGAACATAATCAAGATAGTTTCTGATGTTACATCAGAGAATTCAAACCTTCGTGAAGAAGTTATTGGTATCGAGCAGATAATTGGTTTGCATATAAATGATGCTCAAAATATTGAATCTAGAACTAAGTGCTTCAGTGAAGGTAAGAACATTGAAAATAGACCTTGTTCACCTGAGGTAGGCCTTAATAATTATGAGTCTGCTAGTAACAGTATACCGGTATTGCATGTGACAGAAAATCATGAAGGATTAAATTAATCTAATTCAGACCGCAGACCTAAGGACAGGGTTTTCACTAACTCTAATATGGAGTGGACCAAAGTAAGTTATAAAAGTAAATCCAAGCAAAGAGGGGGTACTACAAACTATCCCAGACAAAACAAATACCTATCTGAGCCTAATCGGTCTTTGTCACAGTCAACTAAATCGGATAACTATAGGCCTAATTTTCGAAATGATGCAAACCCCAGTGACATTCCACCTTGTAATCTAGGGAAAACCCAAGAAGGTGAAGTTCCTTTGAGTTATAGCTCGGCAATAAAATCGAGTAAGAATAGAGTACATGGATCCAAACAGGTTAGTGGTAGTGTTGGAATTAAACCTGCAAAAAAATGTTTTGGCTTTTCCTCTCTGGACTTGAGCCTACGGCAAAATCTAACTCAATTATAACCTACCTGAATGAACTAAAAACCTGTTCCTCATATGTATGTGAAAAATTGGCCACACGTTATAATACTTATAGTTCATTCAAAATTTGAGTTCCTTGTGAGTTAAGCGAGGAGTTACTGCATCCAAATATGTGGCCTGAAGGTTGCGTTATTGGGAAATATAGACCTCCTAGAAATAGGTCTAGGGTTAGCAACTCAACCAAAGACAATTTTTTAGACTTGATCAACTAGGTTTCAATGTGAACTCATGTAAACAGCATGGTGAGTCCTCTATTAATTCTCCCTCCAAGAAACCAAACAATTCTGTGATAATAAGCTTTATTAATGTAAGATCTTTAAGAAATAAACTGCATCAATTAGAGGCTACGCTCTTGTCGAAACCTAGTGATATCCTATGTATTAATGGACATTGGCTGTTGAAAGAAGAGATTTCCCTCTACTTCCCGGAAGAATATCTTGTTGCGGACTCCTTCTGCAGGGATACTCCATATCCCATATCTGGCGGGTCATCTATCATGGTGTAACTACATCTCAAAATTAAATTAATTCTTAACTTAACTTAAATATAAAATCTCAGACTCCCTGCCTGTGCAACAGGAAATCATGTCTACCATGTCCAGTCATTTCGTGTCCCACGATATTGATCCCTTTGCCAACTCTGCATCCGGTCAGCGACCAGGGACAGAAGACTGCAAGGCCTGCATCTTTGGACAGCCGCTCGTCAAGTCCACGTGGATTGTCTAGGCCAATCAGAACAATGCAAATTCTAATAACATCATCTGATTGGCCGATCCAAATTATGGAGAGGAGGACGTCTTAACCATGGAAAGCGTCGGACGGCAGTCTCCTAGAGGTCTTCAAGAAGTGCGGTTTCGGAGTCAATCGTTTTCGGTCGTTCGCGAGTGTTGTGAAGTGAAGTGAAAAATGATGGCCTGTTAGAATCCTTCCATAAGGAAGAGTAGAGTCAGTGCATGTGCGTGTATTAGTCATTCATCGTCTCTTCAATTATAAGTATGTAACAATTTGTCAAATTTTAATTATGTAATTTAATGTCATCCTGCTCGCTCTCTCAAGGGTAATATTTAACATTTTCTAATTTAATATGTAAAATTTTATTTCACTAACTTTCTTTGTGCTTTTTAATTTTATTTAAAACATTAATAGAATTTAAATATAAATCTGCATTAACACTTAACTCAGTAAAGCACTCCAACTGCCTTTGATTGTTTTAATTTAATCATTTAACTTAGTTGTTTTTATTTAATATTTTATTGTGTTGGTCATTCCCTCATTATATGTTGTTTAATCATTTGTCAAATTTGTAGAACAGTTTTATATAAATTTCATTTTGTTTTCAATATAATGGTGTAGTGACCCTTTGGAAATGAGCTTTTTATTTAGTCCCGAGTCCACCTCTTGCTGCCCCCAAACACTAATTTCTTCAACAGATCTTCAACAGATCTCACAAACAGCTACATCAGCTACAGCTACATCAGGTTACAGAGGCCATGACTACAACACAAGCAGATCACGATAGAGAAACTACAGTAACGATCGAAACAGGGACAAATCACCCCGCCAAGCTAACCAAAAAAAAACGAGGTTACGGGTGGGACGCCCTAAGACGAACTCCACATCAGGGATCTCGCCCAACAATTCATAATTTAACACAGAATAAATCATTTCAAAGTAATCCCAATGTCATCTGTGACAGTGACTCAACCCCATATAATGGAGAATCATTATGTTTTGAAAACAAAAATTCCCAAAATCAGACCTTATTCCCAGGTAAAACATACAATGAAACTTTCCCCACTTTAGACGAATCTTCCAAAATCAAACAAAAGCAAAAAAGCTTGAATGCTAGTTCTAAATCTGATCAAGTAAATTTAACAAAAAAATATTAAGGAAAAGATGCATCGAAAAATTCATTCAATAAATATCATTTACAAGACTGTCTCACAGAACAACCGAAGTCTCAGCATGAGAATATGGCAACACAGGAAGAAGATCAAAAGAAAATGGCAACAATGCATAGTGTAACTAGAGGCGACGCTATGTACAGTAAGCATTCCCACAGACCCACGGAGGCGCAGGTTGCGAGTGACGCACAGATGACTGTTTCCTCTCCATTGTCGGAGCTTAATGTAAACAAACATAAACATGACCACGAACACGAACCTACCTCAACAGATGACCAGTTGATTATCACACGACATCAAGACCGTCTTCAAACTACGTCTTCATTGAATGAATGTGTTCCGCAACCTAAGCACAACCTTTTATCTTTGGAAGAAGCTAATGTGTTATCCGAACTGATTGATTTAAATTATGAAAATACAAAAACTAATTCATTGAACTTAAGACATTTAATCAAGACAAATAAAAGAGAGTCTAAACCTACTCTTAACAATGTTTATGATATACTGTTTGGTATAATACCCCCCGTCGCAGCAGACCTGCGTACTCAGCGAATTTCCAAATTAGTAATATTAATTTTGACCACATAAAACTGTAAAACAAATAAAATCACATGCTCATAAATAGGGAAATAAATGTCTATTCTCCTTATGATAAATATAGGGAGAGTATGCAGGTATGCTGTCATGGGGAACACTAAAAGTAGGTTTTTATCATAAAAAAAAAATTATTTCGACCATATGAAGCCATGTACTAAGTTTCATCAATATCTGTCCATTGATAAAGGAGTTTGCCTATTCTCCATATGATTAACATGGGAAAAGAGTATGCAGGTTTGCTGCCATGATAAGCACAAAAACCTAGATTTTTTACCATAAATGGATGAATCTCAACCAAATGAAGCTGAATTCCAAGTTTCATCGAAAAGTATTGGTTAATAAGTGAAATATTAATACATGCCAATTCTCCAAAGATTAACATTGGAGCCCCAAAATACAATGTACTGTCTTTAGACTTTTTAATATCTCGGTAACCAATGGAGATAGAGCGAAGCTTCAAAATACTAAATTGTGTGTTTTTTTAAGCTAAATCCAATGGTCAAAATAAAAATTTTAAATATTTAAATTTACATATGAAAAATGCAAAAAACCCATTTTTGGGGTACAAAACCCCCCAAAACTACCCCTTCCGGTAGGTCGATATGTCTGATTTACGAACTCATCCGAATAAACGTAGGATTACATATCTCTACCAAATTTGGTGTCGATCGGACCGTTTTTACGAGAGTTATCGTGTCTAGGGACACATACATACATACATACATACATACATACATACATATATATATATATATATATATATATAAATTTTAATGACTATTATTTTTGGTCTCTGGGCACCTCAAAACGAAAAAGTAACGTGGTCCCGGGCTTAGGTCTTACCATGAGACCTACGGTAATAGCTTATTCCCTATGGGAAATTCGCTAAAAGGAGACACAGCTTGCCCTACATAAAATTTTAATGTAATAATAGAAGGGTTAAGCGACAATTTAAAATGCCACATTGACACAGGTACCAATTATTCATTTATAAATGCAAAATTGGTGCGAAACAGGCATCTGCAAACCGATAAACTACCTGTGAAATTGTATCAGCTAACATATGCCGATACAAATATTAGGACGAACAAATTTAACAATGATGATTATCAATAAATGTTACACAGCAGCATTTCTAGTAGTAGAAAACTTGGCACTGGATATTATAATTGGAAACAGATTTTTACTACAACACAACATGGAAATTTCCTTCAAAAATAAAGAAATCTGCATTTATGATAAAACAGAAAACACTTGTGACACCATTCCGATGTCAATGTCATGGATATTAAATTTAAATATCAAATAAACACTCTCATCAATAATCAATAAATCAATAATCAATAACACAAAACAGATGACATGACAGAAGTGAGAGCAGACAAAGAATACTTTATAAAGAGTAGGCAACATTTAAAACTTATCGATTTGCCAGAAAGTGTAGATCAATTTGAATTTGAACAAAATTTAGACCTTCAAGACAGACGCAAAATACATGCATATATTGGAATGGATTTTAATACTAAGAAAAAGTGTATCCAAGTTTACATTCAGGAACATCTTGTAAAAGAATCAGAGAAAATGCACTATTAGGCTATTTAAGAACCACTCATCGTGCTACCAGCTCAGAACCATCACACTCATCTTTAACTATTAATTTGAATAAACCTGTTCAGAATAACAGCACAATTAGAACAACACCTCAACATCAAGACCCACTGAAAATTCAAGTATTTGATAAAAACGGTGATGTTTTGAACATCAATCCAAATTTAAAAGTAGATCAGCACAATCAAGTAGTCAAAGTTTTAAGCAAATTTAAACACATGTTTACAAACAGAACTGAAGATCTCACACAATCTACATGGTCACCTGTTAGACTGAGGCTTAAAGAAAACGCAAAACCATGCTATATTCCTCCTTATAGGCAACCTTTATCTGAAAAACAGGCACTTCAAGAAAAAATAAATAAACTAGTCAACGCAGGTGTTCTAGAAGAGGCAACGGGGTACACTAATTTCCAATCTCCCATATTTTTAGTAACCAACAAAGATAAAACTCGAAGATTGATATCTGACTTAAGGCAAATAAATTCAAGAATAATACAAGAACAGTTTCCTTTGGTTTCAATCGACACAATACTAGCTTCTTTATCAGGCATGCAGTACTTCAGCAAGATTGATGTAAAGAATTCCTTTTTCCAAATTGAAGTAGACCCCAGAGACAGACATATTTTAACTGTAGCTTCAGAAACAGGAAAATATCAGTATCGAGTATTACCTCAAGGGTTATGTAACAGCACAGCCTTTTTCTAAAGAGTGATTAACAAAATTCTCTTCAAACATTTATTCTCAAAAGTTTTGAGTTACATCGATGACTTAGCAATTCCAGGGAATTCATTCCAGTCTCAGCTTGATAATTTGCAAACAATTTTACTTGAGTTAGACAAGTTTAACATAAAACTGAACACAAGCAAATCACAATTTATGTCCGAAAATATTGAAATCTTAGGGCATGAAATAACAAAAGATGGAATAAAACCCCTTCAAAGGAACATAGAAGCAATCACTCTAATTGAAAGACCTAAAACTATCAAACAAGTTCGTTCAGCGTTGGGTGCATTTAATTTCTTTAGAAATTATGTACAGAATCATAATTTACTGTACAGAACCAAAGAAGGGGAAAACATCAATTACGCTATAGTACTTCCTCATCAACTGATAATAGATGTGCTTAAGAACTTTCATGATGACGCAATGTCAGGAGGACATTTAAATGCTGACAAGACATATAGAAAAATCAAAGATAAATATTATTGGTATAAAATGAGGAGTGACATTGAAAAATATGTCAGATCATGTGACAGATGCCAAAAGCGAAAGACTCCTAACCAAAAACCTGCATGTTTCCTGCAACCCATAGCCCCAACCCTAAATCCCTTCACCAGAATTCAAGCTGACATAGTAGGCCCTCTTTGTCCAAGCAACAAATATAAGTACATACTGTGTGTAACTTGTGTTTCCACCAGAGTAGTGGAGAAACGCGGGAGCTGGCTCAGTTCAAGGTCACCTGAGCGATGACGTCATCGAGGTCAATGACCCCACCGATGACGTCATCGATGACGTCATCGATGACGTCATCGATGACGCAATTGATGACGTCATCACCAATTACGTCATTCTGTGACGTCACACCCATGACGTTGCAGAAATGACGTGGCGATGACGTCATCACCCCTTACGTCACCAAGATGACGTCATCGATGTCACAAAGGTCAAGGTCACGCTGAAACCTAAAATTTTTAGGCACTTTTGCTGTTTCTCGCACTACGCTCCGAGTTTCAGTCAGGTTTCAATGACCTTGACAACTTGGAGCGAAATTAGACGAGAAACAGCAAAAGTGCCGAGGGAACTCAAAGTTTGCAACGTGACTCTGCCTAAACCGTCATGTGACACCGCTCGAGTGACCTTGAACCGATACAACTCCCGCGTTTCACCATTACTGCAACCGCGATGCGCACCCCACGACAGCCACCGAGCGACTGACTGTCCAGCCCCGCGCACTCTAGGTATATGGGAAGTGGTGGGGGAACTGTGATGACCTCGGGAAACTTGAAAATGTCAAGCCAGGTAGCACCGTTTTGGTGCTACCTTAAATTTACATGTTAAAGTGTGATGACCTTGAGGTTGACTGTGAACCTGGGACTTAGGATTGTCTTTAACAGCTTGACGTTTTTGCCAGAGTTTAAGTGTGGTGACCTTGAACTGGTTAAAATCAAAACTGCACAGCAGACTGCACAACACGGATGTGCACACTACGACAGCCGCCGAGCGACTGACCTCCGGGCCCTGCGTACTCTAGATATATGGGGAAGTGGTGGGGGAAATTTCAAGGTCATTCAAACGGAGTTTTAAAAAAGTCAAAGAGTAGAAAGACTACTCTTGTGAGTCTATAGCGATTTCATTGATAGTGAGTGCTTCTGTATGCCAAGTTGATCTGTATTGACACGCTCCTAAATAATGTTTGCAAAAACCTGCAAAATGATTGTTGCACAATTTGCAGCCAGTTAGCTGTTTTAGTTTGAATTCAATGCAACGTTCAGGGCAACAAGTGTACTTATGCCCTCTCATTTGGTACACATGGAATGTCTTCAACTTTGGTTTCGGCTTCTTCCAAGACTTGCACTTACACATGCACTGACCAAAAGCTTCACATGTTCTACAAGCCAGGCCATCCACCACATCAATGCCATTCGGCCATGAAAAACATTTCTGTTCGCAACAGTAGTTGAGTTGACTCTCCATGTTGCTGCGGTGAAGGTGCGCGATGAAATGATGCTGTAGTCAGTGAGAGTGCACCTTAAATAAACTCAGTGGAGGGGGAAAGGTCAAGGTCATTCAAACGGAGTTTTAAAAAAGATGACTAGTCGTCCTCCTCGTCCGTCGTACTTGGAGAGCTGTCAGACGAAGAGCCCCGCGCAGGTGCTCTCCAGATGAAATGTATATCTATTTGAAAGCGCAGGCCTGGATCTTGAACCATCAACTCCTTTAATCTATTACATACCAATTCCACTTTGTACACATTGTTAATAATCAACACCCAAGGCTTCGGCTGAACATAACGTGTAGTTGAGTCAGCCTCGCAGACAGTTACACCTTCCGGTGATATTGGAGTGTATAAATGTGTAAAATCTCGTTGCTGAGGCTGGCTTGAAGTTGAAGGTTCTGTGCCGACCCTGGTTGCATCAAAATTCAAATCCATTCTACATTCAAGAGGTCCAGGGTTCCCGTTGAATACATTGAGTAATTTTTGATACAAGACTTCCACTTCTGTCGCATCCTGTAAATGAACAGTCCACCGCAAGGGAAATGCTTCGTCCGTAGTGGAGTCAACTTGAGAAAGAGTTCCTTCCGCCATGGCAGCCAAGCAAGGAATGAGGTGAGCTGCAGTCAGTTGTAACATTATTGAAAAGTAGAGGGGGAAATTTCAAGGTCATTTAAATTGGGTTTTAAAAAAGGAAGGAGTGGAGGGGGAAAGTTCAAGGTCATCCAAATGGAGTTTTAAAAAAGGAAAACCTAGAAACTAACATTGAAATCTTCCAACTGATGGTGGCGAGCGTTTTCTTCTGCAACCTTGCCGACGCATGTAACTATGCCGTACAGTATGAACAGTACAACCATGATAAGGCCGAACAACAAAAGATAGCCGTTTACTATCATGATATTTTCTGAGTGGATCTGCTTTCTTCTTATCGCCCTCTCTTGCATCCTCTTCTCTAACTCGTGTACGAAGTCACAGCATGCGTGAGGACATCTTTCATCTGTTGGTAGGTTAGCCATTGTTGATGTTGTAGGTTTGGCTGTTGAAGAAGGAATGAGGTATCTAATTATGTTGTCTCATGTATATCAACAGTGAAGTGGTGGGGGTAGCGAATCAGTGGAGGGGGAAGTTTCAAGGTCATTCAAATTGTGTTTAAAAAAAAAACCCTATCTTGTTACTGAGCATATATGTCAGTAACAAGATAGGTGGCTTTGCTCTTTTTACTTCTTTAATATAATAAAGAAATAAACATATTCTACAATTGTAAGGACAAGGAAGACAACCGCTAGTCAGCTGAAGTAATCCAAGTTGTCTGGTTCGGTCTTCATCGACGCCGGTGAGGAAGCTGTCGTTGAAGAGGAATGTCCAGGCTCTTCCTTCGGCTGCCGAAGATTCCGTATATTGCAAGCGTAGACTTGCACGTTTATACGGTAGCCTCTTGCCACCATCAGCTGCAACTCCTTGTACAAGTCGTTCAGCTCCTGTTGCGTTTTGATCGTCACCTCCTCATAGCTGGCACAGCTTACGTTCAGAGACATACTGATGTTGTTCGGTTGGCTGCTGGAGTTGAAATGAAGACGAGGCACAGCACTTGGAGGTATATGAAAAAGTGGTGGGGGTGTTTTGCATTCAAGCAGGTTTGACTTGTAGCGTGGTGGTGGGGGTAACTGTGAAATGCAAAGGTCAAAGGTCAAGGTCACCCGCGAAGTTTAAAAAAAAATGCAACATATCAATATGTGACAAACTTCACATATTGTTATGTTGCATTTTTCGTCTTTTTGTATTCTTTTTTTGTCTTTTATGGTTTATTTATTTATAAAACATTACAATAACATATGTACAACAGTAAAACTTAAATCTAACACTGCTGCTTGTCGGCGATGTGGATGGTCAACTCGGTGGAATTGCTACCCGTGCAACCGTGGGAAACCAGGTAGAGACAGCCGGGTTGGATGGAGCGCAGATCCTCGTTCTGGAGGAGATGGACGAACCGTTTCGGCAGGTAGACTTGGAACTTGGGCTCATCCCCCGGAGTGAATGGTGCCTCGCTAAGACTGCAGCAGATGGCCTCTCCAACTGTAGTCTCCATCTTCTTCATGGCGTGGATAATGTAGTGCTTCTCGTCTTTAAGTTCGGAACACTTCTTGACGGGTAGTATGGTAGATTTGGAGTGAGCATTGAACTGCTCAACCAAAGTTTGCAGGAACTGGTGAGATGCCATGGTCAAGTTATAGATCGTCTTCTTCGTCTTCTTGCTGGGAGATGTTGTCGTCTCGGAATCTCGAGTAATACTCATGCCAGGTCCCGGTCTGCTCCTCACTTATATAACCCCCGTTACCCCCACCACTCCCCATTTCCCCACTTTGAAGGTAAGATGCGAGTTTATAGGCGTTTTTTAAAGCGCAATGTCTATCTTTTTCATGTTCTGGACTTTTAGTACAAATACAAACATTTTCCATCGTATACTTGTAGTTTTTATCCAAATCCACATCATTAACCGGAACATGAGTAAATCCTTCGATCCATCTTTTCTTTTCCAGCCCCTTTGTGTAAATATTGGTAAACTTGTCTGAAAAGTGATGCATAATGTGATTCAAGTCCGTGTAACTTGTAAAACCATCATACCAATCGATATGATGGAAGTGTTTTGAAATCCATCTGTTGGTAGTAGCGGCTTTACTGGTTAAAGATGAATAAGAACATGGTGGTTTAAATAAAAACGAATAAGGAACACTTGTATTGATGTCGAAAAACACAAGTTCTTTTATGATAAATCTATCATCATTACCCCGAAACGCTTGGAACTCAATTATACCAGGTTTGGACTTTACTTGTTCTTCTTCCTTGTCCATTGCGAAGATCACTCGTCTGCTCATGACGAAGTCCAAAGGTCAACTGATTTCCACACCACGGTAGGTACGACTTTTATACCCGGCCGTACAGTTGTTGGCGCGTTGGTGTATATTTAACGTGGGCACCGTCCCCGGTAGGCCTAACCCCACAAAGTGTTTGATATTGTTTTAAAAATTAACCATTGCTGTGTAGTTAATTGTCATTTAGGTTTCCATCTTTACATTTTCCTTGTTTTCATTTTCATCACTAACACTTGATTCTTCTCCTCCTTCTTCTTCCTCTTTTTCAAGTTTTACTGATTTCTTATGTAGTTGAGCGTACTTTTCCAATTGTCTCCACATTTGTACTTCATGAGGAACCCTATTGAATATAGAAGTATCTACAGGTCCGTACAATATAGGTGCGTCCGGTTGTTTGTCCAAAGTGTCTTCCAGATAATCTTTAATAATTGAACTTGAAAACACCAGTTGTCTCAAGTACCTCGTTATTGGTTCAGTTGCACAAGTTAGAATAAAAAACTCTTCTCGATTAAGTTGAATCTTGTTATCATGTCTTGTTGTGTCTCTAAACCGCAACTGATGATCACCACGATGTTTAACAATATCGATTTCCACATTTGAATCCAAAAGGCCTACTCTTGTCTTTCTTCCAAACATGTTACTACTTAAATAGCATTCTAGCAGATGCAAGTGTTTCATAAACGATTCCCAAGCAGTGTCCGTAAACAAAATCATTTTGGGTCCATGAGTTAAAATTACAGTAGGGGAATAATCTGTAGATTTCATAACACCGATTAAAACACTTTTGTCCAAACTGGAAGAGATTGGGTAAAATATTCGCAAGAATACCTCACTTAATATGTTAGGAGAAATATTATCTTCAATATCCCTTTTCCTCTTGTGTGCGTTCTTTCTTCTTTTACCTTTTTCCTCAATATTATTACTGGCGTGGAGTTGTCCGCAAGCGTTGTGTTCATCTCCCTCCGGTTGACCTTGAAGATCTAAAAAGTCGGATATCTCCTTCTCAATATCTACTACATTTTCTTGTGTACCACTAGGAGAAGCCATATTGAATAAGATGCTACCCATACAACAACAGGCAACAAACTGATGAGGAGCGAGCTGAACGCTCTGCTTTTATACTCGCGGAATGCATTGGAATGTAGGAAAACCGGTCTTTTACAATACATTTTTAACAATTCCAGTTAAAGGTGTGTATGTTACGATTTTATCATGTAGAATTAAACAGTATGCAGTTGTATTAGCCGATATAGGCGCGTTGAATTCCATTTCTATTTTTATATCTACACTTGATGATTTTACCGATTCATTTTGTTTAGAACAATCGATTACAACTATAGGGTAACCATCTAAGTATTTTTCTGGTGATAGTAAAGGTGCATTCGTTTTACCATAATATGAACTTTGGAATCTTGCATACATATCGTACAATATGCTGTACTTTTTATTAGCGAATGACACATTTAAATTATCGTATGGAAAAAATTGTGAATTTAAATAAACTTTAATATTTTTCAAGTTGCAATGATCAAATTGGCCTGCATGTTTGGTGATGGTGTCTCTTCTGCCTGTTTGTAAACCAAATATAATATACCTGGCTCGTTCCACATAATTAGATGTTTTAACTGTCCAAGTGTGTCGATCCGTAGTTGGCAAGCTGGGATGTTCATGAAATTCCCAACTTCTAAAAGGAATTACAATATCACGATCAGCCTTTAACTTTCTTAATAGTAGCATTCTATGCTCGTCAGCTAATTTTACATGTGGAACTCTCCATACAATTTTGTCTAATGTTAATTTCCATTCTAAAGTTGCATCTGTTGTACCGTCTGGAGCTTTAATAATATCTTTATCGTTTGAAGATCTCAACAAAACTAATTCTTGTTTAACGTTTAATATTATTTTCCTATAATCTTCAGCAAAACCAAGCAACAAACGTAACGGAATATGAAAATCAAAATTTCCATTTGTATCTGGAGTGATTGTGTCTTTTGCAGGTAAAACCCATCCTGCAGGTTGTATTACATTGGTTTCATTAGGTGATATAGATGTTAATCCCTTTAAAGTTGTTGCAATACCTACTTTTTTAGTAGAATCAACTGTTACACCTGATATTTCATATCTAATTTCATCAAACAGGAAAGCCATGGGATTATTTATAAATGGAACTGTTGTACCAGTAGTAGTACCGTCCTTTTTAGTAACTTTTCCTTCAATATACAAGTAACTTTCACATGGTAGTGTGTAAATGTCTTGATTTTGTATGGGAATACGAATTTCATCGTTATTGTTTAATTTTGATGAAGTGTAAGGGTTGTGGGTGTGATATTCTTTTTCCCATAGGGTTTCGTCGAATGTTGGACCCTGAGCTATATCCAGTATATCCATTATCGGTTACTTTTAATCCAATTCTCTCTAAGAAACGAATGTTCTCGCGTGTTAACTCCTCCAAAGCTGAAGAGCTACTAATGCGGATTCCCGTAGATTGTTCGCTTTTAAATGTTAAACCCATGATTTTGTATTAAAGTGTTGATTTTAAATGTAATCTAACCGTAATAGGCTCTTCTCGGAAATCTATCAAGTTACCGTCTTGATCCAATACGTTCAACACGATGTCTGAAATGAAAGTGGTGTTCAAAGGTAGATATACCAGGTTTTGCGGCTTTTCAACAATTTTAAATCCAGGTGGTACACTGGGGTAAAAAGTATGTATTATATGAGTATTTGCTCCATCTCTGTAAGCTCCTTGTATAATATTACAAGTTATGTCTATACTATTGACTTTTAATATTGTTACAGTTTGTTTACCGGAATGTGTTTTATTTGGTTCTAAAATCGCTCCATCTTTGGGAAATCCTAATAAATCACCAATTGAGTCTGACTTACTGAAATCTATATAATATTTTGAAGTAAGCTCAGCTTTCATTGTATTGTTATTACCTTTTAGCGTTATATTGTCTTTTCCCATTTTATTTTGCAAAAATTCATTAATATGATCAATTTCATAAGAACCTGTGGGTAGAGTGCAAACTTCCAAGTCTGTAAACTTCCCACTGGCATCTTTTCCTTTATAATAATGCAATAAGTTATTTTTACCTTCCGTAACATTGGGAATAGAGTTGTAAGTTGTAAAATCCAACAGTGCTGCCTCCCAAAATCTTCCTTTTTGCAAGCGTAACGCTGGAAAAAGGATACTTCGTAAAGTGGACGATTTTCCTGTTAATGATACCGTATAGGAAGACATCTCAATAGTGACTGATACTTTTAGCTAGGAATTCCAAACATAAATGGCCGCATATTGAAGTATTATCAGGTTGTTCTCTTTTATAGTTGTAATATATGTTTTTAGCAGATTTAAAGTAATGTTCAAGTTCTTTAGGTGGTGGCAAATTTCCAAAACTATCAAAATAATATACATTACTATTTAGTTTCTTATAACACACCCAATGGGTGCCGGACCCTTCAGTATTATCCAAATTTACGATTCCAGTCTCATTTTTCCATATTTTCTTTGGTAAACTGTCTTTCATAAATACTCCGCGGAAAAATGGTATTTTTAAACAGGAAATATATTTAAATAATTCAACATTAGTCAACGCTTTATGTGGTATAACCAATTGATTTCTTTTATTTAATATGCACGATACGGTCTTAGGTATAGACCAGCCCCGTTTTTTACCATTGACCATATTGTCGGTTTTTTATTATTTTTCCTCGGAGAACGTCTTTTTAGTCTAATACTACCACCATGTTTTCTCTTGGTTGATCCTTTTTTATTCTTACCCCTCCTTTTTCCACCTCCTACCGCTGTTTTAGCCTTCATACCTGCTGTTACCGCTAAAGCTGCTGCTTTTTCCGCAATACTAGCGTCACTAGACTTTACTCGTTGCCAAGCTATATTCGCTAGCTTTTTATCAGCGATTGACCTATTTTTTGAATCGGTAAACGTGGAATATGCGATATCGTGTTCTTTACAAGCCTGATCTAACTTATTTATGCCTGGATCACCTCTTTCCAGTCGTTTTTTCAATTTAGTTCCTGGTCCGCAATACTGATAACCTCCCGGTATGTGAAATTCGTATGGTAAAGCGTCTATTGCTCTGTTTACGATAGATCCTACTGGAATACGATTTAAAGCTTTACTTAACAGAGAAACCGCTGTGGACGTGATACCGCCTCCTTTCCGTATAGTGTCTCGATATGGACTGGTGTAATGAAACGCCATGATTGTCTTTTATATTCGAAAAGCGTAACCCATGTGTTACCTCTATGACAGGTTGCACATAAATGATGTAATATATGGTGTTATTTAATTAAATATCAAAAGTACCCCAATCTGATGATCTAAACTTTTGTGTGTTATGATTAAAAAAATATTTATAAAGAATTTCTTGTTTAATCCATGTATTTCTCATTTTTTCGTCAATAGGTTTATGTTGTCCTGCTACAATATAATTATGCATATCAAATAATAAATTACCTATTACTTTAACAAGAAAATTAACAGTTACAGCGTTATTGGCATAATCAGGGTCTGCAACATTTGTTAATCGTTTGTTATCACAATTCCACCATTTTTTTCCAGTTGGCTCTAATTGTATTATCTGTTCATAAGTAACAGCATCACCAGGCTTTTCACCAATACCTAAATTTGTCAATAACTTTCCTTTACCATCCCAAACATAATTGTTTTCTTCAAGCAAAGTAAACTTTTTATTTCCTTGTACAAATACATCTCCTTGACGTGTTACTACTTGGTTTTGTTTCACAAAACCGGAGGTTTCTTGTTTTAAAGTTTCCTTCATTTGACCCACCGTTGCACCATCTGATGGTGCAAAACCATCTTTTACATTCGCTAAACAATTACCAAGACAGTCAATAACTCCTACATCACGTGTAATACAATGATCTTTGATGTATTTTAAATTTACAGCATCATTTTCATTTTTTGGATAACCTATATCGTTAATAACAAATTTATAAAAAGAAAACCCATCTTTTGTCTTTTCAGGTATTATAGAATGTAAATAGCGTCTATTTATGCTGTCTTTTTCATCTACAGGGTCTGCTACGTTGGATATACGCCGATTTTCAGCATTATACGTTTTTCCATTAAATTTTAACGTATTCTTTAATTCCGATGATAAATAACCTCTGTTTATTGCATCAGCGTTTTGATTTGGCTTACCAACGTTGGAAATTCTATGATTACCCGCGTTATATGTGTTTTTATCTAATTTCAGTGTTGGTACTATCTCTTTTTTTAATACTTTTAAATTTATTGCATCATTTTCATCTGTGGGATCATTAATGTTTTTTAACCGTTTATTACTAATATCATAATCTCCATCAGGTGTTTGTGGTAATCCAACACCTCTTTTTAAAGTATTAAAGTAATATAATCCATCTGATGAATACCGTCCGAACTTGTCAACACTCATGGTGCAACTGAATAACATTCTAGAGTGTAACCCATTTTTATAATATTAGTCCCGATTTCTAACCCATATCAGTTTTTATACAAATTCTTAGTCTTCATCA
Source organism: Neoaliturus tenellus (assembly GCA_030545055.2). NCBI lineage: Eukaryota > Metazoa > Arthropoda > Insecta > Hemiptera > Cicadellidae > Neoaliturus > Neoaliturus tenellus. The sequence continues at coordinate 50,505,381 of CM061531.1, read as the reverse complement.
GTTACATTTGCATCATTCCCGGGACATTTAAAATATTTTAAATCTGCACTAATTAATGATCTGTCTGCTTCATTTCTAAATACATGATTTTTATGAATAAATTCCTCACCAGACAATTTTCTAAATCCGCTAAATGAATTTGGATCTGCAATTAATATATTTTGATAATCATTTACATCCATTAATTTAAATCTTTTGGTATTATAAATAAACTCTTGATTTGCACTATCATATTGTAATGTTTGTCCTACAGTTGCAGCATCCTTTGGATCTGTTCCTTGTGCCAAATTACCTATTTTCTTATTTTTCGCATTGAAAGTACTACCTCCTGGTTTGTCTAATATTAAAGATTGTTTTACTACAACACAATCGTAATCATCGATACCTGGAAATATGTTAATTATTCTTCTATTTGTACCCAACCAACTTCTATGATAATTGTTTGGATTAGTATGTAAAACTTGTGATAAAATCGGAACATCATGAGCATCTGTAGCTAATTGCGCATTTGATAATTTCATGTCTTTGCAATCCCAAACATTATTTTTTTGTACAAGTAAAATAAACTTTTCATTTCCTTGTACAAACACATCACCCGACCGTGATACTACTTGATCCTGTTTTACAAATCCAGATGTTTCTTGCTTTAAAGTTTCCTTCATTTGACCCACTGTTGCACCATCTGATGGTGCCGAACCATCTTTAACATTCGCTAAACAATTACCTAGACAGTCAATAACTCCTACATCACGTGTAATACAATGATCTTTTATATATTTTAAATTTACAGCATCATTTTCATTTTTCGGATAACCTATATCGTTAATAACAAATTTATAAAAAGAAAAACCATCTTTTGTCTTTTCAGGTATTAATGAATGTAAATAGCGTCTATTTACGCTGTCTTTTGCATCTTTAGGGTCATCTACGTTGGATATACGTTTATTTTCAGCAGTATACGTTTTTCCATTGAATTTTAACGTATTTTTTAATTCTGATGATAAATAACCTTTGTTTATTGCATCAGCGTTTTGATTTGGCTTACCAACATTGACAATTCTATGATTACCTGCGTCATATGTGTTTTTCTGTAGTCTTAATGTTGGTGATATCTTTTCTTTTAATACTTTTAAATTTATTGCATCGTTTTCATCTGTGGGATCTTTTATGTTTTTTAACCTTTTATTAGTTATATCATAATCCCCATCAGGTGTTTGTGGTAAACCAGCTCCTCTTTTTAAATTATTTGCGTAATATAACCCATCCGAGGAGTAACGTCCGAACTTGTCGACACTCATGGTGCAACTGAATAGTAATCTAGGGAGTAACGCATTTTTTATGAGATTACCCCACGGTTTCGGAGTTCATCCACTAAAGCCACCCATTCGTTTTCCAATCCAGTATGACCCGCTTCTTTAGCTTCATGTATTAGTTTCATTCTATCCACCAATTTATTGATATTATTGTAATAAATCACATTTGTGTTATATAGTTTCTTCATTAAACCTGTACCTGTAACAGATTTGTTTCTTTTTCTTGGTTCTGGAGCACTTATATCCAAAGTGGATGACACAAACCTTCGTTTTACAGGTTTTCTTGGCATTATCGGCATTGGTTGTCTTCTCGTTGTTGGTATTAACTTGGATACAAATACTCTATATTTTAAAGACCTAGATCTAAAAACTGGTTGGTCAGCTAAATATTTTCTCCTGTATGCATTGGTGTGTTCCAAAATCTGTTTATATGCTTCCATGTCTTCTTCTTTAACTAACAATTCTAAAGGCTTTTTTTCAAATAATAATTCAAATAATCCTCTTGTGCCCTTATATCTTTGATTACCAACAATAATATTATCATCTTCATCAATGTTTACCGGGCTATTACCAACCATTAAACCTTCTTCTGTTAATCTTACTCCATAACTATGGTAGTTTTTATTAGGATTTATTCCAGCTAACATTTTTATCATGTATTTCCTTCCTAAAGGTCCTTTGTTATGAATGTTTTCATCCAACAAGCTTATGTTTGACGGACCTTCCCTTGCTTCTTCTTCTTTTTCCTCTTCACTAGCAGTTGATACATCTTCATGTCCTCTTTTAGCTTTTACTTCATATAATTCTCTTATACCACTATAGTCTGGTGATTCTAGCTCTCTTTCAGGTTCTCCGCCGGTAAAACCACTATATGTAGAGGATTCCAGGTCTTCATCACTAAAATCTTCTGATTTTACATTTTCTCTTTCAAACTTTGTAATAGGTGCGATTGCATCTCCTTCCAAAACGGGTTTAGCAAATTTTTTGTTTAATTGTTTCAAGGGTTCAGTAATAGGTTTAAAAGTAGATTCAAGAAATTTCTCCCTTTCGCTAATACCTAATTTTAATGCTCTGTTTTTATCTCGAATAGAATCACTAAGTGATTTTATTTCCTTTATTAACTTTTCTTGGTTAACCATGTTTGTAGCAAGACGTGTTGTACAACAATGAATGTTTTACATCATGATCAGTGTATTAGTATAAATTTATCAAATCCTATCCTGTATCGACCATTGTTTAGCGGTTGTTCCTTCATAATTGTTAAAAACCCATATTTTTCAGCCCAAGCCTTTCCACACAACTCTTTAAATCGTTCAAATGGCATATCCGCACTTACATGGTCATAATATATGTGTTTTAGGTTGGTTTCATCCTGTTTAAATACAATTAACATGTTTGCATTGTCTCTAATGAGCTGTTTCGGTATTTTGCTGTAAGTTTGACCAATATAAATGCTATCTATGTTGTTATGTCGACCCATGGCGAAGTAATTTCTTATTGTATTTTGATTTTCACAAGATACGTCGTCAAATATGAATACTGAGAATGGTTTAGCCTCTTGCGGTTGCATGACACTCTCGCTCGCGTTGAATTTAAAATATTTAACTTCAGGCACATTATTGAGTATTTGTTCCAATAACTGATATTTTGGTTGTTGTAGTGACTTTGAAAATACATATAAATTATTAAAACGTAATCCTTTAGGGTTTGTAATCAAATTGAATACTACATTTGTTTTTCCACAATTGGAAGGACCGGTAACCAGACAACGCACCGTGTTTGGTAACAAAACACCGTGTTTCCCAGTATTGAATTGAGAACCATCCACTGTGAGTTCATCTATATTATTAATAGTAAAATTGTCTTTTTGCGGTATTATCTCCATCCTTTGTAATGGTTCAACCCAAAATGATGCTCTATCATTATATTAGATCCTTTTTAGGTATCCAAGAATCTTCCGTTTTATTAAATCCTAACCATCGTACTTTAACCTTATCCTTTTTTCGTTGCAACACCTTTTCAACTAAATATACATCACCTACTGTTGATTTTAACATTTCATGTCCATAAAACCCTCCTTCAAGCAATTGTCCTTTATTATCTTTTAAAATGTAAGTTTCTGGTACTGTAGGTTGCACCTTAAATACGGTAAATACCTCATTTGTCCAGTTCGGAAGATATCTTTTTCTGAATACACCTTTGTATTTGCTTATTCGCACTTTATCGCCAACATTAAACCTTTTAGGCTTTAGTTTTTCAACTTTTGGTTTAGTATTCATTTTTATACGTTTTAATACAAGTTTTTCATTTTTATTAGTCACCTGGCTTGGTTTCATACCGATAGTTCTATGAAACTTGTTATTGTAATCGCTTATAAGTTTTGGTAACACATCAATCCATACGTGTGATCCTCTGTTGGAAAACATCTTATACATCGCACCTTTTAAAGTTCTGTTAAATCTTTCAATTATTGATGCTTTTACCTCTGAATTGGTTGAGTAATGGTTAATGTTGTGTTTTTTCATTAAATTTGCAAATTCCTTATTAAAATATTCTTTTCCATCATCAGTTTGTAAATGTTTTATAGTATGTTTGTCTCTTTGTATAGCTGTTTCCATTGCTTTTGTAACACTTTTGCCGCTTTTATCTTTTAGTGGTAAAGCATCTGCCATTTTTGAAAAACAATTAATAATAGTCAATATGTATTTAAATCCTCTATTTTGTTTACTATAAGGAATCATTTCGATTAAATCCGCTTGATATAAATCATTTATTCCTTTTATCACTGTATTTCTTCGTGGAAACTTTCTTCTTGCAGGTTTATGAAGTTCGTTGACAATTTCTTGCTTCAAGTTCTTCATATTGCAGGTTTGAATGTTTCATGTATCATATGTATAATCACAATGAATGTTGTCTTGAATATTCACATCATTTATATAGGTCAAGGTCATCCAAACTTGTGTAAAAAAATGGGGAACACGGCGTTTGACTTGCCGTGTTCCCCATTTTTTACGGAAGGAGAAAGGAATAAGGTCGAAGTTGTAGAAGGACGAAGAATAGGTTACTAGTTGATAGGGTTTAGAGAGTAGTGGCCGAAAGGAAGAGTATGGATTTTATCCGGCATAATATGCCTTTTATCATCTTGAGCTGATAGTGCTCTTTTAACTTCAGTGACACTGTAGACCTCATGTTTAAAGCTTCTGATAGTGTTGAACGTTGCAGACATTGTAGAATCTTCAAACAAGCAGGTCTTGTAATGGTCAAATGTCACATGTTTCTTTAAGTATGATGTTTTGACTCCTTTAGCTTTCTTCACTGTCGGTATGTCATTTTCCATATACATCTTGAAGGAATATAATTTGGACATCAGCGCAACTATTTCCTCCAAAGGCATTCCATTTGCTTCATCTTTAAATTTTCCAATTACTTTTTTATTCTTTTCATTATAATTTGGATGGTTCTTTGGATAGTCAGAGAAGTCAAAGTCGTCTTTGTATGGGAAACTCCTTAGATCTTCATACATGTCCAAAGTCTTTAACCAGTAGATGAACGCGTCGGTATCCATGTATGCAACTCCAATGTTGTCTCTTCCGTAGTGTTTAACCATTTTGTTGTAATGGAAATCATACATCAGAGTTTTACTTATATCCAAAATCGACATTCCAATGTATAACGGACGATCCATCACTATTGTTGTTTTCTTCATACTAACGGTGACTAGATCTTCGTTTATAATCATGGATGTTCCAAAATTTGGTTTTTGCACTAATTTTTCCAATTTCCTAGGATCACTTACTAATTTTACAATCTTGTGTTTTCTTTTGTTTTCTAAGGTCTTCCCAAAGATGGCGTTGTTCATCAATTTATAAAAGTCCTTTTCAAATGCTGATGTTGCTGCTGCTCTTCTTGTAGTGTTGGAATCAATATATGGTTTCAACCAACAAGACTGGGTGAATTCAATTGCTCTATGAATTCTTACTAAACGTAGACCCAATTCAAGAGCTTGTTGAACTACCCAGTAGTGAGCCACATACCGATCTTTATTCTCCAAGGTCATCATCAATTTTGGCCATCTTCCTGTTGGTGAAACTTCAGTATTGGCTAAGAGAGGCAAGTCGTAGTGATGATCATGAAGGTGCTCTGGATATTCAAAATCACAGTCCAAAATATAACCTTTTTGACCATTTTTTGGGATCTGTGAGATGTCGCCGATGGTGGCCGGGTCGATCCATTTGAAGTCAGCGTAAGGAAGCGGATTTGACATTGCCCAACCATAAAGGTTGTTTGCGTCAAAGTAGCCAAGGTAGAGTGATGGTTGTCCCTCGTCGAATCCTGGGATGTACTTGTTGTTAGCTTTGACATGACGTGTTACAGCTTGTGTCAAACCGCCTCGTACACCAGATTCTATCATGAGCACCATATCAATATCTGTTAGAAGTTCCAATCGACAGTTGGTTGACTTTAGCATAGCTTGCCATGCTAATCCTGGAGATGTGTACGAGTGCAGAGGGTCCAGTCCATAGGCGGAGAAGCAGGTGTTTCGAAATTCTTCCATCACATCGCACAGCAGAGTTACGTCCAATTTTATGTAAAAGTCAGAATATTCCCCTAAGGTTTGAATGTTTAGTTGGTTCCAAACATTACAAGCATGATTGTAGTCTTCAACAGTGATTGCACTTTCATTTAACTTGCTATTGAAGGCTTCAATCGGTGGCAGACTGGTTTCTTCAAATTTTTCTGCAGAAGTTATGTAATCATAGGGGAACACTCCTTTACGCATTACTAAGTCCAATTTATCTTCAGGTACAATTTTGCTGGTTTCTTTTAAGTCTTCTCTTCTTAGGTTTTCAGACAATTTGCTCAAACTAGATGACATAAATCTATAAGAGTCTACGAAGCGAAGTTTAATTTTACCTACTGTTTTTGAGAAACTGATGTACTTCTCCAATGTTTCAGCTAATACTTCAATTTTTCCATCATCCCGTCCTAACTCTGGGATAATGAAGTGGGAGTCATAGCCGCTAAGATTGTGTAACACGACAGGGATAAAGTTTGGTAGTTTGTAATTTATATTGCATGAATTACAAGCAGCTCCTCTGTATAACCCTGTCAGGTGATCGTGATCTCTTACTTTTGGATTTTCTTCACTGAAACTCTTTTTGCATAAATAACATCTTGATGCTGAATTGTATTCTTCTTGTTGATTTTGGTTCAAAGGTTCCATGGGTAAAACATTACCGAATAAGCGTTGCACCTTTTCAGCAATATCATACAACTGGTCTACAAAATACTTAGCGGCTTTTTCCCCACGGTAGAGTATTGGATTGGATGTTAACCCATAGTGTTGTAACTGTTCTTCAGGCAAAGTGGATTTCACCAATAAGCAAAAACTGTTAGGTTGATGCAATTGATATTTGGTTCTTCTAGTCACCTCACCATTCGGAAGCTCCTGTGGTACTAACGTGGATTCGAAATCTGCGTAGACGGCTACTGGAATCCGATATTGGTGAACTGTTTTGTTGAATTGGATGAACGCTCGAGATGGCGGTGGCAGACTAATCTTCACTTCATAGTTGTCATTACAAAGTCTTTGGTGCTCCATCAACCACTCCGATCCTCCACGTCTGAATTCCTTGCATGTAAAACAAAAGCATCTCTTGCATATTGTTATCTTACGATTTTGTTTTGACACTTGTCGTACAACCAAAGATTCAAAGTTTTTAATATAAACATAATGTGAAATCTCACCTTTGGTTATCAATAATAAATCAGTATGGTTACTTTGCTCTACTTTTCCTACTCGTAGTGGATACACATTGTTTGAATCATCTAAACCGAACACGTTAACAGAAACACCTGGATTTTGTTTCTCAAATTTAGTAATTTGATCAAGACTCACAGGATACGACATTCCTCGAAAGTTATAGCGGTGTTGAACAGCTTCGTATGCTATGCTAGGTCTAATAGCATTATGTCCCACGTATTTTGCTAACATTGCATACCGGAAACATTCATTGTCCTCATTTTTCACATTGATACATGATTTAGTATCTCGGATAACCTTTGGTAGAGGGATAAAGCTGCTACCTCTTATACCATATCCATGCTTGTGAATCCTCACATCCATACCTTCAATCGATGATAACGTCCAGCCAGATCCTCTTCCTTCATGTTCTTGGAGTTTCATTAACAGTTCATTCAAACATTCTTCTAAAATTTCGCTGATATCAGATGTGGTTGTAAGGGTTCGGTTTTTAGCAATGAATGCTCTCGGTGAGTTTTCACCATCGCTATTAGTAAACATAGCCTCCAACACCAATCCAAATTTAATAAAGTTCAATCTTGTCAATTCTTCCGTCAATGTTTTTACAACTAGTTTTTTAGCTTGAGTTAGAAAATTTTCCAATTCTAATTGCACGTTATTAATTTTGAAATGAGTTACAACTGGTCCTGGCAAGGCTGTGGTGCGCAGTTGTCTTATATCTTCCACTTCTTCTGTATCCTCTTCTTCCATATCCTCTTCTTGGGTACGCAGTTGTTTTACATCTTCCACTTCTTCTGTATCCTCTTCTTCCATATCCACTTCTTGGGTACGCAGTTGTTTTAAATCTTCCACTTTTTCTTTCATTTCCTCTTGAATAAATCCTCCAGCTGTAGATGGTCCAGCTCCGGCAAATTGAATAACACTTGGTCTTCTTCTTTGCATTAACTGTAAATAGCTAGCCCAGTCCTCCTTCTGCTTCTGGGGTTTTTCCAAAAACCGATCAATCGCATCCAAGTCTTCTTCACTTACTACAATCTCTTCTTTTCTGTCCTCTTCACGATGCAATTCTCGGTGTAACTGTAGATAGCTATCACAGTCGTCCATCTGCTTCTGGTAGTTTTCCAATAACCGATCAAACGCATCCAAGTCTTCTTCACTTACAACAATCTCTTCTTTTCTGTTCTCTTCATGATGCAATTCTCGGTGTAAAACAAAGATATCTTCATCTTGGAAAAACTCACCACAAATATCGCAAAGAGCCATTTTTTTACAGTTTGGCTTTGAGTGTGCACTCGGTGAATGTCCACGCAATAATGAGCAGCGCGCTCAACCGGGTCCCTTTATACCCGAGGTTGAAGGGTGGGGGAAGGTGACGTCATATACATCCAGTTTATCAATCATGTAGTAGATTTGGCTTTTAAACACCCATTTTCAATTTATTCTTCAACAGGTTTGATAAACCAATGATCTTTGGTCTAAATCCACTACTTTGTACAAATTTTTTTGTTTGGGCACTTCTCGTCCGGAGCAAAAAACTCTTTGGTCAAGGTCAAAATTTTTTTCTAAAAAAAAAGTTCGGGGGGAGGGGGGGGGGTCATTACTGTATTTAGGTCAAGGTCACGAAAAAACTTTAAAAAAATTAAGCCCCACCTGGGGCACTTGGGTTGTCATCGCTGTAGCCTCCGAAGAGACCCAACTATGACAACAAGGCAACATCCAATGTCGTGTACCCTTCGCCACGCAAGACTTGTAAACATTTACTGCATTGTCTTTCAGTAGCTAACAAAGATTCATTTACGTAATTTTGAGTTTCCAGAAGGAAACAAACTGAGGACACCCTAGTGGCTTACGTCCTCGTCCGAGTGCAGAGGCCGCCGCAACCTTTTGCATGCCAGCGTACAAACGGACATACTCCCAGATGCCATCCGCAACCTTTTACATGCCTGGCAGGAGCCTACCGATAATTAAAATAGGCTTTACACGGGGGCCTACTCCCGTAACCTATCTTTAATATTTTTAATTTAGCAATGCATTGAATTTTTACAAGTCTTTGTAGGTCAAGGCCACACGGACATTAAAAAATTTCGGCCCCCGTACATCCATGGCGAACCACGAATGTTCGGGGGCCTTGGGGACTAAAAACACAAATAGCTAACAAAGATTCATTTACATAATTTTGAGTTTCCAGAAGGGAAACATACTGAGGACACCCTAGTGGCTTACGTCCTCGGTCCGAGTGCAGAGGCCGCCACAACCTTTTGCTTGCCAGCGTACAAACGGACATGCTCCCAAATGCCATCCGCAACCTTTTGCATGCCTGGCAGGAGCCTACCAATTATTAAAAATGGCTTTACACGGGGGCCTACTCCCGTTCCCTGACGTTACAATTTACTTTGAGCATTGAAAAAGCTCAAGGGGGGATTGCTAAAACAAGCGTATACACTTTAGAAACATATAACACACTTACAACACACAATTAGGCTCAACGTAGTCAATGCTGGAACAAGCACATACACATTAAACGCATATAACAAACAAGACACAAAGGATAAAAGACACACAGGAGACATAGGGTACAAGTAAAACACTCTCATATAAGACAATTCTCAATACCCAAACGCAAGCGCAATATCTTACAACTAATACAAGTCTTAAAGTTAGAGTAGACTTCGCTAAACACTGAAGGCGCCATTCAATGTTTAGTGATGCCTATGGCGGTCCGTCCCGATCGTTTACGTTCAACGCGCGGGAGCGGACTGCGAGCCGGCTCTGGCTGGGCCCCCTTATATCCCCACCGGGGCTGCCACGCCCAGGATATCAGGGGTGGGGGATTGGGAGGGGGTGGGGGTGGGGGTGGGGGTGGGGGTGGGGGGGGGGGGCTCGCACTTTTTGTCGGGGGGGGGGCTCGCACTTTTTGTCGGGGGGGGGGCACTTCTCGTCCGGAGCAAAAAACTTTTTGGTCAAGGTCAAAAATTTTTCCGAAAAAAAAGTTCTCGGGGGGGGGGTGGGGGAGGGGGTGGGGGAGGGGTTGGGGGAGGGGGTGGGGGAGGGGGTGGGGGAGGGGGTGGGGGGGGGCACTTCTCGTCCGGAGCAAAAAACTTTTTGGTCAAGGTCAAAATTTTTTTCGAAAAAAAGTTCTCGGGGGGGGGGGGCACTTCTCGTCCGGAGCAAAAAACTTTTTGGTCAAGGTCAAAAATTTTTTCGAAAAAAAGTTCTCGGGGGGGGGTGGGGGAGGGGGTGGGGGAGGGAGGGGGTGGGGGAGGGGGTGGGGGGGGTCAAGTGGGTCAAGGTCACCCACTACACTTCTACTCTAAGTGTTGGCTATACCCCCTCCACAACCGAGTCCCTAGGCTGCACAACACCGCTCCGCCAGTATGTCTCCAGCTTCCATGCGGTGCACCTCGCTGTTTTCTAACTCTCTATATGTAAGTATTTTTACAAGTCTTGAATATAGGTCACTACACTTTAACTCTGGGACAATATCGACTTGTAGTATTTCAGTGTTTTGACTCAAGGTCATCACACTTTAACTCTAGCACGCCGGTTATCGTAGCAGAGGTGCTCACTAACCTAACTTGTAATGTTTAGGGTGGCGTTTTCACACCACGTAGTATCACCATGAGTGTTCAGTCCAGATTTTAAGTTAGATTAATTTTACTGTGATCTTTTCCAATTCATTTTGCCAAAGGATGAGATTTCTTTTTATATATCGGTATTTCTTTAGAGTTATTGGAGATTTCTTTTAGGTTATTGGAGATTGCAGGGATACAATTAGTTTATTTTACACAACTCTTTATCTTGGAGTTCTTCCACTTTGACTTTACTTCCTCGCCCCTCACAGCCTAAGCTGTACAGTAAGGTTTCTTCTAGTGCCAACTCGGGCTGAGAGTACAGTGTGTTGACTGTAGGACAGCTCATGGTGAAGTGATGCGATACTCCAGTGTACAACCTCACCTTCCCCCACCACTGTGACCTTCCCCCACTCCTGCTATTGACCCCTCCACTTTTGCCCTGGCTCATGCGCTACCAACAGTCTCTCAGTATTGTGCGGACTTTTGTGAGGGGAAGCCATGTCGCGAGACACTTTGGGTAAGAAACTTAGCCGTGTTAAGTCTTTATTGGCTGCTCAGTGTCCACCGCTCAAGGTCAAGCGGGTTTCGACTTTAGCTAAGTGGCGTAAGCTGTTGCGCGGACATCCTAAGTTTTATACCAAACAGACTAATGTAAGTTTTACTGATGAAGATTTGTTTAGAATATTGGAAGAAATGACTTTTCCTTGCAAAGTTCAGTTAGTTACTCCCATTCCTGACGGTTTAGAGTCTTAGTCTCTCGAGCCAATATACCTAGAGTGCGCGGGGCTGGACAGTCAGTCGCTCGGTGTCTGTCGTAGGGTGCGCATCGCGGTTACAGTAATGATGAAACGCGGGAGTTGTATCGGTTCAAGGTCGAGCCGGTCTACTCGAGCGGTGTCACATGACGGTTTAGGCAGAGTCACGTTGCAAACTTTGAGTTTCCTTGGCACTTTTGCTGTTTCTCGTCTAATTTCGCTCCAAGTCGTCAAGGTCATTGAAACCTGACTAAAACTCGGAGCGTAGTGCGAGAAACAGCAAAAGTGCCTAAAAATTTTAGGTTTCAGCGTGACCTTGACCTTTGTGACATCGATGACGTCATAATGGTGACGTAAGGGGTGATGACGTCATCGCCACGTCATTTCTGCAACGTCATGGGTGTGACGTCACAGAATGACGTAATTGGTGATGACGTCATCGATGACGTCATCGGTGGGGTCATTGACCTCTATGACGTCATCGCTCAGGTGACCTTGAACTGAGCCAGCTCCCGCGTTTCTCCACTACTCACCAGAATGGCTTTTGTATTCCCTTTAATATCGGCAGATGCACCTTCTGTAGCCAAAAGTTTATTAAAACTCATTAACACTTATGGTATTTTCAACATATTACAAACAGACAGAGGCACTCCATTCACAGCTCAAATCATTCATAGTTTACATACAGCAATAGGTATGTGCCAGATCTTTAGCTCAGCATACTCTCCAAACGTTAATGGCCTAGTGGAAGCTTTTAATAAGACACTAATTAACATTCTCTCTCACTATGTAAACGAAAATCCTTCAAAATGGTCTAACTACTTGCAACAAGCAGTGTTTGTATATAATAACACCCCTCATAGCTGTCATAAGTATAAACCCAGTTACTTTGTTTTTTGGTTTTGAACCTAAAATGCCTAGTGATACATTACTTATTCTACCAAACACAGAGAAGGACATTTTAGATAATTTGAAAGTTATTGAAGATGTAAGAAAAACAGTGCCTAGTTTGATAAGGAAAGAACAATGTAAACAAAAGTTTTACTATGATCAAAATAGGAGACATTTAGAATTTAAGGCGGGAGACGAGGTTCTTATTTGGTTTCCTAAGAATCTAAGGGACAACCCAACGAAATTTTCTTATAAATATAAAGGTCCATTCATGGTAACAAAGAAACTAACTCCAGTATCATATGAAATAGAAATGCTAAAGAATGGAAAAATAGTTAGAGATAACATACATGTACAGAGATTAAAATTATATCATAGGCGTGACCACATTGATTAAGGCAGCATGAATGTACATTAAAATAAGACCAATGTTTAAAAAAAAAGGTATTTCAGTGACATCAAATTATTTTAATTAAATTTTAAAATGCAATTTTATTTAATTTTCTTGAATAGTAATATTTTTTGTACCAAAATAAACATAAATGAATTCAAATCAACTAATAAAAGAAATACTATAAAATAAATTTTTCCTTATCGTAAGTTACTCAATTCAAATCTGTAACGCTTAACAACACTATCATGAACGACTGAAAACGGAGACTCACTGTAAATAGTTGTAAATAAAGTGGCCACTGTAGAGTAGAAAATAATATAAGTAAGAGTAAACTTTATATAATAACAATTTTATTTTTGTCGCAATAAAGTGTATTTCGTGTCAAATAAAGTGTGTATAAAGTGTGTAATGTCGCATGAGTGATATTTCAATGTTTTAAGCTACTTAAACAAGAATGGACGAGTACAACATATTGTACGATATTAACCTCGATAGTGACGTTGTAAATATTCTGCCAATATTTCCGTGTTAAAATTATTTAACTTTGACAAACAATCATCCTCTAGGATGTCAATGACAAAATAGAAAACAATCCAATATCACGTTTTATTAGCCTGATCAACTAATAATAATGATAGGTAGTACGGAGAACATTCTCCCTAAAATACTCGACTAAGACTGAGCTCAGCAACACAATTTAACCATGTGAAGCTTCACTAGTGGAAAAATTAAACTAAAGTGAATGATAAGCTTAGTGAATTCACTAAAATATAAAGTGAATGATGAACGATTTAACATCGATTCTATATGAACACTTCAAAGTATAAATATCTTGTCGTGTGTGTATGTCTTGTGTGTAATTTATCTAAATATCGGTATTGTATATAAGTATATGGGCAATTAATATGAACAAATAAATGATAAACCAATATTCATACAATATACATATAAACCTTAGCGAATGAATTTTGATTAGATGTAAAATTCAATGTGAACAAGGAAAAATTTATTAATTCATGTCACTGAAAATACACACTGTCAAATTAGTAATAGAAGTTAATCCTTAAGTTAAAATAAAAGGGATACAATGACCAACACAATATAAGAGCAGCAGGATTTGTTTTCCTTCCTTTGTAATTGCAGCTCCAGGAAAGCAGAGATCACGCCGCGCCACTGCCACGAGACGGGACGTGAACGTCACCGCACTCCGCGTCATCGGAGTCGACCTGCTGACTACAGCTATCATCGTTCCGCTGACTACTACTACTACTACGAGTACTACAAGCCACGTCACTAGACCAGCTGATCAACCATCATCACTTCTCCAGTGTCAACCTACTGACCTCAACCAGCTGATCTGAGACTTCGTCGCTTTGGCACTATGGCTCTCCAGCTGACAATGATACTCTTTCTCACACTCTATGGACTGCACATCTATCAATAGCAGAAGTACCAATACATATAATATCAGGAGTTCACTTTAATGAAATCCCAACTGTAATACCATACCACTCAACTACTCAACTTCTCTACAAATTCCCTTACCACTCCAAATCTTCCTTCAAAATTCCAACCTTGAAACTTCAAGAACCAACCTGTAAAAAACTCATTGCAGAATCCTAACACCTTTTGTTCCAACAAAAAAATATCTACAAGAAATCCAAACCCAAATAAATTCAATATTTAACAACAACGAAGTGAACCTCAACCCAGAATTTAAATTAAATACCTTTAACGAAACATCACGACCGAAGAGAGCAATTGATTTTATTGGCGATGCATTATCTTGGTGCTGCAATACAGCCACCATGACTAACCTAAAAGATTTATCAAAAAACGAAGAACAAGTGGATGACAAAATGAACAATCTTTTAGACTATGTCAAAGAATAACATGCAGATATAACACTTTCAAACGAAAAAATGAAAAATTTCACAAATAATATTGATTATGTCTTAAAACAATTGCATGATTCCCTTCAAAAATATGAGAAAAATATTAAAGAGGATTTTAATGTAACCAGCTCAACAATCGATAGTAAAATTCTCCAAAATAATTTAGGAATAAAGTCCTACATTTATCTAGCTGCACATTATTCATCTCTGTACAAAGTGGAACATGATTGCCAACATAACTACATCCCAGAAGACCTACTCGACATGCAGATTCTACAAACTGACCTGAAAAATCTCTCCTTAAAACTTAAACCCTTCAACCTTACATTTGCCATCCCATCATCAAAATTATTCCAAATGTACAGCCTTCCTTTTGCCAAATGTCATTTTGAACAATCCCACATAATTTTACAAGTCAAAATTCCCTTGATATTTTCACATACTTCTTACGTAGCATATTCCTATCACCCTTTACCATTAAAGTGGGAAAACAAAATTTGTCACTTAATAGAACACGACTTCATCATTTTAAAATCATCAAATGCACCTACTCTCACTGTGAGCACTGAAAACAATCCCCACTGTGACTATCTATCATCAAACCTATGCCTGATTCCACGCTATTCTTCAACATCTTCACCAGCTTCAAAATGTGCTAAATACTTAATCAACGACACGAACATTTCTGAGCTGAAACATCACTGTGAATTTCATTGCACTCCTGCACCAGAGCATCCAATTGTCACTCAATTGAACGTTAATAAATTTTTAATAACTAATTATAACACACATCTGCACATAGTTTGTGATAATAACGAATTATCAAAATCTTTACCAGAAATTAAATTTGGTACCCTGGATATAGAGCTTCCTTGCAACTGCAAACTACTCCATGGCCTTGAAGTAATTATCTCTACTATCGTTCCTTGTGATTCAAGAGACTTCTCTGTGCCCTCCGCTTTTCATTTGGTACCACTTCCTTGGACAAATTTAGATCATTTAAAAATTGACCCTTTCAATTGTGACAGAACTGAATTTTTAAATATCTCTTCTTATTTGTTACCTGATTGGAATATTTCTGTCCCTACTTTCGCTACATCTAAATTAGAAAGAGTCACACTGTTCAAACATATACATTTGTCTAATACCTGGGCTGACATTGTCGATGATAGAAGGATAATGTTATACATACTGATAGTTTGGTGTGTAATTTTAACCATCCTACTCCTACTAGCTCTGTACAAAATTCATATTTTAACAATCAAACAAGAATTACAACCACCTAAATTACCTCCAAGAGTTCGTCCAGCACAATCTGCAGCTTCAATTCAAACTTCTTCTTTCTAAAACAGTTTTCTCTCGTCAAACGCAGTTTGACGATTTAAAGCAGGGGGTTGTAACTACATCTCAAAATTAAATTAATTCTTAACTTAACTTAAATATAAAATCTCGGACTCCCTGCCTGTGCAACAGGAAATCATGTCTACCATGTCCAGTCATTTCGTGTCCCACGATATTGATCCCTTTGCCAACTCTGCATCCGGTCAGCGACCAGGGACAGAAGACTGCAAGGCCTGCATCTTTGGACAGCCGCTCGTCAAGTCCACGTGGATTGTCTAGGCCAATCAGAACAATGCAAATTCTAATAACATCATCTGATTGGCCGATCCAAATTATGGAGAGGAGGACGTCTTAACCATGGAAAGCGTCGGACGGCAGTCTCCTAGAGGTCTTCAAGAAGTGCGGTTTCGGAGTCAATCGTTTTCGGTCGTTCGCGAGTGTTGTGAAGTGAAGTGAAAAATTATGGCCTGTTAGAATCCTTCCATAAGGAAGAGTAGAGTCAGTGCATGTGCGTGTTTTAGTCATTCATCGTCTCTTCAATTATAAGTATGTAACAATTTGTCAAATTTTAATTATGTAATTTAATGTCATCCTGCTCGCTCTCTCAAGGGTAATATTTAACATTTTCTAATTTAATATGTAAAATTTTATTTCACTAACTTTCTTTGTGCTTTTTAATTTTATTTAAAACATTAATAGAATTTAAATATAAATCTTCATTAACACTTAACTCAGTAAAGCACTCCAACTGCCTTTGATTGTTTTAATTTAATCATTTAACTTAGTTGTTTTTATTTAATATTTCATTGTGTTGGTCATTCCCTCATTATATGTCGTTTAATCATTTGTCAAAATTGTAGAACAGTTTTATATAAATTTCATTTTGTTTTCAATATAATGGTGTAGTAACCCTTTGGAAATGAGCTTTTTATTTAGTCCCGAGTCCACCTCTTGCTGCCCCCAAACACTAATTTCTTCAACAGATCTTCAACAGATCTCACAAACAGCTACATCAGCTACATCAGCTACAATGGTCAAAAGGAACTTATATTTCAATAATATTGACATTTCTTCTTTTTGTAAGGAAGCCATATTTGAAGCTACGGCCACTTTGTTATGTAGTTATAATATGATTATTTTGTGTGTTTATCATACCCCTAACTCTAGTTTTAAAGAATTTATTGTTTGTCTTGAAAACGTTTTAACCTTTTTAGCCAGTAAATCATTTATAGTCCGGTGAATTTAGCGAATGACCTAGACGAAATTGGCCGGGTAACGAGACCTAGTGGAATGAGTTTGGTATGTGTCCCTGATCATTTGGTAAAAATTCCCAACTTTTCCCACAACAGGAACATCCGCCATTTTGGAAAATGGCGGAAAAAGTTGATTACAGTGTAAGTGTTTACTAAAATGGGATTTTCATAAACCCCACACCACTTAGATTCACCCAAAAACGTTTATATTGTTCACAATTAAATACCGTACAAGGAAATACCATATTTATTGGTATGAATCATGGTTTAAGATTCAATATGTGCACTTAAATTTAATATTTCGTCAAAAGTTTGGGAAGTTATTTTGGTTTTTTGGAATTTACGGCGTTAATATCACAGATATGATATTTTTAGTCCTTATAAGAATTGTAGCCCTTGAAATCGTGCATCGATTGCATATATAATATTCTTTGTTGATATAATAATAACGCTGATACGGTGCCTTAAAGTCTGAAATATTCACGGCTTTCAAAGGGGTAAAAATGGGGTTTTTGCATTTTTGGACCTCCAATATCAAAATTTAACAATTTTAACTGAAACCATTTGAAAGAGCTTAAAAAAACAAACGATTCCATATTTTGAATTTTTAACTTAGCTGGAACGGGTTAAGAAGAAAAGCCAAAAATAGGTTTCCCATGTTAATTTTATGGGAAATCAACTAAACCCTGTATCTCGCCTATTTATTGGCATAACTTGATAAAATTTGTTATGTACATTCACTAGGTAGGGTTTAACTGATATTTGCTTACAACACCCATATTTCGGCAAACCCACGTACTCACCCCCATGGGGTTTATGGGAAAAATTAAAAGTGCCGAATATTGATATACTCGTAATTTGATATTTACCTTAACTCACCATTACACTTCCTAACAACTAACATTTGATAACAACATCCCATGGCAACAAACCTACATATGCATTTCTATGGGGTTTATGGGGAAAATATAAAATCTCAAATTCATTTGGAGATTCGCTGAGTACGCAAGTTTGCTGCGGCGGGGGTATTTGATAATATGACGAGGAAACTATAAAGAAAAATAATTTAATAAAATAAACCAATTTAATCTTGATATTTAAACTAAGATATAAACAACGCAAAATTCGATATGCCATTTATTCCACTTGTATAGTCCACAATAGATGGGTATATAAATTTAAAATTAATACACAGGTTCCAATATTTTTGAGATTTAGATTCGTGAGGCCGTTCGCTAGCAAGGCTAACATCATCAGACGACTCACAAACAAAAAAAGATGGGTAAAAGATGGCTAGTTTTATAATAGATACAATACATATAGTGTGCTTAACTTTTAATAATCATTTGGTAGTCTCCTAATTTTGGCGTGGTCCGCCATCTTAGAAAATGGCGGAAAAATTAATTTATAGTGTAAGTGTTTACTAAAATGATATTTTCGTAAAGCTCATACCACCTAAACATTGGTCGATTTCATTAAGCTACCTGCAACGATTTCTTTTAATTTTAACTACCTGTAGTTTCCAACTATTATAATATTTTATAATTTCATTAGGCCCCATTACTTTCGTATATGATATTATATACACCTGCATTAATGACTCAATGATCAAAATATCAAATACTCTTTCAACTGAATAGTATGCAATCTGTAAAAAACGCTATTTAATTTTGGTTAAACTAATTTTACTAAGTTTTTTCTCAACATTTTATCAAATAATGGCAAAAGTTTTAAAAATAACCGTGTCTTTGTTTCCCTTTTAAGCTTAGTTGTTCCATTTTTACTGGAAGGTTCAGGTGATCTATTAAGATATAAGATGTTGATCTATATTAAAAAAACTAACATCAATATTAGTTTTATAATCTGAAATGCCTGACTATCTATTTATAATTTGATTGTTACTTAATTACCTTTATTTAAACTTTCTTGTAATGAGTTCTTGATACACAATACACAATGTATTAATTAACTAAATTACATATTTACATGAAAATATTCTTTTCACTGATTATCATGCAATGTGTAAAAATGATATTTATTTTGATTAAATTAATTGTATATAGTTTTTAAGTCATATTATCAAATAACCCCGTCGCAACAAACCTGCGCACTCAGCGAATTTCCAAAGGAATTTGAGATTTATATTTTCCCCATAAACCCCATAGAAATGCATATCTAGGTTTGTTGCCATGGGATGTTGTTATCAAATGTTAGTTGTTAGGAAGTGTAATGGTGAGTTAAGGTAAATATCAAATTACGAGTATATCAATATTCGGCACTTTTAATTTTTTCCATAAACCCCATGGGGGTGAGTATGTAGGTTTGCCGAAATATGGGTGTTGTAAGCAAATATCAGTTAAACCCTACCTAGTGAATGTACATAACAAATTTTATCAAGTTGTGCCAATAAATAGGCGAGATACAGGGTTTAGTTGATTTCCCATAAGATTAACATGGGAAACCTATTTTGGCTTTTCTTCTTAACCCGTTACAGCTAAGTTAAAAATTCAAATATGGAATTGTTTGTTTTTTAAGCTCTTTCAAATGGTTTCAGTTAAAATTGTCAAATTTTGATATTGGAGGTCCAAAAATGCAAAACCCCATTTTTACCCCTTTGAAAGCCGTGAATATTTCAGACTTTAAGGCACCGTATCAGCGTTATTATTATATCAACAAAGAATAATAAATATGCAATCGATGCACGATTTCAAGGGCTACAATTCTTATAAGGACTAAAAATATCATATCTGTGATATTAACGCCGTAAATTCCAAAAAAACCAAAATAACTTCCCAAACTTTTGACGAAATATTAAATTTAAGTGCACATATTGAATCTTAAACCATGATTCATACCAATAAATATGGTATTTCCTTGTACGGTATTTAATTGTGAACAATATAAACGTTTTTGGGTGAATCTAAGTGGTGTGGGCTTTATGAAAATCCCATTTTAGTAAACGCTTACACTGTAATCAACTTTTTCCGCCATTTTCCAAAATGGCGGATGTTCCTGTTGTGGGAAAAGTTGGGAATTTTTACCAAATGATCAGGGACACATACCAAACTCATTCCACTAGGTCTCGTTACCCGGCCAATTTCGTCTAGGTCATTCGCTAAATTCCCCGGACTACATGAGCTTGGCCATAACAGATTCGTCTAGGAAACAATCTTTTATTGATGTTTTAATTGCAGACATCAAATCGGAAGAAATATTACTACCAGCTGATAAATGAGACTTCTGATCTTTTTTAGGCATATTTTTTTATTTGCCTTGAGTAAATTCCAAAAACACAAATATCAAAATGCCAGCTGATAATTCTTGTTGATCTAAATATTGTGACCCAGGAGTCTGTTACAGCAATCACATGTGATGATTCAGTTCATTAGAATTTCGAAGAAAAAGTTTTGCACGTGGTTTATAAACAAAGGTGGTTGCTTAGCAACACCAAAATTTGATTCTGATTCATAACCAAAAAAGTCCAAATAGTTGAATAAAA
>CM061531.1:50389704-50482204 GCA_030545055.2 Neoaliturus tenellus | reverse complement strand
GCGACGAGTATCGAGTGCGTAAACAACTGTTTTCACGGACAGTCGTAGGAAAAATAATATATTTAATACTAATAACAATTTTTGAAATAAACTAAGTATAGGTTAAATTTTACAAAAATTTTACAAAATTTCTCAGTAATAATTTTAAATTTTTACACTATTCTCTTATCCATTGTACTTTCAAACTGTGTTATAATTCATAATTTACTTTAATAATATAGTTCTATAATGCAGGTCGAATACCCCACGATACTTCGATAGCCATGATTTTATTGCTGCACCAAAGACTCGCCTCGATTCAATAATTTTGATATGGTCAGGAATCATATTCATAATCTGCATGCAGTCACATGAAATGATTTATTGTACATTACCGTGCGATGCGTGGAATAGACAAGTTATGTGATCCCCTTCGAGTATTTTCTTCCACTAACTTCAGTGCAAAATTTAAATTTTTGGAAAAGGTAAACTGGTCTTTAGAATTTAGAATAGAATGCAACAAAAAACAAATGTGATAAATTCGTAAATCATTTAGTTTTAAAAGATTCATTTCAGTATAAAATGGTGTTATATGTTCATCACGATTTAAAGTGTATATAAAACGCAAACAATAATTTTGAGCTCTTTGCAATTTTTGAGAAAGTTCTACCGTCATATCATTTATACAACGTCACAGTAATCGAAATAGGGGAATACAAGGGTTTTTACTAGCATTACTTTTATGGTAAACGGGATAAACTTACTAAGTTTTTTTATTGATTTGATACCGGCAAAAACTCTATTGCATGTATTGTTTATTTGTTCTGTCCTGTCAAGTGTTGATGTCATTGTCAGTCCTAAATTCTTTACTGTCATACTATATGCAATAGGATTGTCATTTATAGTGATTTTAGGGGCTTCATTAATATTTATATTGTTAATTAGTCTGTTGTAAGCTATGATAATAGATTTTGTTTTTGTTTCGTTAATTTTAAGCCCATGATTCATCGCCCAGTGGTATACAGCTGTTAGATCTTCATTGACATTGTTAACAGCGTTTATTAAATCCGTTGTTTTAAAATGGTAATAAATTTGTAAATCGTCAGCGTAAAGGTGGTATTTTGTATGACTAAGTACAGTATGTATGTCATTTATGTAAATACTGAAAAACAGTGGACCTAAAACAGAACCTTGAGGTACACCTCGAGTTACAGGTTGCCACTGCGAGGAAATACCATCTGCATTAACACACTGAAGTCTGTCTGTAAGATATGACCTAATCCATGATATGGCTCTATCCGTAAAACCCTATTGTTTTCAGTTTAAGTAGAAGTAAAGGGTGATAAACGCAGTCAAAAGCCTTAGTGAAATCAATCAATGTCAAAAGTGTTGCCTGCCTGTTGTCCATGGCACATCTAATGTCATCAGTGATGTGTAAAAGTGCAGTAGTGTACTATGATTTAGTCTAAATCCAGATTGAAATTGGCAAAGAATATTATTGTGGTCTAAGTAAGATGTAATTTGTTGATGAACAACTCTTCTAAACTTTTTGATATTGCAGGGTATGCTGATAGGTCTGAAGTCTGATGGGGTTTCAGGTGTTGGGACTTTGTTCAGTGGTCTAACTATTGCACGTTTCCAGTGACTTGGGAAAATTGACGTCTGCAAAGATGTATTAAAGATTTTTGTAATGTAGCGTAAAGTGACGGGTATTGTGTATTTAATAAATTTTTATTGGAATACAATCAAATCCGGTAGCATTACTTCTAATGCGCATAATGGCTCTATACACATCATCATTTGTGACTTCATGAAAATAAAAATGTTCATCAATATTATTGGAAAATTATTTATACTGTCTATTGTGAATCGTGATACTTGGTCAGTACTTATAGGTAAATTAGTAAAAAAATTATTTATATTATTTAAGTCAATTGATACTTTTGGTTGACTTTTGTTTTTACCTGCTCCTAGATTTTTAACAACCTTCCATGTATTGGAGGATGATTTATTAGTAGATAGTACTTCATAAGTATATCTCAATTTCGCATTTCGTAACTGCTGTTTGACTCTATTTCTTAATCTCCTGTACTCCGACCACTGATTATCAATGTTAGATCGCTTTGCTCTTTTATAAGCAGAGTCTCTTTCTCGCATAAGCTCTCGAATTTGTTGGCTTATCCAAGGAGCAGGTTTCTTCGTTACTCTTTTCCCGAATGATTGGTGCATGTTTTGTCAAATAGTGATAGCAAGTTATCGTTTAGACACGACACCATTATATCAACATTATTAGAATTAATAATATTATCCCATGGTAAATTGAGAGCATCTAACAATAACTGATGGTAATCAATATTTTTATAGTTACTGTATTGTACTAAATTTGGTTTTGGTTTTGGCAGCTTTATAGAATAAACACAGTATATTAACTCGTGTAGTGACAGTCCAGGCACAGGTACTTGCCCGTGATGTTTTACGAGCGTAGCATCACTTACAACAATAAGATCAAGAAGAGTGTGGGAGTCTCCGACATGATGAGTTGCTTCTAGTGGTAACTTGATTAAGTCACAGGTGTAAAACATAGTCGTCAGTTGAAGTCTGTCGTAAGTCATTCTTCAAGTAAGTCAGTATTGAAATCACCCATTATGATTACATTATGGGTTTGTTTTTGGATTTTATTTTTTTTTCCACGGAGATCTCCATAAACTCTGTCCAATTTAATTCTTCACCTTGTTCTGTTTCCCTGTTTTTCAAAATTCTTAATTCTAGTGAAAGGGATTTAAAATCAAGAAAGTCATTGAACTGTAATTTGTGTACATTGTAAGGAGGGTTTCTGGCAAGTCTGAAAATGGTATAAGCTGTGAAGGTACAAAAACTGATCCAGCTCTTTTCAAAGCATTAGAAATTGTGCTGTGGACAGAGTCACCTTCACTTTGACCATGAAATGACTCTGAGAATCTCAAAGATATTTTTTCAATATTCTTACTGTTTTCTACTGAGTAGAGCATCATAGCAGGTAAAATAGAATTTTTATTTGTCCGCTGCATCCATCTGCAAACAAATTGACTGCTTTTACTCCTTTCTCATCATAAGTTTTGAGGCCCCTTGTAGAATAGCAGTTGCAACTTCATTACTACCTCTTTTTGCTTTGCCCTTCGTGCCATGTGAAGCCATGACAACCTTTTGTAGACATATCATACAGTGTTAGATTGTAATTGGCCAGTCTTCTCTTATAAAACAGTGCACTTTCCTGTGAAATTGGAAGGTGAATCACTTGCTGTAAATCGAATGAAGCAGTTGCTATAGTTGGGTCATGACAAGATGTTTCTTTAAGTTTATCTTTTATTTTTCGAAATTCTTCCTTTTCAGCGATATGATTTTCATACTTCTGGTTCAGTCTTTCTTTTGTTTCTTCATTCCCTTCTCGGTATGTGATGCATAAAGAACACATATCTTTTTTAGGCCTATGAAAGTCAAGGTTTTTTTTTCTTTAAATACTCTACTGTATGTTGAGAAACTCGGTGTTGGTGGAGGCCCAGAATACTCTTTAGAATACATTTCATAAATTTTAGGAAGGTTCAAATCTGAATGAAGATATTCTTTAGTAGAACTAGCTCGACAGTAGTGAGATTCGACTCTTTCAAAACGATCTATATGTTGACTTATAGAATCTCGAATTATGCTATCTCTAACTATGACGTCTTCAGATTGTCTTCCACCTCTTTTGTCTGGCTCCACAACACCAGTTAACAATACCTTTTGTAAAGCTGTTCTTGACGTACGCTCCGATATACCTAATGTGTTCAAAAACATCATTTTGCATACAATGATTCTGCGGCCCACTACTGTTAAAAAGTAACTGTTTGTTTTATTTCTTCTAGAAGTTTCTTTGACTGTATGTCGTTTTTTGTCAGTGTTTTCGATGTGTCTAGCGATAAATTCCCTTTGCAATCTAAGGTCACCTAAAGCGTAATAGTCTTTAAATATTTCTTCCCGTGATTCATCTGAAATTTTTCCACAATCACGTCCAAATTTTGAACACTTCACTGAATCACATCGCATACCAACAGTTCGAGCTGGCATAACTTTATTTGTCTTCACACTTAGATATTCTTCGCCTGCATTTCGTTTCAGCTTAGCTACTTTTTGTTTATTAATTCTTTTCTCCTTTACAGTGGGAACTTCCCTCTTTTCTCCTTCCACAGTAAAGTCTTCTGGATGTTCTCTATTTCCATTATTTACCTTCTGATTTTTCATATCATATCTAGTTGGTAGTTTTTTTTACCGGTGGTTTTTTAACTGGTTGTTTTGTTACTGGAGGGCTTTTTGATGGAAGCTTCTTCGCTTTGACAGATAACTGACATTTCTTCCTTTTAGTTGATTTCTTTTTTGTTTTTTTCCCATGGTTATCACACGTTTCATTATGTATAAAATGTCGTAACACAAGAAAATTTCGCACCTTTCACAAGCAGCCCAGACGTCCTTCAACACATCTGTACACCTCACATTGACCAAATTTATATTCCGGATCTTTATCTGAGTCATAAACATCACTGTCACTACTTGTATTACCAAAGATTTCTTCATAGCTTTTTTGTTTAGTCCTTTTTTTCTCAGTTGTTTTTACTCTCACTCTTTTTGAATAACAGACAAAGGTTCATCGTCTGATGATATTAAAACGGTCATTTCTACCTTACGTATCTGTATTTTCTCACATACTGTGTTTCCGATCTTGTTTATAGTGTCAGGAGGTTTTAATTCATTTTCCATAGGTTCTGTCTCAATTAAACTGTGTCCAATCGATTCTTCAAATTCTTCAAAGGTTTTAATAAAAGCTCATCTTCGTCAGGGCAGTTATAAAAATATTCAATTTCATCAAAGGGTGTTTTGTCTGTCATATTATTCACTTTGTATTTTTTTCTTCCATTTTTATACAATTTCAATCACCTAAAAAATAACATGAACCATTAGTAACGGTTTTAATAATAAATATATAAGCGCAGATACGCCAGTTTGTGATTTGAAAAATTCAACTGCGCAGAAATATGATCTCACAAAGTGGCGTATCTTAACATACGACAGTTCGTGAGAATGACTTAACCCACAAATGTCACTTACGTCCAAGATATTTTGTATCATAGCTGTCTTATTTGTTGAGATAGAGATACGCCACTTTGTGTGGACATAGCCACCCACCAAAGCCCATTCCCTGGTGTAGATATCTCAAAATGGCCATTTTTGCAGTTACGCCACTTCGTGAGATGACCGACCATGGTCTTAGAATCCATACCTAGGGGTATACCTCCAGTTGCATATCTAGAAAAGATTGACAAAGTCATCTTCAACATAGTTTTCTTTGCATTAATGTATTGTTTGATTGTATTTGTGACTATACTGTTAGCCATTGCAATTTTTGCCTTTGGCTCTTAGGCCTTGTGTGGCAGTGATTGCAGCAACCACTGCGATAGCCATGTAGAATCAGGGAGGTACTGTCCACCAGATTGACAGCTTGAGTTTATTGCCCTTACAACCTCATCATGATCTTTTCTAACTTCTAAGGCAATTGCTAATATGTCTTGTCTGCAAAAGATGGCCCAGACAATGCTGTTAGCAATATCACTGGCGCAGCTTTCTTCTTACATTTTGTTAATCTTACATTTAATCTTACATTTTGTTCAGAGTGTCCGTTGCTAGCAGACTTGCATGTTTTTACAGAACACACAATTTGTCTGACTCAACTTTATGGTTGCACATAATTGGCACCTTCAGCCTTCTAGGTGCCAACAAAGCAGGTCTTGACGACTACGCCTCCAGTGCCACGCTTTTCTTATCTGACACTAATTGATCTTGGTAATCTGAACATATTTTTTTTAAATTCACAAGATGTGAAGAACACATTCTGAAGTTCTTCATAACTGAATGTGTCAGAGCCAAACTCCGTGAGAAATTCTTCTGGAGTTACACCTAGGAGTGTGTAACTATCAGCTATTTCATGAGCCATGCTTTTGGCCTGCAAGGCTGAGGACGTTGCCAACATCTGCCTCATTCGGACGACCCTTTGCTGAGGAAACAGCTTCTCTATCACAGTGGCTCGTGTTATTGATTTTGGGTCCATGCTCGCTCCAGACATACTGATCTGTAATCTGCCTAAATGAGTGGTATAACTCAAATCTCTCTCCTCCTGTGAGATCTGCAATCTCTGCCACAAACAGCGATAAGTCCTTTGAGGTATTCGGTAAGGTGTATACCTTATTAACTGGCTCCTGTTTCCTGTGCGAACAGGGAACTTATACACCGTTTTTATTTGATCTATACAACTAACTTCGGTGGATATACAACCACAACTAAAAGCCTTAAAATTGCCTGAATATGTTAGCCTGCCCACGCGGTTAATAGATAACTTGATGTTATAGTTAGTAACGTCTAGTATTTCTATATGATAAGTTGTGAACATTGAGTCCTGCTTGCTGCTGCGATTTAATTTTAGACATCATTATAAACTCTGTTTCCATTTTAATAAACCATTAAATAGTAACTGTTGTAAAAATAACATAACAATTTAAAAACTATGACCATGTATGCTTAATTTAATAGGAATAAAATTTAAAAATAATAGATTAAAATTGTTTGAATTATAGTTGGCCCAATTGTCACTACGTATTTTGTTTAGTGATTTTCTATTGACTTTTTCACTAGGGCAAACCATGTATGTTTTAAGATCTATCTTCTTATTTCTATAAGGGTTTCGTCTGTTACGTCCCTTTTTCTCTCGACCTACTGAGCCGATTTTAAGATTGAGGTGTCATTTTAAAGCGTAGGATATACCGCAGTGACGAATCGTAATTCAAAAGGTCATATTATATCGGGCTTTGCCCCCCTCGCCTTTGATTTATTTCTAGAGGGCGCTTTAAAATGTTGACCAACTTTTAAAGTTCTTTAATGTGAATTGCAATTTAACAGCTGATTACCCTTCAGATGAATTTTAAAAGCCAGATAGTAAACAAAGATATATCTTTGTCACTTCCTAATCAACATTCACGTACTGTAGGTGAGTTTCACTCATACAGAATCATAAAATGCGCAATTTGCGCACGGCCACTCGTAATTTATATTTATTAAAATTGGTAACGAAGCTCAAAAAAGCTAAGTAAAAATGGTCTAAGTACTTATTTGTATTCATGCAGTGGTCATGTATTTATACAGAAAACTATTAAAAACATTATGTATTATAATTCACCAATTTCGTTCTTTACCTCGACCTCCACTTGAACAGAGTGGACACAACAATTCAAAATTTTCCTTGTCGACTTCTTCATATGGAACATCAATTCCCAAACAAGGGTAAGTGAAGACAGCGGTTACACATCTGGCATTCGCATCAGTGGTGACGCCTTCTCTCACCTGACCCAGACAGCACAGACATGTCTATTAGCTGTTTAATAAACGTACGAAATGTAAATGATCTCTATTAGACGTCATTTATTTTTACTTTAACATCAAATAAACATCCCTACAATGTTTATATGTCACAGTTTTTTACCTTATATCAACGTCCAACGTAGACGTTGAATATATGTGTAATGGACATCTACTAAACATTCTTTCTCAAACCATCAAACAACGTCTAATAAACTTATAAGAAATAATATGATATAGACGTTATCGTCGCATCTACTTGACGTTGCATGGAACTTATTTCATACATCAAAGTCTAATAGACATTTAAACAACGTTTATATGTCAATGATTTTTACCTCATTCCAACCTGAACTACACCTGTCACCAGCAACAGGTTTTGGTAGGTAGGTGGTGGCAGTATTGAGGGGGGGGGGGGGGTTAATGGCTGGGGACAGTAAAGTACGGGTCAATAGGGTGGTGGCAGTATGTGATAGGGGGTTTGATGGCTGGGGACAGGAGAGTATGGAGTCAATTGGGTATATACAGGTGGGATAATAGTGGTGAGATAACTCGGGGTAGTAAAACATAACCGTATGTGTGGAAAGGGAAGGAAAGGTAGGAAAGGAATTCCGTTGGTAGGAAAGGAACTTCTTAGCTACCAAGTTAGCTGAAGGGAGTAGAGGGTATCAGGAGAGCAAACATTACCTGGAGGCAGTAGACAGTATGTAGCAAAGCGTAGGATGGAGTACAGTAGGTCTTACTGCGGTCTACCCTAGCCAAAATAACAACAATGCCGAATGCCGCCTCGCGGCCGTAGCGCTTCGCGTGTTTGATGGTTGCAGAGGTTTCCTGGGATCGTGTTTCAGAACTAACCGATTAAGATAGAGATTGGCTGTTAACTTTTTCTAAAAGTAGAAAAAGGATCTAGTCGGCTATCTTTTTAGAATTTTTAAATAAAATTTCTAATTTCAGTATTAACTGTCTAAATTCATCTGTTTTTTAGTTTTGTAAATACAGAGGTTTACGGGGATCGTGTTTTAAAACTAACCTCTTAAGATAGAGATTGGCTGTTAACCGCTTTGAATTTCCCTATATTCGACCATTATAGCTTAGGTACACTTATCTCAAAAACCATTTAAGATACAAGCTTCAAACTTTGCACACTTGTATAGTGACTCATTGCACACATTTAGACCAGAGGAATTTGATCTATTTCAAAAATTCTTTTATTTATAATTTCTTTTTTAAATTAGAAAAAAAATCTCAATTTTTTTTATATATACTGGTATAAAATAAAAACTGTGAGGAAATTTAAGAAACACTCTGGTCTAAATGTGGACAACAATGCACTGAATGTGTGTGCAAAATTTCATCACCATAGCTACAGTACTTTCTGAGAAAAATGTACCTAAGTGTTAAAAATAGAAGTTTTCGGAAAACAAGACTCGAAGAAAAAATTTAGTGATTTTACCTTTTAATAGTGCCCTGCAGAGTAAGAGGGATTGTCTGGGTCTTCATTCTCCTCATAATCATCTTCTAATTTCTTCCTTTTGAGGTTTCTTTGCTGCCTACACTTTTTTTGTAACTCTTGGATTGCTTTTTCAGCTTTCCAAACCCTGCGGGCATCGAGCTATTTCATAGCGCGCGCACAGTTTTCCCCAGCAGCCAGACCCATCAGTTTAAACATCAAACATTTAGATACATTTCCTTTGTTGTATTGTGCAATGGCATCATAGACACCTAACTTCAAAGTTGAAAGTCTCACAAACACTTTCTTCGGCACGCGGCTCCATATGATATTGTTCAAAGACTCGCTCATATTTTGGGTACCGCCATGAGCACACTTTGCTAGCAAAACAGAGTTAGAAAGGTCCATGAAGATTATTTTGATCTCATTCAGGACAGCTGGGGGAAGGTGAGTGTGATCAGAGTGCTTATATGGTTCTTTTTTTTCCTTGGCTACTTGATACTTACATCATGAATCCTCTCCCGTAGGGCATAGATGATGCATTGGTTCTTCATCAGTAGAACCTAAGTGGCAGAACTCCGCCCATATAGCCGTTTTCATAGCCTTGACTCCTTGAGTTGCATTTCTTCTAATGGCAATACCATAAAAAATCCGTATCTTATCAATTGCATGCCCTGTCAACCTACCCTTGCCTCCAATCGTTTTCCCGTCAGCGAGGATTTTTTGGGAATTTTTTTTTTCTTAAAATCTCTTAGGCGTTTTCCCATGCGCTTCTGTACATGACCCACGCATTCTT
This sequence comes from Neoaliturus tenellus, assembly GCA_030545055.2. Taxonomy (NCBI): domain Eukaryota; kingdom Metazoa; phylum Arthropoda; class Insecta; order Hemiptera; family Cicadellidae; genus Neoaliturus; species Neoaliturus tenellus. The sequence goes on along the minus strand of CM061531.1, from coordinate 50,472,563 downwards.
TCTTTTCAATTTGGAAGTTAGGCCCATATGGTTGCAGAGCACACACTGAGGCATAGGCCTTGGAGTCACCGTCGCCAAGGTAATATTTATAGCGAATATCATAGTTCTCTTTGGACCTTTGGAACATTTTTTCACTCCCTCAACCTCCATGCCTCCGCTTGCACCGGAGTAGTTTGCGATGCATGAGTTGCAGTGCTTATTTTCAAGCCTAGCTTTACACTGGCAGAACTTGGACATAATTTCAACATCTAAAATGTGTCCAGTTGTAATGCTCATAGCCGTCACAACACCATTTAGTGATGAGAACCCCCGCCGCTGCCAAGAGCCATCGAAAGCGCATGGAATATCTCTATTACCGTCGTTTTGCCGCACTGTCTCCTCTACTGCATCCTTCATTGCTTCTACACATACCATTTTAGCAATTGGTAATAGCATTTTATTGTACTTTGCAAATTTGGAGGGTTTTGGTAAGTTCATCACTCCTGCGAACAACTCGCCAGTTTCTTGACCAATACCTATGCACCGCAGGGCGTACACGAATCGTATGTTTACATCGTAAACTCTGTTCTCAACATTTTCTAGGCCTAACCTAACTTTACTTAGCTTGCTGCTTCTCTCACTGACTTGTTTCAGACATTCTTGGTTGGTGCAGTTTAGATTCATAGTGAAAGCCAAGCATACTCTTTTGTCAGCGACAAGGCGTAACGGGCTGTGACAATATTTGCAAACCGCCAGTTCTGATATTAGTTTTTCAACCACACCTAAATCTAGTATGTCATACTTCAATTTGTCATTGTTAAACTGATCATACTCAACATTGTTAGCAAGTTTTACCTTGGATGTACTGTCCTTTGGTGTTACCTCAGAGCAATTACTTTCCTCATTAGAAGGTTGAGGGCTAGAACCATGGGTTTCTGAAGGCTTTGGCCTAGGCCTATTTCTATCCTTTAGATGAATTCCAAAGATTTGCCTCTTTTTAAAAACTCTTCCTTGTCTTGGCATTGTAGCAAAACAGATAATCTAAGTTGTTATATAGAAGGGTAAGTCTAAAAAACAAAATCTTACTCCTAAAACTCACAACACACACTCACTGTTTATCAAAACATAACCTACGCCGCGAATTCCAAACAATAACAACAAGCTAACAGCTGACAACATCAGACGGACAAACTGAGTTCACCAGTGCCTTACGAATATAGTTCTTCTTCTCTGAAACCAGTACTATATGAACTGGTGAACTATTACTCACGTAGTTGCTCGTGCAGTCGGACATCCACGCGCAAAACAACTGTACATAGTAACACATTTTATTTTTTTTACTCGAAGCCAACACATAAATGCCAATGTGTTATATATCATTGGAAAGAGGAAAGTTCAAGCTATAATCTGATATAAAAATCTCAAAAACGAAAAAAATAATTTTTTTTTTTGGCTTGCTTCCCTTAGAAGAAAGGATCTAGTCGGCTATCTTTTTAGAATTTTGAAATAAAATTTGTAATTTCAGCTATAACTGTGTAAAATCATCTGTTTTTTCTTGATTTTTAACTGAAGTTTTCTATTGGTTTTAATAAACTAATTAAAAAATTGTAACAGAGGGAAATTAGTACAGTTATTCTTCTTTAACATGACACTTTATTTATAGCTCTAGGCTTCATTTGGCAGAAGATAACACGATTCTAAAAAACCCTTGCATTTGGGTGCGCGCCAGGGATAGACCGGGGTGGTCCCTGGCTCCGGTCTACCCCTGGCGCGCACCCAAATGCAAGGTTTTTTTAGAATCTTGTTATCTTCTGCCAAATGAAGCCTAGAGCTATAAATAAAAAGTCATGTTAAAGAAGAATAACGGTACTAATTTCCCTCTGTTGCAATTTTTTAATTAGTTCATTAAAACCAATAGAAAACTTCAGTTAAAAATCGAGAAAAAACAGATGATTTTAGACAGTTATAGCTGAAATTATAAATTTTATTTCAAAATTCTAAAAAGATAGCCGACTAGATCCTTTCTTCTACTTTAAAAAAAGTTAACAGCCAATCTCTATCTTAAGAGATTAGTTTTAAAACACGATCCCCGTAAACCTCTGCATTTACAAAACTAAAAAAACAGATGATTTTAGACAGTTATTACTGAAGTTAGAAATTTTATTTAAAAATTCTAAAAAGATAGCCGACTAAATCCTTTTTTCTACTTTTAGAAAAAGTTAACAGCCAATCCTATCTTAATCGGTTAATTCTGAAACACTATCCCCGTAAACCTCTGCAACCATCAAACTCGCCTAGCGCTACGGCCGCGAGGTGGCATTCGGCATTGTTGTTGTTTTGGCTGGGGTAGACCGCAGCCTTAAGCGTGCTTTAATAGCTGCAGAGGCAGTCATTATATTTTGAATTTTTTTAGAGATATTCCAACCTCATGATTATTTTTTATAATAAATCTTTTTATAAAACTGTTATATCTAGTTATTTTTATTATTGAAATTAATTGAAGATTTTATTATCAGTAGAAAACATTTCTGCAATACACAAAATATACATGTTAATTGATAGTTGTGTATTAATAATGATAAAGAAAGCTATCAACATTAAAAAAATAAATATCACTTTTTGTACAGCAAATGTACTTTCTAATTAGTTTAAATGGTAAAATGTTTATACAAATTGCCTCAAAATGAAATTGAAAAATAAAATGAAAATATATTTAAAGCTATATTTTATGAAAATTTCATAAACAAAGTCTATAAGACATAACCTTCTAACGGAAGAAGCTATTATAAGGTTTATGTGATATTAAGTTGGAATAAAAACATTTTTTGTCTTAGTTACAGGAAAGGTTATAGTAAAAAAAACCAACAACTATTAAAACAAAATTTTATTTTTAAAGTAATACTTAAACAAACAAAAAAGTGTGAAACAACCAAACAAACACTTAACACCTACTTAAACAAACAAAAATGAAAAGTGTATTGAAAAAAAAATTATATTCAACACACAATCAGGGCCGGATTTAGGCAAGGACCATATGGACCCTGGCCCAGGACAGCAAATTTATTGAAGAAAATAACGACTCAACAAAATTAATTAAGACAAACTGGACACTATCCTTCAATAAGTATTGTTGTTTTCTAACAAAAACAAGAAAAGAAAAAACTGAATTCTTACTCTCAAGCCTTAAAAGTGGCTGATGATGGAAATAAAACCAACTCGCCAGTGAAGTCCGTCACGGGAAGTAGGCCTACTTCAAATGAAGACATAAATTCGAATCGGAATCATGATCTAACCAATACCAAACAAGAGACCAAGAAGTCGACGTTTATTGTTGGGAAACTGCCTAGTAACGAAAATTCCAAGATAAAACAGGCCTATAAAAAAAGGTGGCTTTTTGTCACCAATCTAGCATTAGACACGGAAATTAATGCCTTGAAAGAACACATGAAGCAAATAACTGCTGGTAAGGTTATTTGTCTGGACCTAACCTCAAAGTTTCACGACCATAAATCCTTTATAATAGGCATCAATCTGGAGGATATTGACAAAGCTAAATCCCCTGATATGTGGCCAGAGGAAGTGAAAGTGGATGACTTTAGACCATTCCCTGTCAGGAAACATTTTTTAGGGAAGCGGAAGTGGAACCGACCTCTAAGGACTTAGGTCTAGGCCTACATTACTCGGATGGACTGAAAAAGCAAATATCATCAGTGCGAGTAGCTTTTCTCAACGTTCAGTGCCTCAGAACTAAATTTAATTCAGTGGAAATGTTTACGCGAGAACATAAAACTCAGGTATTGTGTATCTCTGAGCACTGGCTCAACAGTGAAGAGACTGATGCCTACAATCAAATAGGTGATTTGAGACTCATTTGTGTCATGTGTAGAAAGGATCATATCCACGGTGGTGTTGCAATATACACGGTGCCTGACCTAGTCACTGAGCCAATTGACCTCAGCAAATACAACGAGTTTGACTTAGAGGTGGTTGGTATAAGACTTTTGAAACTTGCTGAGCCCATAATTATACTTTCGTTATATCGCTCTGATTCTGGTATCTTTGAAAACTCTGTGAACCTATTTGATGAATGCTTAAATCACATAACAACTTGCTTTGAAAACGCAAGTCTGTACGTGGGTGGCGATTTCAATGTCCCACTAAACAACGATAGTGATTGCCAAAACAAAAGGCTAACAGATCTGATAAGAAGCTATGGTCTTTATTGGAAACAGCTGCTGCCAACGAGAGGTCCAAACTGCCTGGATTCGGTGGCTTCAAACTGCGGAGCACGGGAAGCAAGAATAGAAGTCATCAACGCTGTGGTTGCTGATCACATGGCTGTGGTAATTGACCTGGATTGCATTGCGGTGAGTGAATCGTCCCAGTTACCTTGGCTTAGTAGATATATGTGTGAATATAGAAAGCTAGATAAGTCACAGTTTGAATATTTTGGTAAAGTACTGGGAGGAATAAATTGAGAGTTAGATTGTGTAGATGCTAAGATTGTCTTTAAAGTATTCTTTGATAAGATTATTGATAGTTTTGACTCCATATTCCCCAAATCAGTTTCATTTGGTCAAAGTCTGTGTATGAAATCAAATGTTCAAACATTTTCCAAACGTAAGAAATCAGGACTGGGAAACATAAGCCCCAAAGTAACTCAGGAGATGAGAACTCTAAAGGCCTGGGTTCTTTTTCTGCATGATAGGAGTAAGGTAGCAGTTAGAGGTGAGGAGTACGATAGAATGTATGCTTTGTACTTACAAGTAAAAAAACAATATAGGGCTCAATTGGATAGGGCCAAAAGAACCGCAACTTCTGAATATATCCTTGGTTCGCTCAATCCATGCAAAGCCGCGTGGAGTGTCATTAATAACAATAGAAAGCAATCATCCCCATCACAATGTGTATGTAGCCCAGACCAAATGAATGACTATTTTCTGGATTCGGTTAAGGAAATAGCACAGACAATTCCTGGCAATGTAGCTAAGGCAAGTAGTAAAGTAGGCCTAAGGTTAAATGCAATTAAAAATAAGGTAAAATGGGTTAAATGGAGGACAATCACTCAAGATGACATACTAAAAATAGTATCTGGTTTTAAGTCTTCTGTTAGTAAGGATATCTACGGTATGACAACTGAGTTGTTAAAATCAATTATCAGTAGAATAGCTGCACCACTGGCTGAAGTATATAATCTCTGTCTCCAACAGGGATATTTTCCCGAGGAGTTAAAATTAGCCAGGGTTGTTCCAGTGTATAAGAAGGGTGATGCTAAACTTAGCAGTAGTTATCGGCCTATCAGCATACTTCCTGTCTTGGGTAAAAAACTCTAGAAGCTATAATCAATAGGCAGCTTATGGATTTCTTTGAAACAAACTCACTGTTCAACGATGCCCAGCACGGCTTCCGACCCAATAGGTCAACTATTACAGCGGTCGAAGAGCTAGTTGATAGCATACACAATGCTTTTGAGGTCGAAGAATCGGTGCAATTGACCCTCCTGGATCTTACTAAGGCTTTCGATTGCGTGTCACATCACATCCTCCTTAAAAAGTCAGAAATGTATGGAGTTGGTGGTGCCATGCTAAGTACTTTTGAATCGTATCTTGCAGATCGGAAACAGGCAGTATCTGTTCAGGGAGCGTATTCCAAGACAGCTGAAGTTTTTTATGGAGTTCCGCAGGGCTCTCCCCTTGGACCTAGCCTATATGCTATTGCTGTTAATGATTTTGAAGTTAGCAATAAGACACTGCTCTACGCAGATGATACAACTATCATCAGTCAAGGCGATAATGTGAACACTTTGGAGTTGTCATCATCTTTCTGTCTATAGGAGGCCAAAGTTTGGTTTAAAACTAATGGGATGAAACTTGGCGAAGAAAAAACTCAGACATTGCTGTGTAGTTTATGGACTAGGCCGGAAATTAGGCTAGTGGCAGGCAATGACTCAGTTAAAGTGCTTGGAGTTGCCATATTGAAGAGATAGCAAGAGACTATCAAGAGTGTGTTATCTTCTGAGAAAACTTAAGTCACAGGTTACTCCAGGTTATCTTAGGCTAGTATATTTCGGCTTGTTTCACTGTCATCTGAACTATGGGCTAATATTATGGGGCCACACACCTAACACCAAAAGAATACTGCTCCTTCAGAAGTCTGCTGTTAGGATTATGACATCTAGTGGTTTTCGAGACCATTGCAGACCCCTGTTTACTCAGCTGGGTATCCTAACAGTATATGGGCAATACATTCTTAACTCCCTTCCAAGTATTAAGGACAGCCCTCTGCTCATAACCAGAGAAGAGTGTCGCCACTACAACCTGAGGTCCAAACAAAATCTAAATCAACCATGGTGTAGGCTGAATAAGACCAAGGATAGTTATCCAGTGTTGGGGTATAGGCTGTTTAAAAAACTACCGGCAGAAATCAGGAATCTTGAAGCAAATGCCTTCAAGAACAGAATCAAGAAATGGCTCCTGACTAATAGCTTATACTCGATTGAAGAATACTTCAATTTCCCTAGGCTGGTCATCAGTTAGGTTCAGTACTATCTCAATCCGGCCGCCAATAAGTCATGTAAATAGTGTATATATTTTTAATATTTTGACTTTTAACTTAGTGAAGTTAAAGAAAGTAAATTTAGTGTAAGTTTATGCATTGACAAGACCTATCCAGGATTCTGGGCATCGGTTGCAGCTTGGTAAATGGTAAATGGTAACTACTGTATACGGATCAATGTACAACATAGTTGTATTCCCTGTCTGAACAAGAAATTGAAATGAAAAAATACAATGAAAAATAAAAAAGCTGAATCTTCTGAAAATAACCTTAAGAACATATCATGTTAGTTTTTTTAATAAACATGTTTTAATCTATGAATATATCTTCATCATGATGGTGTACTGTTTCTTCACCACTGATCTTCATCCAGTGCATCTTTGTTGCCTCCACTACCAGTCCTGAGACCAAAAGTTTCCAAATAGTAAACAAGCCAATAATTTATAAAGTAGGAAAAACACCAACCCAGCGACACCGCGATCCGCCGACAGTCTGTCATTTCGCCTCCATCAGTAAATGCAAAAAACCCACTTTACTACGTTCCCTGTGAATTTGTCTAGACCAGTGTTTCTCAACCTGTTTGTCCTCAACCTGGTTAAGAAACACTGGTCTAGACTGTATTGGACAATGTAGGGCCAGAATATTTCCCATATTTCATAGAAACAGTTGTTAAGAGGTCCACTCAGAGCTTTAAACTCTATACTAACTACTTGAATTAAACTAACTACTTGAATGTTGTGTCAAAGTTTAGAAAAAAGTTCACAAATATCCTTAAAATTACAAAACAAGTGCACACTTAACCGAAACCAGTAGCTTAATATACTTAGCGAACAAGCGCTTCAATATTTATAATTTTGTTTTTCAGTACATGTATTTGTATTGTAGTTGTATGTGTTTCATATATGTTTAAATTGGTAAACTAACCATTTTAATAGGCGTTTTATTTGTTAAATTAACAGAGAAATACAATTTGAATTTTTAAACTGTACTGCAAGAACACTTCACACAAATCAACAAAATCGGAGGGATATATTGTGCCGATGCATTGTTGGATTACAGTATATCAGACCATCCTATTTGAGGACCTATCAGAGTCCACTAAGGCATAATGAGATCTTTTTTTAAACGGTGGGTGTAATACAGGCTGTGAGTTTTGGAAAAATCAACCTGCTTGTGAATTTTTCAAAGCATTTAGACAGTAAGCATATTCCTATAATGTAGGTAATTTGAAGGAAACTAGGGTGAGGTACTTTTTGTAGCAACCGAATGTTAGCCAATTTACCTAGGGATTTAATAAACAGAAATTTATTAAACAAACAATAAAATGTACGGTTTTATTGAAACCGTTCCTGGAACGATTTATTATTTATTAATAAAACATATTGTTATTTCTTTTAACTGATCAGCATAAGAAAAATTCATGCAAATAAACATCATAAGTTTTAGTGCAGCCTGTATAACTGTTGAAAACTATTACCTCTACAGTAGACTCTTGCTCATCAAAACCCACTATTTCAAAATCCGAACTCATGTAATTCGCCTGATTTGAACACATTGTGGTCCACTAAAGTTGTAGAACAATATTCTATGATTTTCTATTGGATTATAAATTTACCAAACCCAAATTAAATATTACCTACCTTCTTGAAAAAGTCTCAGAAGAGAATCGGTGCAAATCAGACTCTGAGGTCCTCTGACGTGGTTGCTGATGGGATGGTGTCAAATCGGGAAATCCTCGAACACAACCTTGAAAGAATAAGTTAACATGAAAAATGCTTTAATATAAAATTGATTTTAGGTTGCCTAGGAATATTTGTTATATTTTCAATATATTCCCCGATAAACACTGTGTAGGTTTGCAACCTTGGAGGTGTTGGTTAATCCATACCTAGGCTAGTCAAAACAAGTGGTAATTTATACATATAATATTTTTTGTTAGTTTTTTTTTTTATAATTTAGGCTGGGCTGCATTCTAAGTTAATGTGTAGTAAAACGGTGAAATAATATTTCTTCATCATGACAAGCCCTAAGCACAAAATCATATGATTTTATTTTTTAAAGTCAATAGAAATAAAGTAAAAAGAATTCTATAGTCATACCGGGTGTCTCACGAAAGGTGTCTCAAATCAATTCAACAGTTTGTCCTACAATCCTGAAATAAAGTCATTTCCGACTAAATTGATGCCAAGGAATAATTTAAAAATATTTTTAACGTTGTATAAATACAGAGTGTCCCAAAAACTGAGGGTCACAGGTTTGAATCTTGGAAATATCAAACACAAATATATGTCATATTACTACTACTGTAATTTTCCCTATAGGAAAAATTGCTAAAACTAAAAAAAATGAAAACTTCCACTGAAATTTTATTTCAAAGATTGTTATTTTTTAGTGTTAGTTATTTTCTTAAGCCTACATTTATTTGATGGAAGTCATTTTTTCCTACAGAAAGCCATTTTTAAGTATCAATAGCCCTAAGTAATATCCTTTTCTTTGCAGCCTACAGTTTAAACTCTTTCTTAACCAAGCCACACCGACCGGCCTTGAGGCCTTTTGAATTTTCCCTCCCTTTCAGCACAACAGGAGGGTTTGAGTAGGTAGCGTAACATAAAAAATGTCACATGCTGTAAAATTAAATGTACCATATCAGGCCCAGGCCTGATCAATCGGGCCCTTACGAAAAACTGCTGACGGTCTACGGTAAGATTGGTTTTTTTCTTACGGAAAAAAACTGAAGATGAGTAGGCTTCATTTTAAAAGAATGTTGTGGGTTGACAAACTTGGTCATATCGAGTACGTAAGTTAAAGGGTTCAGTGTAATAATCACTTATCATTAGGCCTACATTAGGCTTAAGTTTAATTATTTTAGGCTAAGATGACGAAGGCAATTGCATGTGACCTAGGCCTAAATGCTTTCAAAGCAAAAACAGATTATCACTCTCAAACCTACACTTTTAACTTAAGTTAAGAGTCTACAGTACCTCCGCCATCTTGGAATTTTAGTCCCATAATAACAATGTTTAATTAAGAAACGTTAGTTGATTATAGTTGTCTTTAAATCACTTTATCTCAATAATCTTGCATCTGATCCACATGACACTTGAATATGTACACGTTCACCATTATGGTAGACCTATGGCGGTTTATATGACGTTGATAAATTTTCAATAGACCTACTAAACCTGTTTAACATGGTTTAAAAATTGTGTTATTGTATATTTAGCCTATATTTGTAATTATTCGTTTTTCGAGTGGATAATTTTTTAAATTAATTTTCTACGACCTCAAATCAAAGATAAGTTAGGCCTACCATGGGAACATTTCAAATGACCAAGTTTGAAACTTTCTCATGAAAAACAAACTAAACAGTAATGTGCTTGACCAAGTTCGTTTGACATTTCATTTTGGCCACTGACATTGCCAATGATAGGCCTACCCAATTAGACTACCTGGCCCAGGTTACCTGTGTTGTTTGCGCTAGGCAAGCTCAATATGTTAAAATAATTAAACAAAGCCCTCATAAATTAAATGAAAAACATTAAGTTTTGCGGTGCATGGGAAACTTCGTGATCCTCCCCCACCGTTATTATCAATGTTAAAAATTTTGATTTTGCGATCTAAATTGTCCGATGAAAACAACCGAATCATCCGCGATATTGCGGTAAAAAATGTATTATAATAATAATTCAACCGTAAACCTCCGACACTTTTAGGGACAGCGATGTTTATAACGACAAATCAATTTTTAAAACGCATAGCCTATAGGCCCAACCCTCAATACAATAAGGTTAAAATACCTTTCTGATTCGTATTTGGCAGCATTTGTGTGACACCATTATAGGTCAAATGAAGTCTGCATCTTCTCACAATTCAGATACACCCACCGGCTAGCCTAGCGGTTAGCTTCTTGGACTTCGGTTCAAGATGTGACAGTTTCGATTCCCGAGGTGGCCAACAAAATTCATGATAGGTTTAGACTGCTTTCCCAAAAAGCGTTTATGTGTAGCCTACTTAGTACAAATCTCCATAACAAAATGCCTCTGGCGTAGATATAATAAAAAAAGTAATAAAATAAAAAATAAATAAAAACAAAGGTACCGGTACGTAGGCCTACAGTGTAGTTTATTTTGTGTTGTTCTTTGATAATGTTATAGGCTACACTAGGCCTACAAACTTAAAATTAAAACTTCAAAATTAAAACAAACTTAAAATTTGTTCTTATTTTTTTTTTGCTATTTTCAGTTAGGCCAGTAGTGTCAATTGTTGGTGCTGGCTCAGTTCAAGGTCACCTGAGGGATGACGTCATCGAGGTCAATGACCTCACCGATGACGTCATCGATGACGTCATCGATTGCGTCATCGATGACGTCATCACCAATGACGTCATTTCGATGACGTCACACCCATGACGTCACAGAAATGACGTGCTGATGACGTCATCGCCCCTCACGTCATCAAAATGACGTCACCGACGCCGCTAAGGTCAAGGTCACGCCGAAACTTAAAATTTTTTGGCACTTTTGCTGTTTCTCGCACTACGCTCCTAGTTTCAGTCCAAGTCCCCGTGACCTTGACCACTTGGAGCGAATTTTCGACGAGAAACGGCAAAAGTGCCAAGTTAAACTCGAGTTTCTGACATGACTCTGCCTAAATGGGCAATCGGTTATCCCTCAGGTGACCTTGAACCAGCACAACACCAACAATTTGATATTACTGTGACCTTGAAAACCTAACAACGGAGCGCCGACACCGATGCGCACCCCACGACAGCCACCGAGTGACTGACTGTCAGGCTCTGTGTACTCTAGGTATATCGGCTTGAGAGACTAAGACTCTAAACTGTCAGGAATGGGAGTAACTAACTGAATTTTGCAAGGAAAAGTCATTTCATCCAATATTTTAAACAAATCTTCATCAGTAAAACTGATATTAGTCTGTTTGGTATAAAACCTAGGGTGTCCGCGCAACAGCTTGCGCCACTTAGCTAAAGTCGAAACCCTTTTGACTTTGAGTGGTGGACAGTGAGCAACTAATAAAGTCTTAACACGGCTAAGTTTCTTACCTAAAACGTCCCGCGACATGGCTTCCCCTCACAAAAGTCCGCACAATACTAAGAGACTGTTGTTAGCGCAGGAGTCAAGGGAAAAGTGGTGGGGGAAACGGCAGGAGCGGGGGAAGGTCACAGTGGTGGGGGAAGGTGAGGTTGTACGCTGGAGTATCGCATCACTTCACCATGAGCTGTCCTACAGTCAACACACTGTTCTCTTGGCCCGAGTTGGCGTTAGAAGAAACATTTCTGTACAGCTTAGGCTGTGAAAGTCGAGGAAGCAAAGTCAAAGTAGAAATTGTGTTAAACTCCAAGATGAAGAGTCTCCTAAACAAACTAATTGTATCCCTGCAATCCCCTATAACTTTAGAGAAATACCACTTTATAAAGCGACACCTTAGTCTTTGGCAAAACGAATTGGAATTGGAAAAGATTACAGTAAAATTAATTTAACTTAAAACTTGGACTGGACACTCATGGCGATACCACGTGGCGTGCAAACGCCACCCTAAACATTACAAGTTAGGTTATTGAGCACCTCTGGTACGATAACCGACGTGCTAGAGTTAAAGTGTGATGACCTTGAGTCAAAACACTGAAATACTACAAGTCGATATCGTCCCAGAGTTAAAGTGTAGTGACCTACATTCAGAACTTGTAAAATTACTTACATATAGAGAGCTAGAGAACAGCGAGACGCACCGCATGGAAGCCGGAGACATACTGGCGAAGCAGTGTTGTGCAGCCTAGGGACCCAGTTGTGGTGGGGGTATAGCCAACACTTAGAGTACAAGTGTTGTGGGTGACCTTGACCCACTTAACTTACCTGACCCCCCCCTCCCCCACCCCCACCCCCACCCCCACCCCCTCCCCCACCCCCACCCCTCCCCCCCTCCCCCACCCCCACCCCCACCCCCCTCCTCCCCCCCTCCCCCACCCCCCTCTCCCCCACCCCCACCCCCTCCCCCACCCCTGATATCCTGGGCGTGGCAGCCCCGGTGGGGATATAAGGGGGCCCGGCCAGAGCCGGCTCGCAGTCCGCTCCCGCGCGTTGAACGTGAACGATCGGGACGGACCGCCATAGGCATCACTAAATACTGAATGGCGCCTTCAGTGTTTAGCGAAGTCTACTCTAACTTTAAGACTTGTGTTAGTTGTAAGATATTGCGCTCGCGTTTGGGTATTGCGAATTGTTTTATATAAGAGTGTTTCACTTGTACCCTATGTCTCCTGTGTGTCTTTTATTCTTTGTGTCTTGTTTGTCATATGTGTTTAATGTGTATGTGCTTGTTCCAGCATTGACTACGTTGAGCTCAATTGTGTGTTGTAAGTGTGTTATATTTTTCTAAAGTGTATACGCTTGTTTTAGCATTTCCCCCTTGAGCTTTTGCAATGCTCAAAGTAAATTGTAAAGACAGGGAACGGGAGTAGGCCCCCGTGTAAAGTTACTTTTGTATAATTGTTAGGCTCCTCTCATGCATGCTTCAATGGGGCTGAGAAATAGGAGTTGGTCCGTTTGTACGCCTATATGGGGGTAATGAGCCGATGGCCTCTGCACTCGGACCGAGGACGTAAGCCACTAGGGTGTCCTCAGTTAGTTTCCCTTCTGGAAACTCAAAATTATGTAAATGAAACTTTGTTAGCTATTTGTGTTTTTTGTCCCCAAGGCCCCCGAACATTCGTGGTTCGCCATGGATGTACGGGGGCCGAAATTTTTTAATGTTCGTATGGCCTTGACCTAGTAAGAACTTATATAAATTTACTGCATTGCTGAACTTAAATATTAAAGATAGGGAACGGGAGTAGGCCCCCGTGTAAAGCCACTTTTTATAATTGTTAGGCTCCACTCATGCATGCTTCAATGCGGCTGAGAAATTGGAGTTGGTCCGTTTGTACGCTTATACGGGGGTAATGAGCCGATGGCCTCTGCACTTTGACCGGGGACATAAGCCACTAGGGCTGTCCTCAACCTCTTTCAAAATTACGTAAATGACTTTTTGTTAGCTATTGGAAAAGTTATTTGTTAGCAATGCAGTAAATGCTTAAGTCTTGCATGGTGAAGGTTATACAACATTGGATGTTGCCTGTTGTCATAGTTGGGTCTCTTCGGAGGCTACAGCGATGACAACCCAAGTGCCCCACACCCCCATAGGGGGTTTCGCGTGACCTTGAACCAAATATTAAAGTTTCTCTTTGGATTTTAACTGGTAGGTATTACTAACACACAAGTCTGGAGTTCCCCATAGTTGTATCTTTTCGGAGACTATAGCGATGGCAACATAAGAACGCCCATAAGGGTTTATTTTTTTTAAATAAACCCCCCCCCCCCCCGACAAAAAGTGCGAGCCCCCATCCCCCAAACCCCCACCCCCACCCCCCTCCTCCCCCCCTCCCCACCCCCCCTCCCCCACCCCCACCCCCTCCCCCACCCCTGATATCCTGGGCGTGGCAGCCCCGGTGGGGATATAAGGGGGCCCGGCCAGAGCCGGCTCGCAGTCCGCTCCCGCGCGTTGAACGTGAACGATCGGGACGGATCGCCATAGGCATCACTAAATACTGAATGGCGCCTTCAGTGTTTAGCGAAGTCTACTCTAACTCTAAGACTTGTATTAGTTGTAAGATATTGCGCTCGCGTTTGGGTATTGCGAATTGTTTTATATAAGAGTGTTTCACTTGTACCCTATGTCTCCTGTGTGTCTTTTATTCTTTGTGTCTTGTTTGTCATATGTGTTTAATGTGTATGTGCTTGTTCCAGCATTGACTACGTTGAGCTCAATTGTGTGTTGTAAGTGTGTTATATTTTTCTAAAGTGTATACGCTTGTTTTAGCATTTCCCCCTTGAGCTTTTGCAATGCTCAAAGTAAATTGTAAAGACAGGGAACGGGAGTAGGCCCCCGTGTAAAGTTACTTTTGTATAATTGTTAGGCTCCTCTCATGCATGCTTCAATGGGGCTGAGAAATAGGAGTTGGTCCGTTTGTACGCCTATATGGGGGTAATGAGCCGATGGCCTCTGCACTCGGACCGAGGACGTAAGCCACTAGGGTGTCCTCAGTTAGTTTCCCTTCTGGAAACTCAAAATTATGTAAATGAAACTTTGTTAGCTATTTGTGTTTTTTGTCCCCAAGGCCCCCGAACATTCGTGGTTCGCCATGGATGTACGGGGGCCGAAATTTTTTAATGTTCGTATGGCCTTGACCTAGTAAGAACTTATATAAATTTACTGCATTGCTGAACTTAAATATTAAAGATAGGGAACGGGAGTAGGCCCCCGTGTAAAGCCACTTTTTATAATTGTTAGGCTCCACTCATGCATGCTTCAATGCGGCTGAGAAATTGGAGTTGGTCCGTTTGTACGCTTATACGGGGGTAATGAGCCGATGGCCTCTGCACTTTGACCGGGGACATAAGCCACTAGGGCTGTCCTCAACCTCTTTCAAAATTACGTAAATGACTTTTTGTTAGCTATTGGAAAAGTTATTTGTTAGCAATGCAGTAAATGCTTAAGTCTTGCGTGGTGAAGGTTAGACAACATTGGATGTTGCCTGTTGTCATAGTTGGGTCTCTTCGGAGGCTACAGCGATGACAACCCAAGTGCCCCACACCCCCATAGGGGGGTGTGGGGCTTATTTTTTTAAAAGTTTCGCGTGACCTTGAACCAAATATTAAAGTTTCTCTTTGGATTTTAACTGGTAGGTATTACTAACACACAAGTCTGGAGTTCCCCATAGTTGTATCTTTTCGGAGACTATAGCGATGACAACATAAGAACGCCCATAAGGGTTTATTTTTTTTAAATAACCCCCCCCCCCCCCCCCCCCCCGATAAAAAGTGCGAGCCCCCATCCCCCTAACCCCCACCCCCACCCCCACCCCTGATATCCTGGGCGTGGCAGCCCCGGTGGGGATATAAGGCGGCCCGGTTGCACGCACTTCTCATTCTTGCTCCAGCCTTCGTTGGAAGTGCTTCTCCGTTTTTTGCAATTAACGCTCTCTCCACCGCAACATGCGCTTCAAGAACTATCCACCCGTTCTCCCATACATCAAATCGAATCCAACCAACACGTCTACTTCGACCAACACATCTACTCCGACTTCAACCTCCGCTGCTCCGATTCTCCAATCGTGTTTGATGAGCACAATCCTCAGCTGTTTGGAGATGCCGTCGGCTCCTTCAATGCCCAGCCTATCTCCGCTGCTACCAACGGAACGAACAAGTCCAAGTGTCAGTGGTGCTGGTGATGCTCCGTCGACTTCAAGAGGGGCTGGCGCTCACCCTGCAAGTAGCCGAGTGCTCATAGCATCACCGCCAATCTCATTGCTGTCAGATTCTGATTCGGAGTCAGCGGTCTTTGAGGAGAAGAAGAAGTCGAGGTCCAAAATCATTCCCTACTCCCGTACACAGAAAATCCTTTCCTATACAAAGACCCAATGTCCACTACCCGTATCCCCCATGCCATCCACACCAGTCAAACCATCCTGTAAATCGATCTTTTCCCCAGACAATTCTACCTCACCCAAAGCCAACATTCCATCTACAGTCAAACCATCCCGTAAATCGATCTTTTCCCCAGACAATTCTACCTCACCTAAAACCACCATTGATCTAACCCATTCTCCTACCCGACCCAAAATTGTTTGCAAATTGCCCCTTGACCGTGCTAAACCATCACCCTCCATCCTTTCCAGCCAGCCTAAGTTAGATCAAGCGCAGCTCCAAAACACTAAGAGTCCAACACAAAAGAAACGTAATCGTGTTAAATGCCCTGCTGGCAAGCGTGATAAATGCGATTATGTTTGGTTTAGCAGAGAGGCTGTGGTTCTTTGTTGTCCGAATTTTGCTCTTCCAGAAAAAGATCGTTGCCAACGACACTTGAATAAGAAAATCAAAATTCCGACACCAAAGCCCTATAGCCTTAATATTATGCCTGAAAAGTCCAAGTTCAAACACCCCAACAGTCCGCAGAAGCTGAAAATTAATAGGCTCAAGAGGGACAAAAAATATTATTTCATTGTTCAAGCTTATGGAGCATTTAACATAAATGTGCAAATCATTCTAAAAGGTGATGGCCGCCTTCATAGAATGAAAGTACCACCTGCGATGGTACAAAGAGTATTTTTTGTCCCGGGGGTTATTTAATTCGAAGAAAGGATGCCTATCTGTTTGGGAAATGACTAGGACATGGGCTCACCAAAAAATCAAAATTGTTTAAAAGTGTTGGACATTAATTAAATTTCTTCTTCCAAATTATTTTTCCAAATTTAGTCTTAACCCTCTTAAAGTAAGGGAGAGGGGTATTATACAAGTCAAGGAATAAAAAAAAAATTGACTTGTATAATACTTTAACCTGGCGGTGATGTAAAGTCACTGGGACAATCTCAAACCGTGTCCTTGAGGGTGAAGACTAAGTTACAAAAATCTTTAACAAATAAAAACTTACCTACAAACACTGTAGCTTGCTACAAGTGTTTGGAGGTAAAAAATTTTTCAAAGTTCGAATGACCTTGACCCATATAAATTACAGTTTAAAGTAAAGTGCTAACCTTAAAACTAATGTAGTGTATCACGTAATACCCCCACTCCAACGCTCTTACTAAGCTTGTATGAGCCGTTCATGTGCTTCACTCTGTTCTGTGCTCCGTGGTAAACATGTCACGGTACAATTACAAAGGTGGTGACTTCTTGATAGATCAACACAATGCTTGGGAAGTGCTAAACGGCATAGAATGGAAGTTGAGTGTTGTATAAGACGAGATGGGTCTACATTTTATTTATGTATTATAAACAACCAAACTCATAAGTATGAACACTGGACAAAAATTAATTATAACAACATAGATGAGCTGTTGCTTGGGCTTTTGAGGTGTGTAAAGTTATTGAAGAAACAAAATGATGGGTGTGTTAAAGGTATGTAAAACGATGACCGCGAAGACTAAGGGAAAGTTAGTGGAAGTCCTTAAGATATCACATGGTTTCCAAATGCAAAACTTCTCGGGCTTATTCTTCAAGAAGGCGTGCTGCCAACGTCCTGCCTGCTACTCGTGGACCTGCTCGACCATTCCATAGCATAACTGTTGCTCGGGCAAACGCCTGCAAAGCTCCGATGCTACGGACCCTGCTGGAGGTGAGTCGAGACGGGCAAGGCTTGCTTAGTCCTGGTCACGGCAGGAGCAAGAGAGGCGTATGGCATACTTTAAGCTGCAGGGTGTAGTTCCCAGCTTGAAGTTAGGCGACCCAAGAGTAGCAAGTGTCACCGAGGCAGCGGACTACATATCACACCTCCACACTGTTTTGGAAGTGAAGGACCAACAAATTGAAAAACTAAAAGAACAATTAAAACAATTTAACTTTAACCCGATGGAGTTTGTGTAGGCAGTGATGAGTGATAGTGATGAAGAAGGAAGGTGAATATATATTAGGTATGTAATGAAAGACTTGGACAGGGACATGTGTGTGTGTGTGTGTAGAATACAGAGCGGGGGATAGACTACTTTGCGGCAATGGACTAGCATGCTGCTTAGTGGTCTATCCCCCGCTCAAGGGTACTTTTGAATGACCTTGACCCACTTTAAACGAAGGACAACCGGTTAACTGGTATAAAAGAGGGGGTCTGTACATCCGACTTCATTCTGCTTTGGAACTTCCAGTGGAACGCTAGAAAATGAGTGGATCACTGATCATTGGTAAGGAGTGGGAGTATGTGACCATAAACTATTTAAATTGTAGAGGGATGTTGAAGAAGGTGTACGATATTGTTAAAAGAATGGTTGTTGAAGAAGGTAGGGTAGTGATTGTAGCGTGGAAGAAGAAGCAGTATACAGGACAACAAGTGAGAGCAAGTGACTTTGGGGGGAAATAGTGTGTTTCAAATTGGACGAGCGAACTTGGTTAATTTGGACATTGTGTTTTGGGATTTGGAAAGGTTAATTGAAAATAGCGGCAAACATGGGGAACTCTTAATTGGCAGGGAGGACAGAGTATATGACTAAGTGTAAAAGACTGGGGCTTATGTGTGTGTAAAGACTAGGACTTGTGTGGAATACAGAGCGGGGGATAGATCACTTTGCGGCAATGGACTAGCATGCTGCTTAGTGGTCTATCCCCCGCTCAAAGGGTATTATTGGATGGCCTTGACCCATATAAAGGTAGAAGGGGAATGAGTAATGGGAGGGGGAAATTGGTATATATGTAGGACTGATGAATAAAGCATTTAGTCAAGCATTTGTCTAGACACTATCAACAACAATGGAGAGCTTCAGTGTTGAGTTCATCCTCTTGGAAGAAGACATCAACGAAGTGGTGGAACTTATAGAGGATAAGACCAGCCAGGGCACCTTGGAACTTGTGAATTGCGAACCGTTGGACAATGCCGCAATCGATAAGATTGCATATTTCATGATGCATTTGTATAACGAACAAACAACCAATATGGAGTTTGTGCAGTACCTTTATCAAAACCAAGTAAACGTGCGAGTGACAATTACTTGGTGGCAGTAATAATAAAGTGTAACATCTGGATGTGGACTTGGATGTGGACTTGGACTTGAGTGTGGTCTGCGGAATAGAGGGGATAGATCACTTTGCGGCAATGGACTAGCATGTTGCTTAGTGGTCTATCCCCCGCTCAAAGGGTATCTTTACGTGACCTTGACCCACATAAAATGTATAGTTGGTGGGGGTATAAAAAGGGCAAACCAATTGGATAGATACACCACTTTCATACCATGGCTCCACTTGACAACACCGTGTTCCATCGCGACAGAATTCTTTCAATTCTGGAGGTAATACCTGTAGAAGTTATAGAAGCAGAGGACCAACTACCTGCGGTTGACCAGGAAGAGGAGGAGGAAGAAATTTGGATATTGAAACGGACTCTGACGAAGCTGGTTTAACGGATAATTAAATGGACTTGCACGCCTACGAAACATTAGAGTCATCATCTGAGTCGGAAATTGAAGAAGAAGAAGAACAAGACACTCCTCATCGTCCAATGGATAGGACGTTAGTAGCCAGAAGAATTATGTATTGTCATCGCTACCTATTTCGTGATGAGAATGATTCCGACTCTGATGGTGATGTTTCACCTTTGTAAAAAGTTTAAACAAAAAAGTTAAAAAAAGAATGTGAGCGGGGGATAGAGCACTTTGTAGTAAATGATGCTGCTTAGTGCTCTATCCCCCGCTCAAAATAATAATTCCAAATGACCTTGACCTATATAAATTTTGCTCAAACAGACGTCTTTAAAAAAACTTGTACAAATTATTGAATCTAGACCAAATATCATCAATTTATCAAGCCTACTGATAAATGTATTACAAACGGTTGTGTAAAGGCTAAATTTAGCACATGAGTGATAACCTGTTTCTATATGACGTCACTTTCCCCACCTATCTGCCTCGGATATAAAGGGTCCCGGTGGAGCGCGCTGCTCATTATTGCGTGGACATTCACAGAGTGTGCATTCAAAGCCAAACTGTTTGAAATGGCTCTTTGCGACATTTGTGGGGAAATCTTTCAAGACGAAGATCTTTTCACCCTACACAGAGAATTACATGAAGACGAAGATAGAAAAGAAGATATTACCATGGATGAAATAGACTTAGACTCAATTGACCGGTTTTTGGAAGAGCACCAGAAGCAGACGGACTACTGGGACAGCTATCTACAGCAAATGCAAAGAAGAAGACCTAGTGTGATACAATTTGCTGGTGCTGGACCATCTACTGCTACAAGACCTATTGAAGAAGAGGATATGGAAGAAGAAGAACTGGAAGATGTAAGACAACTGCGCAGCACGGCCTTGCCAGGACGAGTTGTAACACATTTCAAAATTAATAACGTTCAATTGGAACTGGAAACATTCATAACCCAGGCTAAGGAACTTGTTGGTCAAACTTTGAGGGAAGAACTACAAAGGCTAAATTTTATTAAATTTGGAATGGTGTTAGAGGCTATGTTTAACAACACTGATGGTGAAACAGCATTGAGAGCATTCATTACCAAAAATCGAACCCTTACCTTCACCTCCGACATTGATGATATTATTGAAGAATGCTTGGAGGAATTTATAACCAAACTCCAAGAACATGAAGGAAGAGGATCTGGATGGACTTTGTCATCAATTGAAGGTATGGATGTTAGGGTTCATAAACATGGATATGGTTTAAGAGGTAGTAGTTTTATCCCTCTACCAAAGAAAATCCAAAACACTAACTCGTGTAGAAATGTTCAAAATGAGGGTAATGAATGTTTCAAGTATGCAATGTTAACCAAGTATGTTAAAAACAATCCTTGTAGAGTTGGTAGAGAATACTACGAGAATGAACACCGCTACAACTTTCAAGGTCTTACTTACCCAGTTACTTTAAAAGATATTGACAAATTTGAAAAGAAAAATCCTGGCGTTTCAGTCAATGTTTTTGGTCTGGATGATTCGAACAACGTTTATCCTTTGCGGGTAGTAAAGGTTGAGCAAAGAAACCACACGGATTTGCTATTGATAACTAAGGGTGAAATTTCCCATTATGTATGGATAAAGGACTTTGAAGCCTTAGTTGTAAAACAATTGACCAAAAGAGTAAATAGGATTACAGTTTGCAAGAGATGTTTCTGCTTTTCTTGGAAAGATTCAAGACGTGGAGGATTGGACTGGTTATTGGAACATAAAAGACTTTGCAACGAGAACTATGAAGTAAAGATAAGTCTTCCACCGCCTACCCGAGCTTCAATACAATTTAACAAGACAGTTCACCAATACCGAATTCCACTAGTGGTCTACGCAGACTTTGAATCAACGTTAGTACCACAGGAGCTGCCGGACGGCGAAGTGACTAGAAGAACAAAATATCAGTTGCATCAACCCAACAGTTTTTGTTTACTAGTTAAATCAACCTTGTCTGAAAACCAATTGCAAGACTATGGTTTAACATCCACTCCAATACTCTACCGTGGTGAAGAAGCCGCTAAGTATTTTGTAGACCAACTGTACGATATTGCTGGAAAGGTTCAACGCTTGTTCAGTAATATTGTACCTATGGAACCTTTAAACCAAAATCAACAAGAAGAATACAACGTAGCGACAAGATGCTATTTATGCAAGAAGATGTTCAGTGAAGAAAATCCAAAAGTAAGAGATCACGATCACCTGACAGGGTTATACAGAGGAGCTGCTTGTAATTCATGCAATATAAATTACAAACTGCCAAACTTTATTCCTGTCGTTTTACACAATCTTAGCGGCTACGACTCCCACTTTATTATTCCAGAGTTAGGAAGAGATGACGGTAAAATTGATGTTCTTGCTACAACATTGGAAAAGTACATCAGCTTTTCAAAAACAGTAGGTAAAATTAAACTTCGCTTCGTAGACTCTTACAGATTTATGCCATCTAGTTTAGCCAAATTGTCAGAGAACCTAAGAAGAGAAGACTTAAAAGAAACCAGCAAAATTGTATCTGAAGATAAATTGGACCTAGTATTACGGAAAGGAGTTTTCCCCTATGATTATATAACATCTACAGAAAAGTTTGAAGAAACCAGTCTGCCACCGATTGAAGCATTCAACAGCAAATTAAACGAAAGTGAAATTTCCGTTGAAGACTACAATCATGCTTGTAATGTTTGGAACCAACTAAACATTCAAACCTTAGGGGAATATTCTGACTTTTATATAAAATTTGACGTAACTCTGCTGTGCGATGTGATGGAAGAATTTCGAAACACCTGCTTCTCCGCCTATGGACTGGACCCTCTACACTCGTACACATCTCCAGGATTAGCATGGCAAGCTATGCTAAAGTCAACCAACTGTCTCCTGGAACTTCTAAAGGATATTGATATGGTGCTCATGATGGAATCTGGTGTACGGGGTGGTTTGACACAAGCTGTAACACGTCATGTCAAAGCCAACAACAAGTACATCCCCGGCTTCGACGAGCAACAACCATCGGTCTACCTTGGCTACTTTGACGCAAACAACCTTTATGGTTGGGCAATGTCAAATCCGCTTCCCTACGCTGACTTCAAATGGATCGACCCGGCCACCATCGGAGACATCTCACAGATTCCAAAGGATGGTCCAAAAGGCTATATTTTGGACTGTGATTTTGAATACCCGGAGCACCTTCATGACCATCACTACGACTTGCCTCTCCTAGCCAAGACTGAAGTTTCACCGACAGGAAGATGGCCAAAATTGATGATGACCTTGGAGAATAAAGATCGGTATGTGGCTCACTACTGGGTAGTTCAACAGGCTCTTGAATTGGGTCTACGTATAGTGAGAATTCATAGAGCAATTGAATTCACCCAGTCTTTTTGGTTGAAACCATATATTGATTCCAACACTACAAGAAGAGCTGCAGCGACAACAGCATTTGAAAAGGACTTCTATAAATTAATGAACAACGCCATCTTTGGAAAAACCTTGGAGAACAAAAGAAAACACAAAAATGTAAAATTAGTGAGTGATCCTAGGAAATTGGAAAAATTAGTGCAAAAACCAAATTTTGGAACATCCATGATTATAAACGAAAATCTAGTCGCTGTCAGTATGAAGAAAACAACAATAGTCATGGACCGTCCGTTATACATAGGTATGTCGATTTTGGACATCAGTAAAACCCTGATGTATGATTTCCATTATAACAAAATGGTTTAAACACTACGGAAGGGAAAACATTGGAGTCGCATACATGGATACGGACGCGTTTATCTACTGGATAAAGACTTTGGACATGTATGAAGACCTAAGGACTTTTCCATACAAAGAAGATTTCGACTTTTCTGACTATCCGAAGAACCATCCAAATTTTAATGAAAGAAATAAAAAAGTAATTGGAAAATTCAAAGATGAAGCAAATGGAATGCCTTTAGAAGAAATAGTGGCGCTGATGGCGAAATTGTATTCATTTAAGATGTACCACGAGAACAACACACCGACAGTCAAGAAAGCAAAAGGAGTGAAGACATCTTATTTGAAAAAACACGTGACATTTGACCACTACAAGACTTGTTTATTTGAAGATACTACGATATCAGCAACATTCAACAATATCCGAAGCTTCAAGCATCAAGTCTACAGTGTCACCGAAATTAAAAAAGCGCTGTCAGCTCGGGATGATAAAAGACACATTATGCCCGACAAAATCCACACTCTTCCTTTTGGCCACTACTCTCTAAACCCTATCAACTTGTAACCTATTCTTCGTCCTTCTACAACTTCGACCTTATTCCTTTTACCTTCCGTAAAAAAATGGGGAACACGGCAAGGCAAACGCCGTGTTCCCCATTTTTTTACACAAGTTTGGACGACCTTGACCTATATAAATGATGTGAATATTTAAGACAACATTCATTGTGATTATACATGTGACACAACAAACATTGAAACCTGCAATATGAAGGACTTGAAGCAACAAATTGTCAACGAACTTCATAAACCTGCAAGAAGAAAGTTTCCACGAAGAAATACGGTGATAAAAGGGATTAATGATTTATATCAAGCGGATTTAATCGAAATGATTCCTTATAGCAAACAAAATAAAGGATATAAATACATATTGACTGTTATTAACTGTTTTTCAAAAATGGCTGATGCTTTACCGTTAAAAGATAAAAGCGGCAAAAGTGTTACAAAAGCAATGGAAATAGCTATACAAAGAGACAAACATACTATTAAACATTTACAAACAGATGATGGAAAAGAATATTTTAATAAGGAATTTGCAAATTTAATGAAAAAACATAATATAAACCATTACTCAACCAATTCAGAAGTAAAAGCCTCAATAATCGAAAGATTCAACAGGACTTTAAAAAGTGCAATGTATAAAATGTTTTCCAACAGAGGATCGCACATATGGATTGATATGTTACCAAAACTTATAAACGATTACAATAACAAATTTCATAGGACTATCGGGATGAAACCAAACCAAGTAACTAATAAAAATGAAAACCTTGTATTAAAACGTATAAAAACGAATACTAAACCAAAAGTTGAAAAACTAAAGCCTAAAAAATTTAATGTTGGTGATAAAGTGCGAATAAGTAAATATAAAGGTGTATTCAGTAAAAGATACCAGCCAAATTGGACCAATGAGGTTTTTACTGTATTCAAAGTACAACCTACAGTACCTGAGACATGTATTTTAAAAGATAATAAAGGACAATTGCTTGAAGGAGGGTTTTATGGACATGAAATGTTAAAATCAACAGTAGGCGATGTATATTTAGTTGAAAAGGTGTTGCAACGGAAAAAAGATAAGGTCAAAGTACGATGGTTAGGATTTAATAAGACGGAAGATTCTTGGATACCTAAAAAGGATTTGATATAACGATAGAGAATCATTTTAGGTTGAACCATTACAAAGGATGGAGATAGTACCACAAAAAGAGAGTTTTACTATTAATAATATAGATGAACTCACAGTGGATAATTCAGAATTCAATAGTGGGAAACATGGCAATTTGTTACCAAACACCGTTCGTTGTCTGGTTACCGGACCTTCCAACTGTGGAAAAACTAATGTAGTATTCAATTTGATTACAAACCCTAAAGGATTACGTTTTAACAATCTATATGTCAAAATCACTACAACAACCAAAGTATCAATTATTGGAAAAGATACTGCCTAATGTGCCTGAAGTTAAATATTTAAAGTTTAATGCAAGCGAGAGTGTCATGCAACCACAAGAAGCTAAACCATTCTCCGTGTTCATATTCGACGATGTATCTTGTGAAAACCAAAACATAATAAGAAATTACTTCGCTATGGGTCGACATAACAACATAGATAGCATTTATATTGGTCAAACTTACAGCAAAATACCAAAACAACTCATTAGAGACAATGCAAACATGTTAATTGTATTTAAACAGGACGAAACCAACCTAAAACATATATATTTTGATCATGTAAATGCGGATATGACATTTGAACGATTTAAAGAGTTACGTGGAAAGGCTTGGGCTGAAAAGTATGGGTTCCTAACAATTATGAAGGAACAACCGCTAAACAATGGTCGATACAGGATAGGATTTGATAAATTTATATTAATACATTGAACGTGGTATAAAACATTCATTGTTGTACAACACGTCTTGCTACAAACATGGTTAACCAAGAAAAATTAGTAAAAGAAATAAAATCACTTAGTGATTCTATTCGGGCTAAAAACAGAGCATTGAAACTAGGTATTAGCGAGAGGGAGAAATTCCTTGAATCTACTTTTAAACCTATTACTGAACCCTTGAAACAATTAAACAAAAATTTGCTAAACCCGTTTTGGAAGGAGATGCAATTGCACCTATTACAAAGTTTGAAAGAGAAAATGTAAAATCAGAAGATTTTAGTGATGAAGACCTGGAATCCTCTACATATAGTGGTTTTACCGGTGGAGAACCTGAAAGAGAGCTAGAATCACCAGACTATAGTGGTATAAGGGAATTATATGAAGTAAAAGCTAAAAGAGGACATGAAGATGTATCAACTGCTAGTGAAGAGGAAAAAGAAGAAAAAGCAAGGGAAGGTCCGTCAAACATAAGCTTGTTGGGTGAAAACATTCATAACAAAGGACCTTTAGGAAGGAAATACATGATAAAAATGTTAGCTGGAATAAATCCTAATAAAAACTACCATAGTTATGGAGTAAGATTAACAGAAGAAGGTTTAATGGTTGGTAATAGCCCGGTAAACATTGATGAAGATGATAATATTATTGTTGGTAATCAAAGATATAAGGGCACAAGAGGATTATTTGAATTATTATTTGAAAAAAAGCCTTTAGAATTGTTAGTTAAAGAAGAAGACATGGAAGCATATAAGCAGATTTTGGAACACACCAATGCATACAGGAGAAAATATTTAGCTGACCAACCAGTTTTTAGATCTAGGTCTTTAAAATATAGAGTATTTGTATCCAAGTTAATACCAACAACGAGAAGACAACCAATGCCGATAATGCCAAGAAAACCTGTAAAACGAAGGTTTGTGTCATCCACTTTGGATATAAGTGCTCCAGAACCAAGAAAAAGAAACAAATCTGTTACAGGTACAGGTTTAATGAAGAAACTACATAACACAAATGTGATTTATTACAATAATATCAATAAATTGGTGGATAGAATGAAACTAATACATGAAGCTAAAGAAGCGGGTCATACTGGATTGGAAAACGAATGGGTGGCTTTAGTGGATGAACTCCGAAACCGTGGGGTAATCTCATAAAAATGCGTTACTCCCTAGAATACTATTCAGTTGCACCATGAGTGTCGACAAGTTCGGACGTTACTCCTCGGATGGGTTATATTGTGCGAATAGTTTAAAAAGAAGTGCTGGTTTACCACAAACACCTGATGGAGATTATGATATGAGTAATAAAAGGTTAAAAAACATAAAAGATCCTACGGATGAAAACGATGCAATAAATTTAAAAATATTAAAGGAAAAGATATCGCCAACATTAAGACTACAAAATAACACATATGACTTAGAAGATCATAGAATCATCAACGTTGGTAAACCAAATCAAAACGGTGATGCAATAAACAAAGGTTATTTGTCATCTGAATTAAAAAATACGTTAAAATTCAATGGGAAAACGTATAGTGCTAACAATAAACGTATATCCAACGTAGATGACCCTAAAGATGCAAAAGACAGCGTAAATAGACGCTATTTACATTCCTTGATACCTGAAAAGACAAAAGATGGATTTTCTTTTTATAAATTTGTTATTAACGATATAGGTTATCCAAAAAATGAAAATGATGCTGTAAACCTCAAATATATAAAAGATCATTGTGTCATACATGATGTGGGAGTTATCAATTGTCTTGGTAATTGTTTAGCAAATGTAAAAGATGGTTCGGCACCAACAGATGGAGCAACGGTGGGTCAAATGAAGGAAACTTTAAAACAAGAAACATCTGGATTTGTAAAACAAGACCAAGTAGTATCGCGAAAAGGGGATGTATTTGTGCAGGGAAATGAAAAGTTTACATTACTTGAAGAAAAGAATAATGCTTGGGATGGTAAAGGAAAGAAATTATCATATATAGGTATGGGTACAGAATTCTTTGATGTTCCAGTTGTAGCACAAACTATATGTTCTAATCCATATAATGATGAACCTTACATATGTAGGTTTAAAACAATACGTAACGTATCTCCTGGTATCAACGATTTCGATTGTGTTGTAGTTAGTCAATCTTTGATATTAGATAAACCAACTGGTGATATTTTTAATGCAGATGATAAGAAAATAGGTAATTTAAAACAAGGAAGTGATCCAAATGATGCTGCAACTGTAGGACAGGCTATAACAACTTCATTAAAGGACCATAAAGTATATACTTGTAATAATAAACGTATTACAGAACTTAAAGACCCTCAACATGTGGATAATGCTGTTACTGTTAATTTTCTTATTAAAGTTTTAGGAAATGCATTATTTGATATGTTCAATATTATTGCAACCCGTACACGTTGGGGTAATTGGGTGTCTGAATCCGAGAGAGGTAATTGGATTAAAAAGGAAATTTTTAATAAATACTTTAGTACCAGGAGGACCGAGCGTTGCTCGGTGAAATATTAGTAAATTTAAATATCAGAATAAACTTTATTGACATTTAATATGCAGTACATAAACAGCTGTTACATTTCTTTTTGAAGTTCTGAATGTACTTCTTGTTTATATGTTGTTAATTCGTTGCCAACATGGCAACCCATAAGCCCAATGCTAAAATTTTGTAATTTTAAACTTTAATTTTTAGCAAAATTAGATTTTTCCTGGGGGCGAGATCCATCTCAATCGTATTTTTAAGGTAAAACTAAGTTTATTCCAAAATTTGAAGGAAATCGTCGGAGCCGTTTTTGAGATAATTGTGCAAACAAGCAAACATTGCTCGTATAAGAGTATAGGATTAACCCTAATACGCAAAAGTTTAGATCATCAGATTGGGGTGATATTGATATTTAATATAACAACACAATAAACTACTTCATTTATGTCCAACTCGTCATAGAGTTAACACATAAGTTGTACATTGCGGTTATAAAAGGACAATAATGACATTCCAGTACATCAGTCCATATCGAGACACTGTAAGGAAAGGAGGCGGTATTACGTCCACAGCGGTTTCTCTGTTAAGTAAAGCTTTAAATCGTATTCCAGTAGGATCTATCGTAAATAGAGCAATAGACGCTTTACCATACGAATTTCATATACCGGGAGGTTATCAGTATTGCGGACCAGGAACTAAATTGAAAAAAACGACTGGAAAGAGGTGATCCAGGCATAAACAAGTTAGATCAGGCTTGTAAAGAACACGATATCGCATATTCCACGTTTGCCGATTCAAAAAATAGATCGATAGCAGACAGAAAGCTTGCGGACATAGCTTGGCAACGAGTAAAATCAAGTGACGCTAGCATAGCAGAAAAAGCAGCAGCTTTAGCAGTAACAGCAGGTATGAAGGCTAAAACAGCAGTAGGAGGTGGAAAAAGGAGGAGAAGAAGGGTAAAAAGGAAGTCAACCACAAGAAAACATGGAGGAAATATAAGAAGACGACGATCTAGCAGAAAAGGCAGGAAGAAGCCCACCGTGTGGTTAATGGTAAAAAACGGGGCAGGTCTTTACCTAAGACCTTATCGTGCATATTAAATGAAAAAAATCAATTGGTCATACCACATAAAGCATTAACCAATATTGAATTATTTAAATATATTTTTCTGTTTAAAAATACCATTTTACCGCGGTGTGTTTATGAAAGACAGTTTACCAAAGAAAATGTGGCAAAATGAGACTGGAATTGTAAATTTGGATAATACTGAAGGGCCTGGCACCCATTGGGTTTGTTATAAGAAACTAAATAACAATGTATATTATTTTGATAGTTTCGGTAATTTGCCACCACCAAAAGAACTTCAAAATTACTTTAAATCTGCTAAAAACATATATTATAACTATAAAAGAGAACAACCTGATAATACTTCAATATGCGGCCATTTATGTTTGGAATTTCTAGCTAAAAGTATCAGTCACTATTGAGATGTCTTCCTATACGGTATCATTAACAGGAAAATCGTCCAATTTACGAAGTATCCTTTTTCCAGCGTTACGCTTGCAAAAAGGAAGGTTTTGGGAGGCGGCACTATTGGATTTTACAACTTACAACTCTATTCCCAATGTTACGGAAGGTAAAAATAACGTATTGCATTATTATAAGGGAAAAGATGCCAGTGGGAAATTTACAGACTTACAAGAGTGCAGGTTACCCACAGGTTCTTATGAAATTGATCATATAAATGAATTTTTGCAAACTAAAATGGGAAAAGACAATATAACATTAAAAGGTAATAATAATACGATGAAAGCTGAAATTACTTCCAAATATTATATAGATTTTACTCAACCAAACTCAATTGGTGATTTATTAGGATTTTCCAACGATGAGCCTGTTTTAGAACCAGATGTAACACATTCCGGTAAGAAAACAGTAACAATATTAAAAGTCAATAGTATAGACATAACTTGTAACATTATACAAGGAGCTTACAGGGATGGGGCTAACACCCATATCATACATACATTTTACCCAAGTGTACCACCTGGATTTAAAATTGTTGAAAAGCCACAAAACCTGGTATATCTACCGTTGAACACCACTTTCATTTCAGACATCGTGTTGAGCGTATTGGATCAAGACGGTAACTTGGTAGACTTCAGAGAAGAGCCTATTACGATTAGATTACATTTAAAATCGACACTTTAATACAAAACCATGGGTTTAACATTTAAAAGCGAACAACCTACGGGAAACCGCATTAGTAGCTCTTCAGCTGTGGAGGAGTTAACACGCGAGAACATTCGTTTCTTAGAGAGAGTTGGATTAAAATTAACCGATTATGGATATACTGGATATAGCGCAGGGTCCAACATTCGACGAAACCCTATGGGAAAAAGAATATCACACCCACAACCCTTACACTTCATCGAAATTAAACAATAACGATGAAATTCGTATTCCCATACAACATCAAGACATTTACACACTACCATGTGAAAGTTACTTGTATATTGAAGGAAAAGTTACTAAAAAGGACGGTACTACTGCTGGTACAACAGTTCCATTTATAAATAATCCTATGGCTTTCCTGTTTGATGAAATTAGATATGAAATATCAGGTGTAACAGTTGATTCTACTAAAAAAGTAGGTATTGCAACGACTTTAAAAGGACTAACATCTATAACACCCAATGAAACCAATTTACTTAAACCTGCCGGATGGGTATTACCTACAATTGACACGATCACTCCAAATTCAGATAGATATTTTGATTTTCATATTCCATTACGTTTGTTGCTTGGTTTTGCTGAGGATTATAGGAAAATAATATTAAACGTTAAACAAGAATTAGTTTTGTTGAGGTCTTCTAACGATAAAGACATTATTAAAGCTGCAGATAATACGACTGATGCGACTTTAGAATGGAAATTAAAATTAGACAAAATTGTATGGAGAGTTCCACATGTTAAATTAGCTGACGAGCATAGAATGCTACTTTTAAGAAAATTAAAAGCCGATCGTGATATTGTTATTCCATTTAGAAGTTGGGAATTCCATGAGCATCCCAGTTTACCTACTACGGATCGACACACTTGGACTGTTAAAACATCAAATTATGTAGAACGAGCCAGGTATATTATATTTGGTTTACAAACAGGTAGAAGAGACGACATCACTAAACATGCAGGACAATTTGATCATTGTGACTTGAAAAATATTAAAGTTTATTTAAATTCACAATTCTTTCCATACGACAATTTAAATGTGTCACTCACTAAGAAGAAATACAGTACGATATGTACGCAAGATTCCAAAGTTCATATTACGGTAAAGCAAATACACCTTTATTATCACCTTCAAAATATTTCGATGCCTACCCAATAGTTGTAATTGATTGTTCTAAACAAAATGAATCAGTAAAATCATCAAGTGTGGATATAAAAATAGAAATGGAATTCAACGAGGCTATACCGGCTAATACAACTGCATACTGTTTAATTCTACATGATAAAATTGTAACATACACACCTTTAACTGGAATTGTTAAGAATGTACTGTAAAAACCGGTTTTGTTTCATTCCGCGAGTATAAAAGCAGAGCGTACAGGCCGCTCCTCATCAGTTTGTTGCCTACTGTTGTATGGGTAGCATCGTATTCAATATGGCTTCTCCTAGTGGTACACCTGAAAATGTGGTAGATATTGAGAAGGAGATATCTGAGTTTTTAGATCCTCAAGGTCACCAGGAAGGAGGTGAACAAAACGTTTGCGGACAACTTCACGCCAGTAATAATGTTGAAGAAAAAGGTAAAAGAAGAAAGAATATACAAAAGAGAAAAAGGGATATTGAAGATAATATTTCTCCAAACATATTGAGTGAGGTATTTTTGCGAATAATTTACCCAATCTCTTCCAGTTTGGACAAAAGTGTTTTAATCGGTGTTATGAAATCTACAGATTATTCCCCTATTGTAATTTTAACTCATGGACCCAAAATGATTTTGTTTACGGACAGTGCTTGGGAATCATTTATGAAACACTTGCATCTGCTAGAATGCTATTTAAGTAGTAACATGTTTGGAAGAAAGACAAGAGTAGGACTTTTGGATTCAAATGTGGAAATCGATATTATTAAACAACGTGGTGATCATCAGCTGCGGTTTAGAGACACAACAAGACATGATAACAAAATTCAACTTAATCGAGAGGAGTTTTTCATTTTAACTTGTGCTACTGAACCTATAACAAGATACTTGAGACAACTGGTGTTTTCAAGTTCGATTATTAAAGATTATCTGGAAGACACTTTGGACAAACAACCGGACGCACCTATAATATACGGACCTGTGGATACTTCTAAATTTAATAGAGTTCCTCATGAAGTACAGATGTGGAGACAATTGGAAAAGTACGCTCAACTACATAAGAAATCAGTAAAACAGGAAGAAGAGGAAGATGGAGGAGAAGAATCAAGTGTTAGTGATGAAAACGAAAACAAGGAAAATATAAAGATGGAAACTTAAATGAAAATGGTTAGTTTTTAAAACACTAACCAACTTTTTGTGGGGTTAGGCCTACCGGGGACGGTGCCCACGTTAAATATACACCAACGCGCCAACAACTGTACGGCCTGGTATAAAAGTAGTACCTACCGTGGTGTGGAAATCAGTTGACCTCCTGACTTCGTAATGAGCAGACGTGTGGCCTTCAAAATGGACAAGGGAGAAGAAGAACAAGTAAAGTCCAAGCCTGGTATTATTGAGTTTCAAGCGTTTCGTGGTAATGATGATAGATTCATTATAAAAGAACTTGTGTTTTTGGACATGAATACAAGTGTTCCTTATTCGTTTTTATTTAAACCACCATGTTCTTATTCATCTTTAACTAGTAAAGCCGCTACTACCAACAGATGGATTTCAAAACACTTCCATCATATCGATTGGTATGATGGTTTTACAAGTTACACGGACTTGTATCACATTATGCATCATTTTTCAGACAAGTTTACCAAGATTTACACAAAGGGGCTGGAAAAGAAAAGATGGATCGAAGGATTTACTCATGTTCCGGTTAATGATGTGGAATTGGATAAGAATTATCAATACATGCTGGAAACAATATGTATTTGTACAAAAAGCCCAGAACATGATAAAGATAGACATTGCGCTTTGAAAAATGCCTATAAACTCGCCTCTTACCTTCAAAGTGGGGAAGTGGGGAGTGGTGGGGGTAACGGAGAGTATATAAGTGAGGAGCAGACCGGGACCTGGCATGAGTATTACTCGAGATTCCGAGACGACAACATCTCCGAGCAAGAAGACGATCTGTAACCTGACCATGGCATCTCACCAGTTCCTTCAAACTTTGGTCGAGCAGTTCAATGCTCACTCCAAGTCAACAATATTACCTGTGAAGAAGTGCTCTGAACTAAAAGATGAAAAGCACTACATAATCCATGCTATGAAGAAGATGGAGACTACAGTTGGGGAAGCCATCTGCTGCAGTCTCAGCGAGGCACCGTTTACTCCGGGGGATGAGCCCAAGTTCCAGGTGTACCTGCCCAAGAGATTCGTCCATCTTCTACAAAACGAGGACCTTCGCTCTATTCAACCCGGCTGTCTATACCTGGTGTCCCACGGCTGCACAGGTAGCAACTCTACAGAGTTGACCATCCACATTGCCGACAAGCAGCAGTGTTAGATTTAAGTTTTAATGTTGTACATATGTTATTGTAATGTTTTATAAATAAATCATAAAAGACGAAAAAAATAAGAAAACAAAAAATGCAACATATCAATATGTGAAGTTTGTCACGTATTGATATGTTGCATTTTTTTTTAAACTTCGCGGGTGACCTTGACCTTTGACCTTTGCATTTCACAATTACCCCCACTACCGTAACTACCCCCACTACCACACTAGGATTCAAACCTGCTTGGATGCGAAACACGGTCAGTCTGTTGCCAACTAGCAAACGATGAGCACCTTGTACGAGCTTTGCTTACAACGAGTTATAACTGACGCATCTTTATTCCAGACGGCTTTACAAGATAATATCCCTATAACAGTAAAGCAGGATATCGAAGAGTACAAGAAAGATAATAGAGGGTATTCGGGATACTCCTGGTATAGGTTCCAAGACGGGGAAAAGTTTTGTAGGCCTTGTGGCGATGCTGCCGTCAGAGACCTTCGACGGTTCGTACAGGAAGGTGGTAGAAAACAGTTCGGATTTCTAGCACCGATGTTTAGATTTGAAAACTACAAGGACACCTGTGCTATTTGCTCCATCCCATTGTATCGATGGAAAAAGTTTAGAAGTGTTTAATTGGATCTTCCATACCCCCACCACCGTTACCCCCACCACCATTACCCCCACCACTTTTTCATGTACCTCCAAACGCTGTGCCTCGGCTTCATTTCTACTCCAGCAGCCAACCTAGCAACATCAGGATGTCTCTGAACGTCAGTTGCGCAAGTTACGAGGAGGTGAGCATCAAGACTCAGCAGGAGCTAAACGACTTGTACAAGGAGTTGCAGCTGATGGTGGCACGAGGCTACCGTATAAACGTGCAAGTTTACGCTTGCAATATACGGAACACCCGGCAGTCAAAGGAAGAGCCTGGACACTCCTCGACAGCTTCCTCACCGACGTCCATGAAGACCGAGCCGGACAACTTAGATTACTTCAGCTGACTAGCAGTTGTATTTCTTGTTCTAACCATTGTAGAATATGTTTATTTTTTCATTATATTAAAGAAGTAAATGAGCAAAAGCACCTATCTTGTTACTGACATATGAGCTCAGTAACAAGATAGGTTTTTTTAAAACACGGTTTGAATGACCTTGAAACTTCCCCCTCCACTGCTTTACTACCCCCACCACCTGGCTATTAATGTACATGGCACATCACAATTGGAAACCTCATTCCATCTTCAACAGCCAAACCGACAACATCAACAATGGCAAACCTACCAACGGATAAAACATGTCCTCACGTTTGCTGTGACTTCGTCCACGAGTTGGAGAAGAGGATACAGGAGAGGGCGATACGAAGAAAGCAGATACACTCAGAAAATATCATGATAGTCAACGGCTATCTTTTATTGTTCGGCCTTATTATGGTTGTACTTTTCATACTGTATGGCATAGTCACATGTGTCGGCAAGGTTGCAGAAGAAAACGCTCGCCACCATCAATTGGAAAGTTTCAATGTTACTTTGTAGGTTTTCCTTTTTTAAAACTCCGTTTGGATGACCTTGAAAATTTCCCCACTACTTCACCACACCCCCCACCACTTCACCATGTTCCTGCATGAGCATCACATCAACCGTCATTCCTTGTCCGACAAGCAACCATGGCAGACAACAACACCATCAGCCAAGCTGACTCCACTACTGATGTTGGTACAAGTACGGGTTGGACACTGTCGATCGATAGTGTACACTATTTGGAAACGATTTGCGAACGGATGAAGGAAATACTGCGGGACAACCCTGGGATCATAATACAAATGAATTTAAATTATGATTGGTCCCAAGTTAGAATGCAAGGGGACGATAACAACGGTCAACAATCTCCACAATATTCGCCCATGTCCCCGATCTACCCTTACGGCGAGTCTGACGTCGATGAAGATGAGGCTAATGAGGATGTGGGGGACAAAGAGGCTGAAGAGGAGTAACCTTCATTCCTTTTTTTTTAAACCCAAATTGGATGACCTTGAGAATTCCCCCTCCACTATTTCCTTTTTTTAAAACCCAAATTAAATGACCTTGAAAATACCCCCTCCACATACTTTTGGTTTACCCCCTCTACTTTTCAATACTGTTACCACAGTCTGTAGCTCACATCATTCCTTGCTTAGCTATCATGGCGGACAGCACTCTTTCTCGAGTTGACTCCACTACGGATGAAGAATGGCCATTTTCCTGGAATGTTCATCTGCAAGACTCGTCAGAAGTGGATATGTTGCATGAGAAATTGGTGTATGTATTAAACGAAAACCCCAACATTGAATGTAGAATGACTATGGATTTCGATGCGACAGGGGTCCACACTCAACCTTCCACTTCCAGCCAGCCTGAGCCTCAGCTACAGCCGAAGAACTTTACACATCTTTACACTCCAATACGGCCGGAGGATGTGGTTATCAGCGAGGCAGACTCTACTACAAGTTATATTGAGCCAACAAATTGGAAGCTTGTTGTTGACACCTTACACAAGGTCGACTTAGTATGTGACAAATTAAAGGAATTGATGATGCAAGATCCTGGTCTTCGTTTTAAAATTGATTTGTTTTTCATCTGGGGAGCACCTGCACGGGGCTCTTCGTCTGACAGCTCTCCAAGTACAACGGACGAGGAGGAGGAGGACGACTAGTTATCTTTTTTTAAACTCCGTTTGGATGGCCTTGACCTTTCCCCCTCCACTGAGTTTATTTAAGGTGCACTCTCAATGACTGCAGCATCATTTCATCGCGCACCTTCACCACAGCAACATGGAGAGTCAACTCAACTACTGTTGCAAACGGAAATGTTTTTCATGGCCAAATGACATTGATGTGGTGGATGGCCTGGCGTGTGGAAAATGTGAAGCTTTTGGTCAATGCATGTGTAAGTGCAAGTCTTGGAAGAAGCCGAAACCAGAGTTGAAGACATTCCATGTGTACCAGATGAGAGGGCATAAGTACACTTGTTGCCCTGAACGTTGCATTGAATTCACACTAAAACAGCTAACTGGCTGCAAATTGTGCAACAATCATTTTGCAGGTTTTTGCAAACATTATTTAGGAGCCTGTCAGTACAGATCAACTTGGCTTACAGAAGCACTCACTATCAATGAAATCGCTATAGATACACAAGAGTAGTCTTTCTACTCTTTTCTTTTTTTAAAACTCCATTTGGATGACCTTGACCTTTCCCCCTCCACTCACCTTAGTTTATATAAACCCCATTCCCACTGACCACAGCATCACTTCATCGTGCTCCCTCGTCAAAGCAGCATCAACTATGGAAAGTAAGCGCATCTCATGTTGCGAGCATAGGTGTTTGGAGATACAAGGCGTCACATATTGTGCAAAGAAGCGTTGGGAGGAAGAGACGGGGACAACCTATTGCTGTGAGGATAAGTGTTTCCTCTTACCAAAGTGGCAAGTGGATGGGCTGGCCTGCCGGCAATGTGAATGCTTCGGATGTTGCAGGTGTAGATGCAAGAACCAACAGCTGCCACCACCGGTACTACAAACTTTCAAAATCTACAAATCCAACTACTTTTATACTTGTTGTCCGCAGCGGTGTATTAAGTTTCACTTCTCCAATCTTACCAATTGTCGGAAGTGCTACGGACAACCTGATGGGTGGTGCACCTGTTTTCTGGACTCCTGCCGCTACAGATCGGATTGGTTTACAGATCCGTTAGAAATTGATGAAGTCGCCCAGGAAGCACAAGAGTAGTCTTTCTACTCTTCAACTTTTTTAAAACTCCATTTGGATGACCTTGAGATTTCCCCCTCCACTTCCCCATATACCTAGAGTACACAGAGCCTGACAGTCAGTCACTCGGTGGCTGTCGTGGGGTGCGCATCGGTGTCGGCGCTCCGTTGTTAGGTTTTCAAGGTCACAGTAATATCAAATTGTTGGTGTTGTGCTGGTTCAAGGTCACCTGAGGGATAACCGATTGCCCATTTAGGCAGAGTCATGTCAGAAACTCGAGTTTAACTTGGCACTTTTGCCGTTTCTCGTCGAAAATTCGCTCCAAGTGGTCAAGGTCACGGGGACTTGGACTGAAACTAGGAGCGTAGTGCGAGAAACAGCAAAAGTGCCAAAAAATTTTAAGTTTCGGCGTGACCTTGACCTTAGTGGCGTCGGTGACGTCATTTTGATGACGTGAGGGGTGATGACGTCATCAGCACGTCATGGGTGTGACGTCATCGAAATGGCGTCATTGGTGATGACGTCATCGATGACGCAATCGATGACGTCATCGATGACGTCATCGGTGAGGTCATTGACCTCGATGACGTCATCCCTCAGGTGACCTTGAACTGAGCCAGCACCAACAATTTGACACTACTTAGGCCTACTTGTTGATGATATTGTTTTATTGTTAAAAGGTATTTTTAATCATCTTAGAGCAAAAATAGAGTAAATTAAGTTTAAATTAGGCGATAAAGTAGTAATCGTATCGTGTAATAGTACAATCGATGAAATAGGCTACTCACAAAATCAAAATTTGTAACATTGATAATAACGGTGAAGGAGGATAACGAAGTTTCGCTGTACACTACATGAAGTGGTACAAGTTTAGGCATCTCATTAACTTAGCAGGCCTTACCTAGTTGCTAACGTGTGGACAATGGTTCAAGGTGTCATGGGTTCGATTTCATTTCATTAAATGTTTTAAATAAATGGTAACCACCGTTTCACAAAAGTTGTGATTTAACTTACATAAGCTTAGGTTACTAATTTGATTCCTGGGGTGTCCAGAAGTTTATGAGTTTAGACCGCTTTCCCCAAAAGTATTTAGGCCTACTGGTCTATTTAGGTCTAACATAATGCCTATGCATAGATAGGCCTACGCAAAAAGAGTGGTTCAGGCTATGAACATTTAACAACCTACTTATAGGCTTACTTAGAATCAGTTTTTTTTTTTTTTCAGCGAAAATCAATTAGGTAATATTTGTATCAAACCGTATTATTTAGCCCAATAAAATTGCAAGACTTGTTTGTGTCCAAGTAGGACAAAAGGTTAAAAAACAACTTAAAGTAAACTGTCAATTCCTTACGTAGAAGGGCCATAGAAAACGAATTATTTTTCTAAAACTTCAACTAAGTTAACATTACTTCTCAAAACGTTGAGTTTAAAAAAACCACTTGATCAAGATTGTAAAAATGTGTTTGAAACTTACCGGTAGGCCTAATGAGAAGTGGTTGTTGAGGTTGAAGAGGGAACATGATGCTTGTGGGGTTGAAGAGTTTTCTTCTACGAAAATCATTAATTAGTTAATATAATTACAACCAAACAGTTATGTTATGAACATGAAGGTAAACGAGAAGTCCACACAAACCAACAAAACAAAAAATAACCTATATTAGACTAAAATGTACAAAACTAAACTAATTTTTAACGATGGCTGCCGTGCCGTCCCTCTTTTTCCTTGAGCAAGCTTTAGCGTATGAACCATGCAGCCTCTAAGTTCACTAATACCTGCCAGTCACCGTTTCTGTTTACAATTTTTTTTTTAAATAGACAAGAGGTTTCGACCTCGCATGCACATTGACATTCCATTGTGGGTAGAGTTCATGGATAGATAGTCATAAATAATAGAATTACATAACATATAACAATTTATTACAGTAACATCTAATAGTAAGATACCTTTCGTAAAGATACATAGATTTTTTTACGAATTAATGAAAGTCCATTTCTGATGGGGTTCGACCCATAAGGAGTTAGTAGATACAGGTAATCTTAAATTGAAGCACAAGTTGATATTCACATAAAATAAAATCAAGAGTACATGCCGCATATTCGACATGAGGAAACAAGCCGTAAATGACAGAAAAGTAGTTATTCTATATTTTATAGAAGGTAATTTTAGACTCCCGTTAGAAAAAATAATATTATATTTTAATAATAATAATAACCAAGAATTTTGGATGCAAATATATTTGGCACGATATTGCTTTTACCATTGGCTTTAATGTAAAGTCAATGCTTTTACTGATGAAAAATATACTCATTTGTACAAATAATTTACTATTGGTTCATTATTTTCGGCGATGTCAATACATCGTCTATTTGACGTTATTGCGTTGACGTAATATACATGTATGACAACGTCTAATTGATGTCATATAGACCTCTGTGTTAGACGTCTATTTTACGCTGTATCGTAGATGTCTAATAGATGTACAAATATTGATCAAGACGTCAATTGAACATGCAAGCCTGTATATAGACGTTGTATAGACGTTATGTGCTGTCTGGGGATCCTCAATGGACCCAGAGATCACTCATATTTCCTGACTGGGTCAGAATACGAATGCGACACCACTGTCTGAACTCCATAAGATCGAAGTTTTCAATGATGTCAGTCAATGGGCCATAATACAATATGTATACACCACAGTTCAACGTGTCGTTTGGAGGTTATGTGGGAAATTTAATGTTGACAATCTGAAATGTTCTTACATCAATCAAGTCATCTGGCCTCATTGCATTCCTTTTAGTAAAAACCTCACTACGACTTGACATTTCTCCCTCTCGGGAGTCATTATTTCCCCCATATATATCAATATGACAATGAAATGGGCAGACTCGAGTTGAGGCATGAAAATCAAGTCCATGGTGCCCAGAAATGCTGACACTAGTCTCAGTGTCATGACAATTTTTTTTCCGCAATTCATATCCGTTTTTAAAAACTTACAAATATAATTGATTACCTTGGATCAAAGTTGCATTTACAAAATCATCACGGATGAGCAAACACGGTTCTTACTAATCAGTGTGTTGTATGACTTCAGTTCAAGGCTTTCAGCAAACCTATCCATGTTCCTGTTCTTTATTGTTGCAACGACAATTTCTTTGTTGCAAACAATCGATTTGTAGTAATCGGGATCGGAGCTAAACCATTAGCAAACAATGGCAGATCATTCCTGCACGAAATGACTCTCTGGCATTCCGATCTGAAAGCTTCTACATCAATAAACCACAAAATATGCCCAGACTGAGTGCCTCTCAGAATAATTGATTACATCTAAAACGAAATGAACACCCCGAAGCTGTGACTGTTGTTTTGTTCCGGATATACAATATCCAGTGATTTATCCAACCAGGCGACCAAACTGATTACCTCCCCTGTTACCCTCCCGTCATTTTAATGTTTAATGTTAAGGACTGAACAGGATTTGGATCTAAGCAGAAAATCCATATAGCTTTAATATCTACAACTACTAGATACCAATATCTGCATTTATTTTCAACATTGTATGGATTCATTAAATATTTACTTTTTGACAAGGACTCGACTGTACCATTACAAACATTTGACCCTTCCCCTACTACCCAATCCAACGCTCGAAGGGATGTACATGGTGACGTTAAAATTGGAATATTTAACAATTAATCTCTCTGTAACCCCGCGCGTCTTCGTGGGAGCGAAATAACTCAAATCATTATAACACAAAACTAATTTATTAATTCTAAAATATATCAACACTGATAGAACTTCGAACTGAATTCATAATAATAACATCTTAAAGAAACGTTCACTATAAAAATATCTGTACAATACCGGGACAGAGGACAAACAACCGTTAACCCGAAACTCGAGCCACCGCCATTATGTCCCCATGGCTTCGTCGGCCCACATGTCCCGACACCGGTAACCGTGGTGGAGAGTCGCGTTCTGTGATATTAATTTGTAGGCCTACTTTTTTATGTTAATTTATTTTGTGTTGTGTTAAATGTGTACGTGTCCGTGTCAAGTGATTTTAACTCCTGAATGGCGACGTCTACTCGACTGATCAATGTGACTTCAGCTTCCATCTACTTGAAAATGGCGCAACGAGTGCCGAAACCCGGGTTGTAGTCCTACAAACCCAAAATTTGAACTGGAGACGGAAAAAGGTAATTGGTTTGATTACTTCCATTACTGCCTTAGGTATGGAGTTTTCATGATGGGGGACAGGTATTTTTAGCGCTTCGGCTCGATTTTGCTTGCACCAAGAGTCGTATCCTTTTGGGCATAGGCCGTAGTAGGGTTCGTCATCTGTATATAATTTATGGTAGAATGTGGCCCATACTGCATTTTCCATATCTGACAGGTTATTCACATTGGCTCGTATAGCATTCCCATAGTATGTCTGAAACTTGTCTATAATATGTTTAGTAAGTCTACCTTTACCTGATAACTTTTTCCCATCGGAACAAAGTTTTCCTTTGTAAGTCTTCTTGAGGTTGAGTAGCCTAGTGCCCATTCTCTTTTGAACATGGCCTATGCATTCTAATTTTGTGATTTTTACATCGAAGCCATAAGGTTAAGAATTTACAACTGATTGGAATGCTTTGCTGCCTCCATCTCCGAGGTAGTTGACATACCTTACGGTATAGTGCGATCGCTTGATCGGGAAAACAGGAGTTTTGCGCAATCAACTTCCATGGCTCCACTAAATCCCTGTATAATTTGCTTGGCAGTTATCGCCCATAACATTTTCATCTTTGCAAATAAAGCAGTATTTGGTAAGGCACTGTACATCCAAATTTTTTCCTGTGTCAATACTTCTGGCAGTAAAAACACCATTTAGAGATGAATACCCCCGTTTATGCCAGGTACCATCAAACATGGCACCAATGTCACTATTTCCATCATTATGTACAACTGCATCTCTTGTTGCATTTGACATTGAGTCATTTGCAACCTTATTTACACTATCTAAAAGAGTTTTGTTGTATCGATGAAATTTGGCGGGAGGTTGAGGCATGTACATAACAGACAAGAACACCGCTGCTGCCTTTTTGCCTTTTCCTATGCTCCTAAACGCATACACTAACCTTAAATAGTGCTCATAATATTCAGTTTTTGTTTTAAGAGAGGTCATAAATGGGATTTTACAATTACAAAGCTTACATTTTAGCTCCAAGCTACAAATAATTCCCCTACGCTCGGCTGGAATTTCAAAGATCTCTAATGAGTTTTCCGCAGACACTCTTTACATTTTACTACTTTTAGCAGATCTTTTTGTAATACAGAAATATCAATCAAACCATTACCTTCGACCATTTTATCCTTTAAATAGTCTTTTTTATCTCCACACAAACCAATATACTTCAGTTTTTTAATGGATGAACTTTGTGTAGGCTTTGGGGTTACAGGCACAGGTCTAGGCCTAGGTGTAGTGGAATTATCTAGACGCTCATGGACATTTTCATTATT
Source organism: Neoaliturus tenellus (assembly GCA_030545055.2). Taxonomy (NCBI): domain Eukaryota; kingdom Metazoa; phylum Arthropoda; class Insecta; order Hemiptera; family Cicadellidae; genus Neoaliturus; species Neoaliturus tenellus. The sequence goes on along the minus strand of CM061531.1, from coordinate 50,429,477 downwards.
TGTTGAATTATTATCCGTCACTTTTCTGGTATGTACATTACCATGAAACTTTCGTTTATTGAATTTCTTGATTATACTCATGGTTTATCACTTTACTGCTAAAATACAGCTCAGCACAACACAAAGTAAACACTAACCTCACAAGCTAAATGACAACAAACAGAAACAATAAAATAAACAACAGACACAGCTGATGAATAAATTCGTAACCATGGAAACATAGAGGGAAAAACTGTACAATGAGTGGGTTACAGAAATGAAAGATAATGCACTACACAAAATCAATGAAGAGTTTCCCATCTACCTCACGGCGAGGTTTTGGATGACCGAACTTCGCTCATGAAACGGAGTGCAGCATTTTGTTATTATTAATACTTTATATAATATTCATCTGAAAAATATTTAGTGTTTAGTATCAAAGAAATCGGAATGAAACGGAGAAAAATTAAATAAAATAAAAAACAATTCGATAACAATTTTTTGACGTCCGTGTCTTCTCAAAGCATTGTGGATGGAAATTTCGAAGTCTACCATAATTTCTTTCAGTGAGTCGTCGTGGCCACTCATGATTTTGACTTTTTGAAATAGACATTTGTATGTTGATTCCTTTTTGTTTGGTAGAAGGCAAAAGAGCAGAGGAATGTAGTAAGGATTGGGTCTGGTACACGCGAACCACTGAGGTGTGTTGAACGGGGTGGGGAAGTAGAATTCCCATTTTCCCTGCCCCTGGGAGGTCTGGCGGTCTCTACCTGTCCTCGGCCGCGGGGGTATCCGATCGTTCCTCTAGTCCTGGAGTCAACCCTTATAATCCTCACTAATGCGCGGGGTATTCGATCAGCTCGAGGAGGCCCAAAATCGGCGGTGGTGGGGGGGGGGGGGGTCACGGGGCATAGCAGCCCTTTCCATCGTAAGCAACTGAAGGCCTACCCGTCCCTTCAAAATGGCTTACAAAGGAATGCGATAGTTTTGTTTTTGCACATCTTGGTGTGCCCCATTAACTGACATTCGATATACTTTTCACCATTTAAGATTTGTAACTTAGTTGCAAAATAGTGGGAACACCTGTTGACGTCATGTCAGAAGGCATGTTAAGATTGCACATACCTCTGAACTCTCTTATTATTTCTGGCCCATCACATGGGCTTTTTGCGAAGACCCTTGCAAAAATTAGATGATTGTCTGCAATTAGCCTATTAGATGGTTTCTGCACGATATTATCAAATCAATATTTTGCTTCATGTTTCTTCTAAGAAGAATTAGTACTCAATGTACAAGTTTCCCAGGAACCAAAAAAAAAAAAAAAAAACAAACAAAAAAACAGTCAATTAAGGCGACATTTCAACTTTTTCTGGTTTATTTATTTATTTTCATTCTAACGGCTTAGCCAATATTTACACAACAAAATAGTTTCACTTAATTTGCAAATTAAAAGAGAATCAACTCACCACCTTTGAACTTGAACTGGCCTCCATAGGTAGATCAGGTAGGACATCCCGGTAAAATGCATTCCGGACAAAGTCGCCGGAGGAGAGCAGTCGGTTGACCGTCACAATAACCCGCTTGCTAATCTTGCGCGTGTTTCGCAACCAGCGTGGCTGGCGACAAGGTGTCAAATATACAACCGACGAAGTAACCGTTGACGAACCTTTCAGTAACGGGAGCATATGGACAGGGAGTATGGATAAACCGTACATGTACTTTTCCTTGGCCGTTCCTCTTCCTTTTAAGTATTCCCCATTCGTAATAAGAGACAGAGAGAATATACTCCACAGTCTTGATGACGTGGTTGTATTCGTCTGAAACAAATAATGAAAAACATGTTATATCTGGATATGTTAGAGCATTAGGTAAATTCGGGTAACAAATTACAAACAAGGCATGGTACATAAATATAATTGAGTCAATGTTGAAAAATGAGATAATAAAATTATTTGATTGAAAATTAATATAACTCAATTTGTAAATAGCATATCGCCCCTAACTCGTTTATTACTCGATAATTACAAAATTAACAGGTGTGATCACAACACTATTCTTGCGGACAATACTAATCACATTCACAAGTTCAAAGATATTATTATAAATACAATCTAAAAAAACCTAACAATCATAAAATATAATAACACTATGAACATTTGAAATAATATAAACTTTACCCTCGTCTTTAGCCGACTCCAGCGCTTCACGCGGTCCTACATTGTGACTCCCCAGCCTCAACTTCTCCAGCGCAGCCTTCTCCTCTATAACAAACATTACGCTTCTTTAACTTTATATTCACCACAAACATAAAGAGGAATAAAAACAGCACCTTACTAATTTTTATTTAATGAATATAATCAATTATATAACCTACTATATAGTTTATAAAAAAAATTGTATGGGTACTACTCATATTCCACAGCATTTATTAAATTAAAAAATACATATTACCACAACTGTATTAATTATATATCAGATCATGCATAGTTGAAAATAAAAAAAATGAAATTTGATACATTACATATGCGCCCACACGATTCATGCATGTTTTTAAGAAGCTTAAGCTGTTTAAGAAGCTTATGGAAATCACTTTTAGGGATGGAAGACTTGTTCGTCTTAACCTTGTAGTCGGTAAAAATCCTTCTCCCCGCTCCTTTCATTGAACGGAAATATGCTACATCAAGGGGCTGAGTTATAGGGGTCGAATTTGGGGGTAAACATATAAACTTAATGTCATACACTTAAACTTTTACATAGTTCAATATTATTTACATTGAGGTGACTAGACAAATTGTCTCCAATAATCACTTTGGTCCCACTTAACTTTTTCAGATGTGGTATCACCACAGTAGTGAACCAATCATCGAATTTTACGCTGTCAAACCGCCCTGATGACGTACGGTTGTAACGACAACCTGGAGGACCCCCTTCAGTCCACGTAGTCCATAATTCCTTTGACCTATAGACAACATACGTTGGTAGCATTGTCCCCTCTGCATATCCACACATCACGATGGATGTTGAAGATTTTGTCGAGTTTAAAATACGTTCAGGATATTTGATTCCTCTTTTGGAACAATCTTTAGGCTCCCAGTCTCATAGGTTAAATTTGTCTCATCAAAATTGAAAATATTTTATGGAGGTACATTTACAATCTCTTGTTCTAGATAGTTAAAGTATTCATTAACAGAGTCAGTTGAAACTTTCGTCCTCTGCTTTTTAATATTAGATTACATTCTTTCGGTTAAATCGCGATGTCTTGACAAAAAACTTTTAAACCACTCATTGCCAGGTAGATTGTTTTTAAATGATCTAATTGCAAGTCCATTCCTGTCAAGATATGACTTAACCAGCACTCGTATGTCAAATGAAGTCATTGGATATCCAAATAAGGAACATGTTACAATGAACATGTTACAATGGATGTTGAATTTATTTGAACAATTTTACCAGCTTTTATACTAATTACTATTGCTTTACCTTCTCTTAAAATTTTATATATAACAGAGGAAATAAATGACTGTTTGACCTCCAGGACACTTCAAGTGCTCACCCTTCAGTTTTCTTTTAATGGTACTTATGGATATATTATAATGTTTTGCTTCTTTTCTATTTGACATTTCTCAACTTCTAATTTTTCTAATTACTTCATCCAATTTTCCTGTGTGTAATCCGCATATTTGCGGGTACATTTTTGTCTTTCGTAAGTTCTTGGAATTTTATAGGTTTAATAATCAACAATTAGACCTGAAAATTAAAATACTTTCTACAGCAAAACAAAATAGCAAATAAGCAACAACTGAACAAAAATTCAACAGATAACTATTACTGTAAAAGTGTCCTATTTAATTATTAAACAAACATTACCACGTAAGCACAGGTGGGCTCAAGTTACCCCAAAATCTGCAAAATTTGGTAGTGATAAGATAAATCCAGGTCAGACTAGCTCAAAACATTACATGTTTGTGTTGTCATGGAAATAATGAAATGGGGAAAAATAGTTTTATTTTCATTTAAGTGTTGTAAAAAATCGTCAGCACATACAGTTTACAGATATGCCTGTACCTTAACTTTGTGAAGGTTAAGTTAAGTGCATGGTCACCTGTTGTCTTCTTTTGTGTTTACCTTTTACAAATATTGAATCAGGATGGGCTCCTGAAAATCTATTTAGTTTTTTTGGGCAACCTAACTAACATCGGTAAACCCATGTTACCGATTATTTTTTTAACGTAATAAAATTCACTTTCCGACGGGTTACCGGTATTATTTTTATAATTAATATAATGTACAGTTAAAATTATTTTGATTGATTATGGTGAAAGCTAATTAGATAACCTTTAATTTTATATATATATATATATCTCAAAACAAGCGCTACCTAGCCTCGTATATATATATACGAGGGCTATTCAGAAAGTAAGGAACGTTTTTGAATAAAAAAAAAACTAAGTACACTAAACAAATTTTATTATATACATTTTGAAGAGCAACTAAAATACTACTTTTCTACATAGTCACCCATGACATTAAGGCATTTGTCGTACCGATGAACCAGCTTTGCAATTCCCTCTTCATAAAAATCTGCCGCCTGGGATCTCAGCCACTCGTTGACGCCCGCCTGGAGTTCCTCGTCTTCGTTGAAGCGCTGCGATGCCAGCCAGGACTTCATCTGCGGAAACAAGTGATAGTCGCTTGGAGCGAGGTCGGGGCTGTAAGGTGGGTGAGGAAAAACCTCCCATTTGAAACTCTGCTGAAGCTCTAGGGTTCGATATGCCGTGTGTGGTCGGGCATTGTCATGAACAAACAAAATTTTTGATGACAACTTTCCACGGCGCTTGTTTTGAATAGCCCGCCTAAGGTTGCGCAAAGTTTGGCAGTAGCGCTCAGCATTTATGGTTGTGCCTCTTTCGAGATAGTGACAAGATTTTTGGGCTTGCCTATCCCAAAAAAACCGTAGCCATAATCTTCCTTCCTGACAAAGTCTGTAAGCATTTTCGAGGCTTTTTAGGGGATTTAGTGTGCCCCCACTCCATGGACTGCAATTTTGTTTCGCAATTCATGTGTTTCACCCACGTCTCGTCACCAGTCACTATTCGATCCACTAGAGATTCACCACCTTTGTCGTAGGCTTCCAAAAATGTCAAAGCCGCCTCAAATCGCTGATTTTTGTGATGGTCTGAAAGCATTTTTGGCACCCACCTTGCACAAAACCTAGCTTTAACCTAGCTTAGGTATCCTAGCTTTTCCGTAACAATTTCATACAGCAGAGTCCGTGAAATTTAAGGGAAACATAATGAAAGATCCGTTATGGTGTAGCGGCGGTTTTCACGGATCTTCTCGTGAACTTTAGTGACCAGTTCGTCAGTCACGATGCTCGGGCGTCCACTCTTCGGTTCATCGTGAACATTCGTTCGGCCATTTTTAAACTGAATACACCACTTCCGCAAAGAACTTTCATTCATTACATTTTTCCCATACACTTCGCACACTTGTCGATAAATCTCTGCCGGTTTTAAGTTTTTGCCAACAAAAAACGTATCACTGATCGCACCCCGCGATTGGCGGGATTTTCTATGGAAGCGGTCATTTTGATTTTAAATATAAAGAGAACGGGCAGCGCGGCGATGCTCCTAGTGGCACGGCTGGATAGCCACTGAGGCCCCGCGCAATCTCATGGCCTAATATAGGTGATACGCGCGCTCCTGGCGGCGTGAGACGGAAACGTTCCTTACTTTCTGAATAGCCCTCATATGTGTATATATATATATATATATATATATATATATATATATATATATATGTATATATATATATCATAACCTGATTATATTGCTTATATATAATTGTTTGATTCTGTGTTTTTCCATGGAGGCATTTTTTTAAACAAATTCTTGTCGCATAGGTCCTCATAAAATTGGTTTGATTACTTCCATTACTGCCTTAGGTATGGAGTTTTCATGATGGGGGACAGGTATTTTTAGCGCTTCGGCTCGATTTTGCTTGCACCAAGAGTCGTATCCCTTTGGGCATAGGCCGTGGTAGGGTTCGACATCTGTAGATAATTTATGGTAGAATGTGGCCCATACTGCATTTTCCATATCTGACAGGTTATTCACATTGGCTCGTATAGCATTTCCATAGTATGTCTGCAACTTCTCTATAATATGTTTTACCTTTACCTGATAACCTTTTCCCATCGGAACAAAGTTTTCCTTTGTAAGTCTTCTTTAGGTTGAGTAGTCTAGTGCCCATTCTCTTTTGCACATAACCTATGCATTCTAATTTTGTGATTTTTACATCGAAGCCATAAGGTTAAGAATTTACAACTGATTGGAATGCTTTGCTGCCTCCATCTCCGAGGTAGTTGACATACCTTACGGTATAGTGCGATCGCTTGATCGAGAAAACAGGAGCTTTGTGCCATCAACTTCCATGGCTCCACTAGATCCTGCATAATTTGCTAGGCAGTTATCGTGGCCCATAACATTTTTACCTTTGCAAATAAAGCAGTATTTGGTAAGGCACTCTACATCCAAATTTTTTCTGTGTCAATACTGCTGGCAGTAAAAACACCATTTAGAGATGAATACCCCCGTTTATGCCAAGTACCATCAAACATGGCACCAATGTCACTATTTCCATCATTATGTACAACTGCATCTCTTGTTGCATTTGACATTGAGTCTGTCATTACAATTTGTTTATTTTGAAACTGACAAAGGCAGACAGTTTGACTGTGAACTATTTTCAAGTTTGACAAGTATGCTTGGGATCAAACACATCAAGACCTCATCTTACCATCCGGCCGCAAATGGAGTTATAGAGAGATGGCACCGTTCCCTAAAGTCTGCCCTAAAAGCTCAGATGAACACAGACTGGGTATCCAAACTTCCTACAGTTTTACTTGGATTACATTCTCATATAATTCCTGAAGTAGGAGTTTCGCCTGCTCAACTTGTCTTCGGGGAACCCATCATACTTCCTGTTAATTTTTTTGAAGATACAAAATGTTCAAAAGACACTGCTACACCAACTGCGGGAACATACACAATCTGTTCGCCCTGCACCTTTTCATCATCGTAACAAGAAATCGATCTTTATTCACCCTAAACTAATGAACTCGTCACATGTCTTTATGAGACAGGATGCTCACAAGAAATCTTTACAACCAACTTACGAGGGACCGTTCCGAGTAATTTCAAGAAATGACAATTTTTTAAGGTCGAACTGCCGCGGGGAGAAGACTCAGTTTCTATTGACCGCTTGAAACCGGTATTCCTTTTACAAGATTTTTACCCAAAGACTGGAGAACAAAGAGAGGACCTCATGAAAAGTGAAGAGAACGAGAGCACTGTGGTTAATAAGGACAATAAAGAAATCAACAAAAGTCCAGCTAAAGAACCTCAAAAGAAGACACACAGTGGACGCACAGTGCGTTTTCCTTCCAGATACAAAACATGAAGCACGTTGTTACTGGGAGGGGAGTATGTGCCTGCCTCATATGTTTACAACATCTGTCATTACAATTTGTTTATTTTGATTATATGTTTACTCAATGTTTACTTTTCTAGATTCAATTCTTTCTTAATGTTGTTGTGATTATTATTGTAATATAAAGTAAAATACACCTTTTGATTTGTAGTCCTTGGTTATTATAATTTTAATATAATGGCATATAGTAGAGGAACAGCCACAAGTCATTTGCAACCTTATTTACACTATTGTAAGGGGGGAACTGAATTAATATTGTTTTATTTAATTATTAACTATTGATTGTTGGGTTTTAAAATTGTTAGTTTCAGGCGAGGTCAAGGCAGTAATGTAAGGAGGAAGTATTTGAGCTTGCTGTTGTATGAGTAGACTGGAACTGTTATTAAACAATAGCTTGTTTATGCTGACCTATTGGTAGCTCTGGCTTAAATAGGTCAGCAGACTTAGATTCGGGGGGTGTGTCTAGTGCAGTGATGTGAGTGTAAAGGTTTAGGGGGGTTAGGTCAGAGGGGCCATGGGGCTGAAGGTCTGGGGCCCGGGGTAAGTCCAAATTTTAGTTGGGGTTTGCTAAATTAAGGGGGGTTCCGATCCAAAATTGATTATTTGTTTAAAGTTTTTCTAGTTTAAAGGTTTGAATTGTTTCTTTGGGAGTTCCAGTCTTCTTAACCCTAAAATTAAATTTAAATGAATAAGTTGAATTACGTTTTTGTTTATCATTAGTTACTTTACTGATTGAAACGATTGTATTTTCTCTTTGTTATGTTGATTTTAATATCTGTTAATTATATATGGTTTGAATCTTAACATGTCTCTTTTATTTAATGAGCTACGCCCTCAGTCATGTAGTGTGGCTTCTCAGTCTGGCCAACTGGGAAGTCGCATTTATGACACTATCTAAAAGAGTTTTGTTGTATCAATGAAATTTGGCCGGAGGTTGAGGCATGTTCATAACAGACGAGAACACCGCTGCTGCCTTTTCGCCGTTTCCTATGCTCCTAAACGCATACACTAACCTTAAATTGTGCTCATAATATTCAGTTTTTGTTCTTCTCGTGCTTTGCGTCTTGCCTCCTTTTGTTCGAATGCTTTCTTTTTCTCGTCTTCTTGTCTTTTTATTTCACCTGTGTATATGTCAGAGGTTATTCCAACTACCTTTGAATCAACTTTTCTTCTTTTCTTTTGGGGTTTGGCTACTTTTGAAAAAAAACTTTCTGTAGTAATAACTCCTCAAAACTTCTCTTTGGAGTTGCAGGTACTGCATGGCTTGCATTAGGCTCTTTACATGCCAAAGGAGTTGCAGGTACGCCTACTTAATGGCATGTCATAGACCATTCACAGGTTGGAGGTTCTGCAAAGCTGGTGGAAGAACAGTCCAAAGGTCCTGCAAAGCTGGTGGAAGGACAAACCGAAGGTCCTGCAAAGTTGGCGGAAGGACAGGCCGAAGGTCCTGCAAAGGTGTTGGAAGGACAGGCCGAAGGTCCTGCGAAGCTGGCGGAAGGACAGGCCGAAGGTCCTGCGAAGCTGGCGGAAGGACAGGCCGAAGGTCCTGCAAAGGTGTTGGAAGGACAGACCGAAGGTCCTGCGAAGCTGGCTGAAGGACAGGCCGAAGGTCCTTCAAAGCATCTTGAATGTCTTTCTTGTTCACTAACCTCACCTAGGTTTATCTTTAAGTTTTCAGTTCGGGTTGTCTGGTCTTGTTCATTTTCATCATTTTCTGTTGTCTTCTTTTGTGCTTTACCTTTCACAAATGGTGAATCAGGATGGGCTTCTGTAAATCTATTTAGTTTGCTAGGATCGAAACGATTCACTGGATACTTGGAACAGTCTACTGGGTACACCCCAGTTTTCTGAAAACCTGCAGTTATATTTTTTCAGACAAACAAGTTAGCCACACTCGACCTAAGACATTGACAAAATCGGCTTAGGTGAGTTTTTGTTGATGTTCTCTTTGGTATACATGAATTTCTCGGGCCCAAGCTGATTTCAGAGGTCTAAAGACTCCTCTGTCGAGAGGTTGCAGCAAATCAGTTGTGTGGGAAGGAAATTTTAGTATTGTGATGTTACTAGCTTGGGCTGCTTCAATCGTCTTAATGTCCAAGTGGGACAGGTGTCCATCAAACTATTCCGAACTAGGGATTCTAGTAACAAAATGCGTGTATGCTTCTGGGATTACACCCGCTTTCAGTAGGTACATCAAATCCTTTTTCTTGGCGCTGGAAACTGGAATACGCTCGGTGTACTTTGGACTAAGAAGTTGTTGTTCCCAAACGAAAGGCGTCTTAAAATCCATACGAACATCAAGTGTTAAAAACTCTATTTCGTTGTTTAGTTCGTACTTGTATAGAATTTGAAAGGGGTTTTCTTTTTGAAACCTGAACCACTTTACTTTAAGCCAATTCACAGTTTCTTTTTTGGTGTTTTTCGTTCTGTTCAATATTAGATTTTTTCCTAGTTTGCAATGATCAAAGAATTGTCCAAAATCCAAAATCGTGACATTGCATGGTTTAGGTTTTTTACGAGCCATTCCAATCAAAAGTCCCAACTCTTGAGTGGTATAGATTTTCCTGAGTTTGCGCGCTCTTTCAATTGTGGCGTGCATTGAGTCTGCTTCTAAGTACGAATGGCCATATTTAATAAACTTTAGGTCAACAGTTTCAATGTGGATCTTGTTTACAACATACATCATTCCTGAGGAAATGAATTGATTCCGATTCTGGCCACCACAAGTGTAAGAAAACGTTGTGACATGTTTTATTTCCTTCGGAAGATTAGTCATGTGTGTAATCAATCCAGTACCAATTTCGCTAGAGCCCTTCATACCGTTGCATTCATCCCAAACATAGCAAAACCCTTCACCTCTTGAATCGTAAACTGTAAAGTTGTAAACTGAGAGCTTTCTCTTATAATAAATCTGTGCATCGCCAGCAAAGGGAACGAATAATACCGCTTGAAGATCAAACGTGGCGGTCACTCTATCTTTCTCTTTGCAGTCCATTTCCTCACTTTTTATGTCAATCGCTTGTGTTTTTAGACGCCGGTGTAATTGGTACCCTTCTTCTAAACCTTCTTTATCTATAGCATTTTTGTATTGGTTGCACTGATCCTTCTTGGGAATAAAGAATGATAAAGGAGGATCATACGATTTAAAAATGGATCGATATATATATTTGCTCTTTCACTGGCTCCTCAAAATTTTCTTTTGGACAGAAATCGCTGACGTAAATGGTCAACTCTGGTGCTAAGTACAACTTTTTGGAATTCTTACGACAATAATGAGTCTCTGTTCTTGGAAAACTATCTATGTGTTTTTTAGCGAATTTCCCATAGGGAATAAGTTATTACCGTAGGTCTCATGGAAAGACCTAAGCCCGGGACCTTGTTACTTTTTCGTTTTTAGGTGCCCAGAGACCAAAAATAATAGTCATTAAAAAAAAAAAATTAAAAATTGGGTGCTCTGGTTTTATTTTATATTCATTATTATAATAGTAGCCTTGATAAGTGAACAGAATTTTACAATATATATATATATATATATATATATATATATATATATATATATATATATATATATATATATATATATATATATATATATATATATATATATATATATATATATATATATATATATTATGTATGTGTCCCTAGGCACGATAACTTTCGTAAAAACGGTCCGATCGACACCAAATTTGGTAGAGATGTGTAATCCTACGTTTATTCGGATGAGTTCGTAAACCAGACATATCGACCTACCGGAAGGGGTAGTTTTGGGGATTTTGTACCCCAAAAATGGGTTTTTTGCATTTTTCATAAGTAATTTAAAAATTTTTTAAATTTTTACTTGGACCATTGAATTTAGCTAAAAAAAACACACAGTTTAGTATTTTGAAGCTTTGCTCTATCTCCATTGGTTACCGAGATATTAAAAAGTCTAAAGACAGTACATTGTATTTTGGGGCTCCAATGTCAAGGTAACGTAAACGCCCATTTAAGCCCATGTTTAATGATTTCCCATTTACTAAGAAACTATTAGAGATACAGCTTCCAAATTTTTACAGCAGTTTTTTACACTTACTATAATGATACTGAACCAATAAAGTAACCATATAAACAACAAACCTTAAAAATATATATTTTTTCAAGTTAACATTTAATTTTTTTGGAATTTTTTTATAAAATATTTTTTTTCTCAGTAATATTTTTGAATATTTTAATAATATTGCTTCAATACTACCACCATAGTGTGTTTGACCCTTGGTAAAAATTTTGTGGCGATATCTCTTATGGTTCCTGAGATAATGGGAAGTGTTTGGATGAAAACGGGGTTTCCGGCTAAACGCATTTAATTACAGAGTAGGACCTAATCATTTTACAAATATTTCAATAAGATGCATAAATTTGACTTATAGGTTATTTAAAAAGCTCCAGGGTCATATTCCATTGGGTCTACTTGTTTCAGGAGTAGGCTAGCTTTCTTCTTACCCATTCTTGCTTCTTTAGAGGCCTCTAGAGCTGCTCTATCTGATGTACGCACACGTTCAGCATCGAGTAATTTCATAGCTAGCTTTGGTGGTATTTTCCCCAACCTCTTCGATTCCAAGCTCTCTTAGAACTTGTAATCTTGACACATTTCCATCATTGTATTAAATAACACGCTTTATAGACCCCAAGCTCTATCGTTACCCGTCCTAAAAATACATTTTTGGGTTACTCTATTCCATATTATATGATTAAAAGCCTCTTTTACATTCTGCGTTTTTATGTGTAAACATTTCTTTAGCAGTTCAGGGTTTGCTACATGCTTGAAGTCAGATCTTATTACCTCCATTACAGCCCGATCTATGGAATGTTTATGTTTAAAGTTAGCTAGTTCGTTGTTTTCTTCGGCTATTCTGTACATGCAACATGTGTTAAATGTAAATGTCAATTAAATGAAAACTGATGAGGAAATGGAGAGAGCCCTTGCAAAAAAAAATCATATCAAAAAGTTTTCACTCTTACATTTTCAAACCCTTTCAATACACCACACTGCCGCGGTGGCTTCCTCTTTAACATGGTGTAAGAGTCTTCAGAACCTACCACCTTGATTTTTTTGATTAATCAAAACAAATGTATATAAGAAATTGAACAAATGTCCAAATGGAACAGTTAGATTCAACATATCAAATGTTGAAATTGTCTTTACATAAAGATGATTGTTTTATATCTTACAATATTCGAGGCGTAGCAATGTTTCAAATTCAGTTTTAGTCTTATACTGCAGAGTCTAGGGTACATGCTCACATTCAGGTGAGTCGGTGTTCCGTCGAACTGGGGGTTCCTCAATATCCAAGTGATGTGTTTCCAGTTGTGGAGAGTCGTCTTCTGTAAGAAATCCAAGAAATTTTTTTTCTTTTATATTGGCGAATATTTAAAATCACTCTCTTAACCAGTCTTACGACTGCGGAGTAGAGTGCCACTGAGTGCTTTCCCCGAAGCGTTGAACGGTCTGCAAGTGCAAGTAGCGCAAGTTAAGCTGGGCAACGCAATTCAAGAACAAGAAGATTATAAAGAGAAGAAATTAACATACAACCCAACAATTATGTATTTTCAAGATAAATATAATAATAATAATATCAAAATTTAAAGAGTCATCTATATTAATAAAATTAGAGTTTTGTCTGTACGTTGCTTAGAATTTTGAAATTTTTGGTTATTTTTACTTCTTATACATCGCAGAATCCAAAATCGGTGTCATCTAAATTTCTTTCCCTCTGTCTGTCTGTCTCTCTCTCTGTCATTCTGTCTGTAACGCTCATGGGTCCTATTTTGTCCTCTTTTCACTTGATAACGACTTAACCTAATTGTCTAGATTTTTTTCATGTCATAGACTAGAGTGATGTGAAGGTTCATTACAACTTTAATTGACTAAGCGACCTTAGGGCTTTGCCCCATAGTATGTCAAAGTAGCCAAGTTGTGCTAAAATACCAATCTTTAATCTCTTTTCACACGACAAGGGCTTTAGTAAATGATATGAAAATTTTTATTATTGTTAAATGTTGCAATTAGAACGATTTTAGCTGCTCTAAAGCATCGTTCGTCAAAAAGGCTCTGCCTTGTAGTAAAAGAAATATTCAATGTTAATCTTATGGGAATATTTAATTTTACCTTTTTATCTATGCTCTTTAATCAGCTGGATTAGACAGTTTGTCATTTTCACCACAGATGGCAACACTTAAAATTTTAAATACAGACTCTTTCATACCAAACCCTTTAACTTTTCACTGGCCTAAATACAGTGAATAAAGTAAACTAATTCTTTGTTCTAAATATGAACATTAAAATAATTTATGGAAATTATTACAAAACGAGTTTTGACCCTTAAATCTTAAAATGTTTCTTATTATCATTACAAACTAATTTTAGTTCCCAATTTAGCTTTCATTGCACGTTCTGACAAAAAGAGGTGTATTTCATCAAACACAATATGTAGTTAAAACCAATGAGGTTTATAAATTGCTCAATCTTTCAAGTAGTTCGGGAATAGACGGGGCAATATTAATGTGTAAGAACTTAATGAGTAGGGTTCTTATGAAGAAGTGAGAAAGTCGCTCAAAAAACACTCATAGTACCACTGTAATTTTCATTCAAGGATCATGCTGATTAGTTGAATGGAATCAGATGGTTTAAGAACATATTTGCAGAAGTTTGTTATTGTTTTTTATTTTGTGTAAACAAACAAATATACTTATTTTGACATTTAGAAGGTAAAAAGAGCACTTCCCGTGGCAATAAGGAAAAGTAATCCCACCATCAATGCTTAATTTTTCTGCGTTTTTCGACATAACTTTTTAACATGGGATGTCACTATTTATTTGGTTTTGTATACATTGGCAACACATGAGGTTTTAGGTAAAGTCTAAAGACAAAAAAATTGAATTAAGTAAACCTAATATCTACACTGCGGTGCGGTGCCTATACGTTACTGACAGATGTTGCGTTGTTTTACTTGGTTTGGGAATTAAAATTATAACTAATTATGAATTTAGATTTAATATTGTACATGTCTGTACATATCTTTCATGGGTAGAACAAGATGCAGGGGTGGAATACATTGGATTTGGCATATAGCTATCGTCACACCCATTCAAGTATTCAATATTAGATTTCATAAGAATATATAATATTTTTTACAAGTCTGAGTTTTCTTAAATCGTCTATGAGTTTATACTCATAGAACTATAAAGTAAATCACCATACGAATATAAATGTTTAATCAAACTGCAACAAAATCATTAATAGAAATAACTTCTAGACTAAATGAGAAAAGGATTTAACAAGATTTTGACAAATGTACCTGGTAGCTATTAAGCATAAAACTTGATGTTTAGATACGTTAGAATGGACCAACTGAAGGTTATATATTGAATTTGTGAGATCACTAATATCATTTGTTTAATAAACTGTACACACGCCCCGTGCGAAGAACGGGTACACAGCTAGTTGGTCTCTTATTTGCAGCTGATGGACGCTTACCTAAAATTACGTTAACTTTCGGAATAAATTAGAAATCTTTAAATAAACAGATAAACTTTTAGTTTTAAACATCATCAAAAACTCTGTTTACATTTTAATAAACCATTAAATAGAAACTTTTGTAAAAATAACATAACAATTTGAAACTATGACCATGTATGCTTAATTTAATAGGAACAAAATTTAAAAACAATAAATTAAAATTATATGAATTATAGTTGACCCAATTGTCACTACGTATTTTGTTTAGTGATTTTCTATTGACTTTTTCACTAGGGCAAACCATGTATGATTTAAAGATAATTTATATTTATTAAAATTGGTAACGTAAGCTCAAAAAAGCTAAGTAAAAATGGTCAAAGTACTTATAGATATTTATACTGAAAACTATTTAAAAAAAAAACTATTAAGTTATCTATTACGATTAACCAATTTCGTTCTTTACCTCGACCTCCACTTGGAACAGAGTGCACACAACAATTCAAAATTTTCCTTGTCGACTTCTTCATATGGAACATCAATTCCCAAACAAGGGTAGTGAAGACAGCGGTTACACATCTGGCATTCGCAACAGTGGTGCCGCCTCCTCTCACCTGATCCACAATGGACCCAGAGATCGGTCATATTTCCTGACTGGGTCAGAATACGAATGCGACACCACTGTCTGAACTCCATAGGATCGAAGTTTCCAATGATGTTAGTCAATTGGCCATAATACAATATGTATACACCACAGTTCAACGTGTCGTTTGGAGGTTATTTGGGAAATTTTATGTTGACAATATGAAATGTTATTACATCAATGAAGTCATTTGGCCTCATTGCATTCCTTTAGCTAAAAAACCTCACCACGACTTGACATTTCTCCCTCTTGGGAGTCATCATTTTCCCCATATATATCAATATGACAATGAAATGGACAGGCTCGATTTGAGGCATGAAAATCAAGTCCATGGTGCCCAGCAATGCTGACACTAGTCTCAGTGTCATGACAATTTTTTCCGCAATTCATATTCGGTATCAAAAACTGACTAACAAAATTGATTACCTTGGATCAAAGTTGCATTTACAAAATCAATCACGGATGAGCAAACACGTTCTTACCAATCAGGGTGTTGTATGACTTCAGTTCAAGGCTTTCACCAAACCTACCCATGTTCCTGTTACTGTTGCAACGACAATTTCTTTGTTGCAAACAATCGGTTTGTAGTAATCGGGATCTGAAACTAAACCATTAGCAAACAATGGCAGATCATTCTTGCACAAAATGACTCTCTGGCATTCCGATCTGAAAGCCTCTGCATCAATAAACCCCAAACTATGCCCAGACTGAATGCCCCTCAAAAGAATCGATTGCATGTAAAACGAAATGAACACCCCACAGCAGTGACTGTCGTTTTGTTCCGGATATACAATATCCGTGATTTATCCCACCAGCAGACCAAACTGATTGAATCGCCTGTTATACTCCTGTCATTTAAACGTTTAAAAAACTTGAGAATGTTGTCAATAGCAGAAATCATTTTGGACTGAACAGGATTTGGATTTAAGCAGAAAATACATTTAGCTTTAATATGTACAACTACTAGATACCAATGTCTGCGTTTATTTTCAACATTGTAAGGATTCATTAAAAATTTACTTTTTGACAAGGACTCGACTGTAAAATTACAAACATTTGACCCTTCCCTTACTACCCGATATCCAACGCCCGAAGGGATATACGATGGGATGGGTCGTTTGAATTGGAATATTTAACAATTAATCTCTCTGTAACCCTGCGCGTCTTCGTGGGAGCGAAATAACTCAAATCATTTTAAAACAAAACTAATTTATTAATTTTCAAATATCAACACTGATAGGACTTCGAACTGAATTCATATTAATAACATCTTACAGAAACGTTCACTATCAAAATAATCTGTACAATATCGGGGCAGAGGACACAACCGCTAACCCGAAACTCGTGCCACCGCCATTGACGCAGACGCTTAACACGACTTCACGTATTAGAGTGGGGCGAAGTGGCGATTGTTCGTCAGCATGCTGAAGCAGCGTCGACCAATCAGAGAACTGCTGCTTCACGCTGGTGCCTTGATTAGTGGAGCGCTCTTTGAATTATTTTGGACATTACGGTAACTAAAACTCAACATTGACTGCACCGCTTCGTAATGAAAGACATCGTGTCAGCACATTCCATAACCCATACGACACTGCCATAGCCGGGCTCGGTGAAATTATCGGGCTCGGTGGTGAGGCTACTGTCTTGCCAAGATGGGCTAGACTACAAATAAAGCACCATTCCCTAAAATATTATATTTAGTGACGGAAAAATTGTTATGATTAGGGTGGTGCTAACTGAGGGTATTATTTATGGGTCTAGGGATTTGTGGGCCGTCACATCTCAGCGACTGCATCGATGGCAAAGTCCGTCAAAAACTCCGTTCCTTCCAGCGACTTCGTCACTATCCTCCAAGGATACCTTGAGAGGACCAACAACTACAGGAACAAAGACATCAGACTGTTCCCTAACAGTGGCTATATTAACTACGCTTTTTGAAGCGCTTCAAAAAACTTTGTTCGGGAGTAAGTTTTGCCCCTTTTTACCCTTTTTGCCCATACCTCCTCTACAGATGGGTCGTCTTCATTTCCTCAAAATCATTTTTTTTGTGTCAACATTAAAATCACTCTTTTGTCTCTTTTTACGAAATTTCCCTGGCCTATTACAAGATTTCTTTGGAATGTCAGGTTTTATTTCAGAACAAATGGATTTTACCCTTACTTTACCTTTTTTAGCAAATCTCCCCGCTTTCAGATTTGTGTGCCGTTTGAGAACACTTTTTTCAACTGCCGAAACCACTGTTCAACATTCGAACCGCTGAATCGAGTCACATTTTTCTTGTCCTTGTCAGAGTACTTTATGACAATTCCTGACCACAATGGAGCATAAGGCATGTACCTGTTCAAAAAGGGTTTGGCAAATGTGGGATACAACAATTCATTTTTTGAACCTGAATTTTTATTTTCTTCGGTAACTTTCTCAGTTTCTTTATCAACTACCACCTTAACCTCTTTTTCAATTACAACACCTACGTCAAAAAAGGACTTTTTGTAAAGGGGAAGCTTTTCATTTCCAAGAGAACTGCTATGATTACGGATTTCGTCAGATGGGGTAACAGAGCACATGACGCGGCGGTGGCGCCACGGCGCGGCGCAACGCCAGACGCACTCGCTCAACACGACTTCACGTATTAGACTGGGGCGAGGTGACGATTGTTCGTCAGCCCGCTGAAGCAGCGTCGACCAATCAGAGCACTGCTGCTTCACGCTGGTGCCTTGATTAGTGGAGCGCTCTTTGGATTACTTTGGACATTACGGTAACTAAAACTCAACATTGACTGCACCGCTTCGTAATGAAAGACATCGCGTCAGCACATTCCATAACCCATACGACACTGCCATAGCCGGGCTCGGTGAAATTATCCAAGAGGCTACTGTCTTGCTGGCTTACTGTCTTGCCCAGATAGGCTAAACTACAAATAAAGCACCATTCCCTAAAATATTATATTTAGTGACGGTAAAATTGTTATGATTAGGGTGGTGCAAACTGAGAGTATTATTTTTGGGTCGTCACACTCCCCTCACCCTTAGACCTTGCTGTCCCCAACAAGAGATCTTAGCAAATAAACCGGAACAGATGACAGTCTGTTGACCAGAGACCTTCAGCCTCAGAAAACTTTCCCTTTAAGGCCCGGTTCACACGAGCGTCAAAATACACTGCGTGCAAGCTGCGTCGACGCGGCGTCCCCGGTGCACACGAGCGTTTACGTGTGTACTGTTCCATTTGAGTACATGCACTGCTCAAACGCCGCTGCAAAATAAAGCTGCATCAACGCAAACGCAAAACGCTCGTGTGCACCGGCCTAACCTCAACTCATGTGATGTGATATTTTAACATATGTTTTTCAATTCTAAATAATCTTCTCTCTATATATATATAAGCGAAATCCCACTCACTGACTCATCACGAAATCTCAGGAACTACCAAACGGATTTACTCGAAACTTTGAAAATAGGTTCGTCTTGCCTCCTAGGTGCTCACTAAGAAACGATTTTGCAAAATTCCTACTGGGCTCCGCCCCACACGTCTTCAAAGTTACCATGTTATTCTTATGGAAGAAACAATTTTGTATTGGAACATATGATTACATTAAGGAATATTAATTTTGTAAACAGCTGTTCTCATTTAAATTATTGGGGGTAGTAGGGGGTATTGGTATTAAAAAACTAGAGGATAGTTGCGGCGAGTGAGCTTAGCGACCAAGCTAAACCTGACGGGGAGTGATTACTGACTGACTCATGAAATCTCAGGAACTACCAAACGTATTTACTTGAAACTTTAAACACAGGTTCATCTTGCCTCTTAGGTGCTCACTAAGAAATGATTGAACAAAATTCCTTCAGGGCTCCGCCCCACAGGCCTTCAAAATTTCATAACGTGACCCGCATGGCCAATTTTAAATACAAATTAAGAAACCTGCACGGTTGAAATTTGGAGTGATCTCTTTTTTCTTAGGTGCTAAAAAATAAATAAATAATTGCTTTAAACATCCCCTTTAGGGCTCCGCCCCACAGAAGCTCACAATTACTGTATAGCCTACGCGTTGAAATTTGACATGGACGATTCCCTATGCTTATAGATACTTATTAAGAAACTGTTTTGAAAATATAGTTTTTGAAGCACTTTAGGGCTCCGCCCCACTGGATTTCAGAATTACTTTAGGGCCTCCGGGGTTGACAATTGCCATGGACGTTTGGTTTGGTCATGGATGCTCCTTAAGAAACGGTTTTGCAAATATAGTTTTCGAAGTTCTTTAGGGCTCCGCCCCACAGGAGATCTAAATTACTTTAGGGCCTCCGGGGTCGATATTCGGCATTGAATTTTCTCTTTGCTCATGGGCACTCACTAAGAAACGGTTTTGCAAATACAGTTTTTGAAGTTCTTTAGGGCTCCGCCCCACATGACTTCAAAATTACTTTTGGGCCTCCAGGGTTTTTAATTTGAATCGGACGTTCCTCTTTGCTCATGGTTACTTACTACGAAATAATTTTGCAAATTTCCTTTAGGGCTCCACCCCATAGAATCTCAAGATTACCATAGATTCTAGGGGGTATAAGTTTAACGTGGATGTTCCGTTTTGCTAACAGGTGCTCACTACGAAATGGTTTTGTAAATATAGTTTTTGAAGTTCTCTAAGACTAAGAAACAGTTTTGCAAATGTAGTGTTTTATGTTCTTTAGGGCTCCGCCCCACATGACTTCAATATTGACTGTTGAAATTTGAACTTACTACAGGGTTGAAATTTGATATGGTCGTTCCTATTTGCTCATAGGCTCTCTCGGCCTTTTCTATTTAAGAAACCTTTTCTCACTAAGAACAGGATTTGCGAAATTCCCTCAGAGCTCCACTCACACTACTTCATTGTTTCAATGTCATTCTGAAGGAAGTAGATTTCGTTGCTCTTTAAAAAGATTTTACTACCTATAAAATAAATTCAATCACGGGCGAAGCCGTGACGGGCAACAGCTAGTTTATCATAAATATAATTTATTGTTTGTTTACTTTATCTTTGTTCTGTAACTTGAATTAAGAGATTATTAAAACCTATCCTTAGGTAATTTAATTTCGAGTTTTATTGCATATCAATTTAATAATCTCTATCAAATATCATGGACAAACATTTAAAACCAAACAGATTTGATATTGATCTTGAAAATGACTGTGCAGAAGAACAGTGGCTTCATTGGTATCAGACTTTTACAAACTTTTTGGATGAGTGTGATTCTCATGCTACAAATGAGAAGGTAAAAACTACGATTACTTGTCAATCATGTCAGTCCGTCTGTTTACAAATATATTTGTGGGGCTACAACATTTGATGAAGCTATTGCTATTTTAAAAGAAATGTATATTCGTCCTAAAAATGAAATATATTCTAGACATTTGCTAGCTACCCGTCAAAAGTCAGGGGAATCAGTGGATCAATATTTACAAGTTCTGAAAGATTTAAGTAAACCTTGTAACTTTTCTTCAGTCACTGCTGAACAAAATAAGAACGATTACATTCGTGATGCATTTATCAGGGGGCTACTTTCCCCAATCATTCGTCAAAGACTTTTGGAAAATAAAACACTATCACTTAATGAAGCTTTTGAAAAAGCTCGAGTTCTAGAATTAGCTCAGCATCAATCAGAGTCTTATGTTAAGCAACAGTTAGTGTTAAATTGCTTGCAACATTCTGAAGCTACTGAGCAAAGTCCAACACAGTGTAATCTTTCCTCAAGCAAAGTGGAGGAAACTTTTATATCAGCTACATCCTGGAAATGTTATTTTTGTGGTTCCAGTAAAAAACACATCCGGAATGATTGTCCAGCGGCTAATCATTCTTGCCATACTTGTGGTAAGAAAGGACATTTTATGAAGGTTTGTCGATCACAAAATAAATCATCAACATCCACCAAATTTGTCACAGAAAAATCTCCCAGTAAAAATCAGCTCATTACGCAGCAGCTCCAGAATCGTTGTCTAAATCAATTATTAAAAATAAAGTTAATGGAATCGAAACTGATGCACTTGTTGATACTGGAAGCTCTGAAACTTTTATAAGTAAATCTCTTGTAACTAAGAGAGGGTTAACTGTTTCTCCAAGTACTATTAGTGTTTCTATGGCGTCAACTTCTTATCAACCTCAAACTACTGGTTTTTGTCTTGTTGATATGGCAATTCAGGGTCATATTTACTATAAAGCAAAACTACTCGTTCTAGACGAACTATGTGCTGACGTTGTGCTGGGACATGACATTTTCAAAGAACATTCAAGTGTAGAAGTTACATTCGGGGGTAAGAAACCTCCACTGAAAGTATGTGGCCTTTCGGCAGCTAAAGTTACTCCTGTCAGTTTGTTCACAAATTTAACTCTTGACTGTAGACCTATTGCTGTCAAATCACGGCGTTACTCAGATGAAGATTCAATTTTCATAAGAGAAGAAACAGAACGTTTATTAAAAGAAGGAATCATCGAACCGAGCTCTTCTCCTTGGTGGGCCCAAGTACTAATCGTTCAAGGCGAAACAAAGAAAAAAAGGATGTGCATTGATTACTCTCAGACAATAAATCGATTTACCCAGCTCGACGCATATCCACTTCCTAGAGTCGAAGATGTTGTAACCAAGGTTTCCAAGTTCAATATGTTTAGCACAATAGACCTCAAGAGTGCTTACCATCAGATACCCATTTTAGAGGAAGAGCGAATTTATACTGCTTTTGAAGCTTGCAGCCGCCTTTATCAATTTTGCAGAATCCCTTTTGGTGTTACCAATGGCGTCTCCTGTTTTCAGAGAAAAATTGATTCGATAATACAAGCAGAAGGACTTGAGTGTACTATAGCTTACTTTGACGATGTGACGATTGGGGGAAAGGATAAAGCTGAACATGACAAGAATTTGAAAATGTTTTTTGATGTGGTAAAGAAGTATAATTTTAACATTAAACCTGGAAAAGTGCAAATTTTCTCAAGATGAAATTAGTCTACTGGGATACGTTATCACAAATAATGAAATACGTCCCGATCCAGATCGCCTTCAGCCTCTCCTAAAACTCCCACTCCCAAATGATGTCCAATCACTGCGCAGAACTCTAGGGATGTTTGCACACTACTCTCATTTCATCAAGAACTTTTCGGAAAAAATACAGCCTTTATCGTCGACTAAAAGCTTTCCATTATCAGAAGAAGCTGTTAATTCATTTAATCAGTTGAAAAATGATATAGCATCGGCAACTAAAGCGCCAATCCAGGATGGCATATCATTCACAGTGGAGACTGATGCATCTGAGTTTGCGATTGGCTCCACTTTATCTCACGCTGGTCGACCTGTAGCTTTTTACTCAAAAACATTGTCAAAGTCGGAAAGAGTTCACTCATCCGTTGAGAAAGAAGCGCAAGCGATTGTCGAATCTCTAAAGAAGTGGAGACACTACCTAATAGGACGGACGTTCCAGCTTATAACCGACCAAAGATCAGTTTCTTTTATGTTTGACAATAAAAGGTTTGGGAAAGTAAAAAATGAGAAGATTCAGCGTTGGCGTTTAGAGTTATCTTGCTTCAAGTATGATATTGTATATCGTCCGGGCAAAGAAAATGGAATAGCAGATACAATGTCACGGTTATGTGGATCCATTAGTGGTCGCCCAAATTTAGATGAAATTCACAGAAGTTTGTGTCATCCAGGAGTCACGCGATTCTACCACTGGATTAGAACCAAAAACTTACCTTTTTCGTTGGATGAAGTTCGTCGCACTATGAACCAATGTCGAGTCTGCGCTGAACTGAAACCGAGGTTTTGGAAGTATCAAGGGACTCTGATCAAAGCTACTGCACCTTTTGAACGCTTAAATTTAGATTTCAAAGGCCCTATTCCCAGTGCAAGTCACAATAGGTATTTATTAACAATTGTAGATGAATACTCGCGTTACCCTTTTGCTTACCCATGCAGAGACATGACTTCGGGCACGGTAAACGAAAATTAAAAGAACTTTTTGCACTTTTTGGTATGTCTTCATTTATACATTCTGACAGGGGGACCTCATTAATGTCAGAAGAACTAAGATCTTTCCTACTTACTCATGGCATTGCATCTAGCCATTCCTCTGGATATAATCCTCGAGGAAATGGGCAAGTGGAAAAGTTCAATGGAACTATTTGGAAAACTGTCACTCTTGCTCTGAGAACTCAAGATCTGCCAATTAGACAGTGGGAGGCTGTTCTATCAGAGGCGCTCCATTCAATAAGATCCCTGCTATGTGTATCAACCAATGCAACACCACATTAATTAATGTTCAAGCATCCTAGGAGATCATATTATGGAGGTTCTGTTCCAAGTTGGTTGTCTCAACCAGGTCCGGTGCTGCTTCGAAATCATGAACTAATACACGCCAACCCTGGTTATGCTCATGTTAGACTTCAAGATGGACGGGAGAAGACTGTGTCTGTAAGAGACTTAGCCCCAGCACCAGAACAGAAAGATCCAGAAGTTTCTAACGCTCCAGCTGGAAACCAAGAAACTGCAGAGGCTAGATTACCTATTCAACAAGTTCCTCCTGAAGAGATTCTTATCGTTAACAATACAAATGACAATTATGAGGAGCAAATGAATGAAGAGCCAGTCCACCAAGATACAAATGCAATTAAAACACCCATCTCAACTCCACCCACCTCTCGTCCTCAACGATGCAAGAAAAAGCCAAACTATCTCAAAGACTATGTCACATCTTGAGGTGGGAAGAATGATGTGATATTTTAACATATGTTTTTCAATTCTAAATAATTTATCATATGTATAATTTATTGTTTGTTTACTTTATCTTTGTTCTGTAACTTGAATTAAGAGATTATTAAAACCTATCCTTAGGTAATTTAATTTCGAGTTTTTAGTTTTTTTTTTTTTTTTTAGGCAGCCTCAGGTTTCCAAATGGTCCCAAATGAATAAATATTCGCTCGTTACTGATTTGCAATAAAAGATCAAATTAACAATGAATTTCAATTTGGAAGATACGGCAGTGAATGCCCTCTGTCTAATTAGAAAATCCCCTTTTACTTTTTTGTAATACAAAACAACAAAATAACACACTAATCAAGTCAATCAATCCCAACTTATCGTGTAATACACAATCTACTTCGCCTTCATCTACAAAAATTCAACAATTGTAAAAAAAATTAAATTGTTAAACATCGCACAACAAAATTAAGACAACACAAATACAAACTTCATAAACAATTAATTATGACAACCCACACATCTTATCTCAACATTTGTACAAAATCAATGAAAATTTCATCAACAACATATGCTCCACAAGGGCATCACTCATAAATAACAGCTTTGGCAAGCGGTTGGACCGTTTAAAAAATACACAAGTCGATAAGCCCTAACTCTGGCTTACATAATGCACGCAATCTACAATACTTAATCTACATTAAGTTTGACAACGATAACAAAATTGAACAACGAATAAACAACATAAGCGTAAAGTTTCACAAAACAAAATCCAACGTCATAAACAACTAATTATGACAACTCACAAAGAGTATCTCAGCCTTTGTACAATCAAATAAAAAATCTTATCAATAACGTATGCTCCACAGGGGAAACTCTCTCGTAACAGGCTTCATCAAGTGTTTCTTACAGACATAATACTATAAATAAAATTTATGAAACAAACTTAATAAACTAAAACTTTCAAGCACTTAGTCTACTCAGCTTGTGTGTGTGTTTTAGCAGGAAAACGTGCACAATCTATCAATTTACAAAATACACAGGAGTAAACAGCCAGTCAATTAGTAGGCACTACCAAAATGCTTCTAAACATTACCCGACATACTGTATTAAAATTTGTTCAACAAAGACTCCTGAAGCATGCCATGTAGGGGTTCTTCGCAGAGTCCCCCTGACTCAACCAGTACATATCATACTACGAGACCTGCTCACACTTCTAGGAAGGGCCGGAACACATACCGGGCGCCGTTCCATGAGAAAAAAAATTGACACAAAACCTCGTTCTCAAAACTCTAGACTCTGTTCGCAACCCACTCCACAAGTGACCGACCAGGCTGTGGTAGCTTCAATTGCCTCGTACTGTAACTGATTATATATTTTTAAGTAACCAACCAAAATCAATTAAATTATTTCAAGGTATTGAATGTAAAACTCAACTTAGTGTGCTGATTGAATGACTGGATCCTCAAACTACCAAACACATAACATATACAACCAACAAAAATTGCACAACTCATGAAAATATTTATTTTACACCAAATCAAAATTCCAACAACTAATTAACATCATAACACGTTTCGAAGGCCTGGTAAAGTGCACACGCCTTGATTTGCTTGAGGGGTCCGGAATACTCTACAGCAAGTCATGTTCTATCGCGGTATCATAGTCATGCCTCTCAAATGAAATGATAAAAAAGTTTTGTTTTAGGTTGAGTTCAAGTGTTCACAGTCCAGTTTAAGAAGGGGAGGGTTAATGTTTTAGAAGTATAGGATTGCGCGCATACCTTCCTGTGGACACAAGATTCGTCCCTACTTGTCTTCAATACAACCAATTTACACTGCCAAAGCAAACATAAAATTAGGAAATTATTGTTATTACCAGCCTTCAACCAGATCAAAAAGGAATAGATCCCACTAAACAACAAGGACAAAAACATTTAACAGTTTATGGAAACAATTTACAAAACTTACTAAAGTTACTCTTAATATAACATTTATCTTCGCCACTTCCAGTGTAGTTTGCAAAATTCCCAACACAGTCCATCAAGGTCGGATCCAAGGTTGGTCCAAGACATCACTGGACTCAGTCATCTGAATGCGTGGTACCGAATCACGATTAACGCACTACTAGTTCATCTGCACCGAATTCCCTCTTTCGCAACTGAGGTATATATATATATATATATATATATATATATATATATATATATATATATATATATATATATATATATATATATATATATATATATATATATATATATATATCGTATGGCATTAATAGCCAGCCACACACTTTAGAAAAATATAATACATTCTCTGAGGTGCTTAGCACCTGCGTCAAAAAATTTAAAAACTAAACTAAAAACATAAAGTTATGATCTCTCTTTACAAAGCTAAATCCAGGGCGCTAAGCCATTGCAGCCCAGCTTCACTTGCACAATGCATCCCAATCAATCCTTCGGGGAAAGCACTCAAAGGGCACTCATTGACTATGTGAGTCATAGTCTGGAACTCCGCTCCACAGCGGCATGACTGGTCTTCTGTCATTCCCCATTTGTCTTTCCAATAATTACATCTTCCCACACCAGTGCGGAATCGATTGAGAACGGTCCACTGCTTCCGAGGAAGATCCATACCACTAAGGTTGGGTTGCTAAGGTTGGGTCAGCAATTAAAAATTGACCCAAATTTTCCGGAAATTCTGAAAAATTTTCCGGCCTTCGAAAGAGTCTCAGGAGGAAGTCCAGTCGGTATGGATAGAAAAGTTTGTCTCCGTCAACTGGGATGCTGTCCGCAGTGGTGGTCTTCGGGACCTCAATCTGCCCGTCTCCTGGGGTAGGTAATCATTAATGGGTAGCTGTGGAGCGGATACGATCTTATTATATTCCCTAGTAAGTGCCTCCCTTCGTCTTATTTCAGGTGGAGCGATATTACACAGCACTGGGAGCCAGGGTACAAGGGTTGCCATGAGTGTACCACTTATGGCTCTCATAGTCCTGTTCAGTTGGACGTCGATCTCTCTGACATGCACACTGTTCAGCCACACGGGAGCACAGTACTTTGCGGTTGAGTAAACCAGGGACAAAGCAGTGGTTCGCAGAGCTTGTGCTAGCTCCCCATGTGGAGCCAGCAAGGTGATGGACAATGTTAGTCCTAGCTCTCACCTTGGCTGCTGTCTTTTGTAGGTGGCTTTTGAATGTGAGAGACCGATCTAAAGTGATTCCCAGGTACTGTGGGTGATCATTGTGCTTTAGCTCAACACCGTCAAATACGATTTTAAGCTTTTGGTGGGCTAGTCTATTGTTCAAGTGAAAGCAAGATACCTCAGTTTTAGTTGGGTTTGGATTTAGCTTCCAGGCCTTAAAATATTCACCGAGGGTCTTGAGGTCATTTGTTAGTACTTCCTCAGCATGTCGGAATTCCTTGTGCTGATAAGCCAGAGCAATATCATCCGCATAGGCAAACTTTAAGGAGCAAGTGTCAGGCATGTCGGCAGTATACACATTAAACAGCAGTGGGGCAAGCACTGACCCCTGTGGTAGGCCATCTTTTAATTGCCTAAAAGTACTTTCCTTGCGTCCCAAACATACTTTAATCATCCTATTGGAGAGCATCGAGTTGAGGAGACGCAACAGGAAAGGGCAAGGAATCAGGTTATAAAATTTAATGAGAAGGCCTTTTCTCCAGACAGTGTCATAAGCTGCAGTAAGATCTAAGAAATCAACAGAGGTTTTCAGTTTTCGCTCAAACCCATTCTCGATGAAGGAAGTAAGAGCTAGAACCTGGTCAGAACAGTTGCGCCCAGGCCTAAACCCAGCTTGTTCGACGGGGATGCTGGAATCCAGAACAGGGAGGATTCTGCTGTATATCAACCTCTCGAGCAGCTTATAACAGACACTAAGAAGAGCTATGGGTCGGTAACTTTCTGGCAGTTGTGGATCTTTATTTGGCTTCAAGACAGCTATTATTTTCGATCTTCTAAATATACCAGGCAAGTCGCCGGTTTCCCTTATGGAATTAAAAAACTGCAAGAAGCCACTGTCTAGCCTTTTTACCCAAGTGTTTTATTAACTCCGGGAAGATTTCATCCATACCTGCTGCTTTGCCAATTAGCATAGCATCAATCGCCACATCCAGCTCATCTACTGTGAAAGGTCTGGAGACTTCCAATGGCGCTTGCCGACTTTCCTTAATATCATTAAGCTTAAAATTTATTTTCCTATCTGCGGACGTACGCACCGGTTTAGATAGACAGGAGAGGCGTTTTGCATTAACACAAGGGTGAGGTTGCGAGGTTGCGGGTTTTTTCATTTGGCTTACCAGTGGAGAGCTTCCTGAGTAGAGACCAAGCTTTCCGACTACTGCGGGTGAAGTTCAGATTTTCAACAGTTTTTCACCCATTTCTCTCTCCTGGAGTTGTCGAGAGAGTTAAGGAGTTGGTCCGCTACATCTCTGTCGGCAGTGTCAGTGAACTCACTGTAAAGGTCTTCGCACTCTTGACTCCATCCTGGTATGTACTCTTTCCTAAAACCTCTTGGGATAGACGCTTTAGCGCAAGACAGAACAAGTCGTGTGAACCGATCATAGTTTTTTATTTTAGGGGGGATGAACCTGATGCCTTTGTCAAGCCTGGAAGAGAAGGCCTCCCACTCAGCTTTGTTGAAGTTCCACCTAGGCCGAGGAAAAGATCTTACGAGAGGAATTTGGATTCCCACTGATATCAGAACAGGCCTATGCTGAGAGTGAGGAAAAGCATCTAGGACCCTCCTGCAAGTTGGTAAGGGTGTTGCTGACCGGTCACGAGAACAAAAGCACAAGTCTGGGGAGTACCCACGACGCCATCGGGCAGAATGGAAAGTGTGTGGGTCCTTGGCATTAAATACCAAGAAAAGGTTGTTATTTTCAGCCCAGCTTGTAAGACGAGTGCCATTTTCATCATCGGACGAGTATCCCCACTGTGTGTGATGACTGTTAAAGTCACCTACATATACCACAGGATGTTCAAAAGATGGGGGAGCTGTATCTGGCCACTGGATGTTCGGTGGTTTGTAGACATTGACAATGGTAGTCTCAGATACCTTAACAGCAATAGTAAATATACTGTTCACACAACTTTTGTGGGAGACTGATACGTCGTCTATGTCTTGCCTAACGTAAGTCGCCACACCAAAGACCCTGTGTCCTATTTCCTCCACAAGCCTATATCCTGTGATGTTTCCCCTCGCACTGTTCTCTAGGTCTTCTACATGTGTTTCTTGTAGTGCGAGGACATCGACATTATTTTCTCGCAGCACCTTGCTAAGGCAGTCACTTTTTGATTTGCTCAGACCCTCTACGTTCAGATGACATATATTTAAAACGGAGCCTACATTTCTAAAATGTCCCTGGAAAGGGCCGTTTGAATTTAGTCTGGCAGCTGGCATAGCTGAGAGATCACTCGCGTGATAGTTCAGCTGCCAAAAATTGTTGTTCGTTTAGCACCACCCAGGGAGTACGTGCAGCTGAGGTAAGTAAGTCCATACAGCGCAACGCGGTTCCTGCATATTCGGGAATTAGGTATCGCTCCATCAATACGTCTTCTCCATAAACATTCTTCTTTCTCCAGACTTAATATTAACTGCTCATATTCTTTAGTAAGTAAATCATTCCCTTTACTAAATGCCCACAAGAAATGGAAATACATATTTCGAACTTGCCAGAAAACTTTTATATCGGTATAAAATCCAGCTGCAAATGAACTCGATGGTATCAAATGTCTTATCAATGGGTCTGTTGATTTCAGCCCTAGTGGTCCAGCATAAGATCTAGACCATTGATCCATCCAGCCCTGGTAGTTGTTAGAATTTAGACCCTTTCCCATTAAGTTAAGCATGATACTTATGGAAAACACATAGTGTGGGGCTTGGATATCTGCAAACATTCTTATTCGAAAAGGATCTGCAGGTGTGTAACTAGGGTATATAGTTAAAAATTCAACCGGAGCACATTCTTGTGTTGTTACATTGCAATCCCTAAGGATTTTTTCCATCCGATTAAAAAAGGCTGGAGCATAGATTCTCATTATGGAATTTGCGATCATGATTGATGTATATGTCTCAGATTTGTTATAGGCAGTTAATCTCATCAGACACTTTAAGAGTACAGTTGATTCTAAGTCTGTGTTTCTTCTTATTTCTTCTAAGGTGAGCTCTTCATCAAATAATATCAGTTTTGCCAAGCACTCATTTACAAACTCTTCATTATCATTATCAAAATCCTCCTCTTCTGCCTCTAACCTGGTTATTGGTCGTGTGTCATTGGAGAATAGCGAAGTAATCCAATACCATACAGGATTTACATGGTCTCCTTTTCCTTCTACCTCTACATCTACTGTTAATTGATGCTGTTGAACTTCTGTTATCACATTGGATGCTTCAGCTTTTATCTGTGCAAGAAGATCTACTCCAAAATTGCCAGTTAATCTTGGCTGTCTTCTAGGTATGTTCGGTAAGTGGTTCTGCATGCTGATATATGTGTAGACAGAGATACACTTAGATTATCATATGCAGGACTTTACCTTTGGATGGTATGGATTTCTTTCTGATTTGCTTCTTTGGCACTTCTTTTGAACCATTAAAACCCTTGTCCTTATTGCCCACGCATTATAGTTCTCCCATTAAGTTTAGGTAAACATAGTTTAAAATTTTCTTCCATTTTTTGTGCTGATAACGTGTTGTAATTAAATAAAAATACAGGATTCTATTAACCCTTTTAAGCCGACGACCATGATAGGCCCTTTTGGTTAACGGCCAGGTTTTTAACTTCCATGGTTACCTTGAAGGCAAATGTGTTTTTCACTTAGCGAGCATAGTTTTATTTAAATATTCATAACTCCTTTATATATTATCATAAAGCAAAAAAAAATTTTTTTACCTATTTCCATTAAATTATTTTGAAAAATATATATGTGTTTACGTATTTTATAAATCTACTGCAATTAAAAGATATTACATATACATAGATATATTTATAACATTTATAAAAAAATTATATTTTTTGTTATTAAAAAATATTCAACATTAAGATATTTCTTTTTGGTACATAAATTCAGTTAGTAAAACAAATTATTAGCGAAAAAAAATTTTTAAGGACCAAGCCTACCTTGGTAAATTATTAGCAAACAAATCTTAGCCTAAGTCATCCATGTCAACAAATCTTACATCACTCACGGCTATGTCATTTACAATTATTTTTGCTTGCAGGTGATTTTTCCGATTTATTTTGCTTATATTGATAGAAAACACACTCAAAAGAAATTTATTAAATCATTATTTTGTTTTTTCAAACTGATAAAAACATCGCATAACCAACAAAACACGACGATAATACAACAATAACACTTACCGCTCTAGAGCAACGAACCAGTTGGCCACGGGGGCTTATTACGGCCACCGGCCTTGAACGGTATTTCGACCACGGGTGTCTATTACGGCCGTCGGCCTTAAAAGGGTTAACTTCGTTTTATTTACTTCATGTTTACAAAAACTCAGCAAGAACAACATATATACAACACAATAATGATCCCTGATGATTCCTGATCCCTTCAATCTGATTCACTGTTGCACTGCTGTATTTCGCTGATATCGCTCTAGCTATAGCAAATATGATATTGAGACGATCAGATTTGAATTCCTGTGTATGTTCTGTCGGTGGGATGAGTTTTGCCCATGGCCCCATCTAACCAAGTTGGTGATATTTAGTGATAGCACCACCAATATACGGCATAAACTTGTTTACTTCTGCCCATCCTTATAGCACCTTGTTAAGTGTTAGTATCCAAGTTAGTATCATAGACAAGTGAGTCATCTCCGCATTTCTCAGTAAGTTAACTGCAACCAGACATCCGCGAGATAGTAAATCATTCCCTTTACTAAATGCCCACAAGAAACGGAAATACATATTTCCAACTTGCCAGAAAACTTTTATATCGGTATAAAATCCAGCTGCAAATGAGCTCGATGGTATCAAATGTCTTATCAATGGGTCTGTTGATTTCAGCCCTAGTGGTCCAGCATAAGATCTAGACCGTTGATCCATCCAGCCCATAGAACAAACCATATACGATAAAATGAAATGCGTTCCATGTTTATGGATTGCATAAACATGGAACGCTGACTGAGTGAAGCGAAAACGGTCCGGCGGCGCGCCGCTACCCCCACCCAAGGTCGGTATGCCCGGGCGCTTTGGTTCACACAATACAATGGGCACGACGCGTTTTTTAGTACTTTCGGCTCAATTTAAACGTAATTGATTGGTTAAAACGACCATAACCAAATTTCTTTGCATGAAGGGATGTATGGAGCAATAACTGATGCACATATATTTAGTAAATATGATTTATTAATAAATAAAACAAACAAAAGAAGTTTTTTACTGAATGAAAACTACACATTCTTAAATAAAACAAGTTTGTTTAGTTTCTGTCTAATACTTAACTTTGATTTATTTAGAGACAGATTTTTTTTCTTTGGCATATGAATAGCAAACAGTATTAAAAAGACAGAACTGATTAATTTTATCAGCCTTAACTCATGGCATTCGCCAAACTCATAATTGATTGCATGAGTTTTGAAATGAACATGGGACTGTACTATGAATTTTTGAGCTCAGGATACGCAAGGAATCTGTAATTTTAATATGATTGACTGTTGCATATTTATTTGGAATTACTTTCTAGGAACTTTGTTTTGTACGTGGACCATTCGAGGATCTTTTAAACTTTTTTCTATATGTATAAGAAATCTATACTTATTTAATAAGCTAAGGGTTTTTTTTTGTGTTGAGAACTCCTACAATTTTCAACCGATTTTCAAGTTTTTGGCGTCGATGGATAGGGCTTGGTCTGTAGTTGTTTCCGCCAAAAACTGACGAGAATCGGACTGAAAATAAAGGCGCTATTCACCATTGAAATCTAAAAATTTCCCTTTTAAAACATTGAAATTAAATAAATCATTTTAAACGTCTGTTAATAATCAGCTGTACATACGTGTAGTTTTGGTGATTAAAGATATTCACAATATTGGATTGGTCGGATATCGTTGATTTATAGCTAGTTAAAATAAATTGCTCGATTTCGAGCAACAATTATACTATAGTATAGGACTAATTAATTGTTTTATTTTGGTTTAACTCAATTAATTGATAATATTTTCTTTCCTAAAATAAAAATATTTATGTAAATAGCTACATAGTTTGAGTTGATAATGTTGTCTAAATATTAAAAAGAGTAAAAAAATCAATAAAAATCATTTTATACACTACGTATAGTCTAAGTCTACGTCAATTTTCATGGATTAAAAAAAAGTTATAAACCTTTCATTTTATATGACAAAATTCATTGTGGTAAAAACAAATACAGTATTGTTAAGCTGAAATGTACATATGATAAGTCGACCTTTATTTTAAGACAGAATGGATGTCAAATGTATAAGTTTTAATGACGTAATTCGACATATGCCATTGTATAGTCTACTATATAGATACTTTCAATTAACTGTAATTATAGAAATGTAAAAAGCTAAAACTATTGAAAATATTGAGCCAAATTTAGAAACTCGTTGTTATTGTGCCATATTACACAGTACGTTTTATAAACAATGCCCTTAAAGTGCAATACACTAACTAGTTATAAAATATTATGTTTGATCCTTTCCATAGGACGTAATTTAACAATTGAATACGACGTTACCTATATACTATAGACCGTATTATAAACAATGGGTTAGATAAAATTGCTGTAATTAGGCTTACTTGTGTGCAGATAAGCTGAATGCCTCAGTAATAATATTTTTGCAATTATAAGCTACACAATATGTAGGCATTCCACTTTAAATTACAACAAATAATATCACTTGACACATATCACAAGATATAGTACAGTATATACAACAATTGATAACAAATAACAAACAAAATTCGTCACGCACTGCATTGAATCAGGTGTCTCCGGCCAGCGACTGTTTTATTAAAATGTGCTACGCTACGACGCAACGCGACACTTCCGCCGATTCGTAGAAGCGCTCGCTAAAGATAAGATTACAAAAAAACGGCTTATCATAAAGCAGATATTTTTAATGCAAGATAAAATTCAGAATCTCCTCTACAATTCATTCACAGGAAGTTTTTTCCTGACCTTTCAATAAAAAAATCCTCGCTTACTACTTTTTTCACTACATGATCAATCCAAACTAAACAAACTTTAGGTTAAAACAATTATTATAATTTGAAATATTTTTTTGTTGGCCTGAAACCGATGCCGATTTGTTAATCATTTAAAGCTGTAAACCCGTATATAAATTTAAACTACATTGCTTAGTGTTTTATAGGTTAAATATCGAGTTGAGTGAAACGCTGCATCGTCGTCGGTCACTCAGATTTTGCGGGAATTGCAGTTTTATACCGACCTTGGGAGGGGGAGATGATACAGTCGGACAGTTTTGGCTGCCTTTTATTACTCGAGTCAGCATTCCATGTTTATAGTTCTATGATCCAGCCCTGGTAGTTGTTAGAATTTAGACCCTTTCCCATTAAGTTAAGAATGATACTTATGGAAAACACATAGTGTGGGGCTTGGATATCTGCAAACATTCTTATTCGAAAAGGATCTGCAGGTGTGTAAGGTATATAGTTAAAAATTCAACCGGAGCACATTCTTGTGTTGTTACATTGCAATCCCTAAGGATTTTTTCCATCTGATTAAAAAAGGCTGGAGCATAGATTCTCATTATGGAATTTGCGATCATGATTGATGTGTATGTCTCAGATTTGTTATAGGCAGTTAATCTCATCAGACACTTTAAGAGTACAGTTGATTCTAAGTCTGTGTTTCTTCTTATTTCTTCTAAGGTGAGCTCTTCATCAAATAATATCAGTTTTGCCAAGCACTCATTTACAAACTCTTCATTATCATTATCAAAATCCTCCTCTTCTGCCTCTAACCTGGTTATTGGTCGTGTGTCATTGGAGAATAGCGAAGTAATCCAATACCATACAGGATTTACA
The DNA here is from genome assembly GCA_030545055.2 of Neoaliturus tenellus. Classification (NCBI taxonomy): domain Eukaryota; kingdom Metazoa; phylum Arthropoda; class Insecta; order Hemiptera; family Cicadellidae; genus Neoaliturus; species Neoaliturus tenellus. The sequence goes on along the minus strand of CM061531.1, from coordinate 50,394,117 downwards.
TGGTCTCCTTTTCCTTCTACCTCTACATCTACTGTTAATTGATGCTGTTGAACTTCTGTTATCACATTGGATGCTTCAGCTTTTATCTGTGCAAGAAGATCTACTCCAAAATTGCCAGTTAATCTTGGCTGTCTTCTAGGTATGTTCGGTAAGTGGTTCTGCATGCTGATATATGTGTAGACAGAGATACACTTAGATTATCATATGCAGGACTTTACCTATGGATGGTATGGATTTCTTTCTGATTTGCTTCTTTGGCACTTCTTTTGAACCATTAAAACCCTTGTCCTTATTGCCCACGCATTATAGTTCTCCCCATTAAGTTTAGGTAAACATAGTTTATAATTTTCTTCCATTTTTCGTGCTGATAACGTGTTGTAATTAAATAAAAATACAGGATTCTATTAACCCTTTTAAGGCCGACGACCATGATAGGCCCTTTTGGTTAACGGCCAGGTTTTTAACTTCCATGGTTACCTTGAAGGCCAATGTGTTTTTCACTTAGCGAGCATAGTTTTATTTAAATATTCATAACTCCTTTATATATTATCATAAAGCAAAATTTTTTTTACTTTTTTCCATTAAATTATCTTGAAAAATATATATGTGTTTACGTATTTTATAAATCTACTGCAATTAAAAGATATTACATATACATAGATATATTTATAACATTTATTAAAAAATTATATTTTTTGTTATTAAAAAATATTCAACATTAAGATATTTCTTTTTAGTACATAAATTCAGTTAGTAAAACAAATTATTAGCGAAAAAAAAATTTTTAAGGACCAAGCCTACCTTGGTAAATTATTAGCAAACAAATCTTAGCCTAAGTCATCCATGTCAACAAATCTTACATCACTCACGGCTATGTCATTTACAATTATTTTTGCTTGCAGGTGATTTTTCCGATTTATTTTGCTTATATTGATAGAAAACACACTCAAAAGAAATTTATTAAATCATTATTTTGTTTTTTCAAACTGATAAAAACATCGCATAACCAACAAAACACGACGATAATACAACAATAACACTTACCGCTCTAGAGCAACGAACCAGTTGGCCACGGGGGCTTATTACGGCCACCGGCCTTGAACGGTATTTCGACCACGGGTGTCTATTACGGCCGTCGGCCTTAAAAGGGTTAACTTCGTTTTATTTACTTCATGTTTACAAAAACTCAGCAAGAACAACATATATACAACACAATAATGATCCCTGATGATTCCTGATCCCTTCAATCTGATTCACTGTTGCACTGCTGTATTTTGCTGATATCGCTCTAGCTATAGCAAATATGATATTGAGACGATCAGATTTGAATTCCTGTGTATATATCCAAGTTAGTATCATAGACAAGTGAGTCATCTCCGCATTTCTCAGTAAGATAACTGCAACCAGACAACTGCAAGCGCTCGCTAAAGATAAGATTACAAAAAAACGGCTTATCATAAAGCAGATATTTTTAATGCAAGATAAAATTCAGAATCTCCTCTACAATTCATTCACAGGAAGTTTTTTCCTGACCTTACAATAAAAAAAATCCTCGCTTACTACTTTTTTCACTACATGATCAATCCAAACTAAACAAACTTTAGGTTAAAACAATTATTATAATTTGAAATATTTTTTTGTTGGCCTGAAACCGATGCCGATTTGTTTATCATTTAAAGCTGTAAACCCGTATATAAATTTAAACTACATTGCTTAGTGTTTTATAGGTTAAATATCGAGTTGAGTGAAACGCTGCATCGTCGTCGGTCACTCAGATTTTGCGGGAATTGCAGTTTTATACCGACCTTGGGAGGGGGAGATGATACAGTCGGACCGTTTTTGGCTGCCTTTTATTACTCGAGTCAGCATTCCATGTTTATAGTTCTATGATCCAGCCCTGGTAGTTGTTAGAATTTAGACCCTTTCCCATTAAGTTAAGAATGATACTTATGGAAAACACATAGTGTGGGGCTTGGATTTACATGGTCTCCTTTTCCTTCTACCTCATCTGCTGTTAATTGATTGACATCTACTGTTAATTGATGCTGTTGAACTTCTGTTATCACATTGGATGCTTCAGCTTTTATCTGTGCAAGAAGATCTACTCCAAAATTGCCAGTTAATCTTGGCTGTCTTCTAGGTATGTTCGGTAAGTGGTTCTGCATGCTGATATATGTGTAGACAGAGATACACTTAGATTATCATATGCAGGACTTTACCTATGGATGGTATGGATTTCTTTCTGATTTGCTTCTTTGGCACTTCTTTTGAACCATTAAAACCCTTGTCCTTATTGCCCACGCATTATAGTTCTCCCCATTAAGTTTAGGTAAACATAGTTTAAAATTTTCTTCCATTTTTCGTGCTGATAACGTGTTGTAATTAAATAAAAATACAGGATTCTATTAACCCTTTTAAGGCCGACGACCATGATAGGCGCTTTTGGTTAACGGCCAGGTTTTTAACTTCCATGGTTACCTTGAAGGCCAATGTGTTTTTCACTTAGCGAGCATAGTTTTATTTAAATATTCATAACTCCTTTATATATTATCATAAAGCAAAAGATTTTTTTTTTACTTTTTTCCATTAAATTATCTTGAAAAATATATATGTGTTTACGTATTTTATAAATCTACTGCAATTAAAAGATATTACATATACATAGATATATTTATAACATTTATAAAAAAATTATATTTTTTGTTATTAAAAAATATTCAACATTAAGATATTTCTTTTTGGTACATAAATTCAGTTAGTAAAACAAATTATTAGCGAAAAAAAATTTTTAAGGACCAAGCCTACCTTGGTAAATTATTAGCAAACAAATCTTAGCCTAAGTCATCCATGTCAACAAATCTTACATCACTCACGGCTATGTCATTTACAATTATTTTTGCTTGCAGGTGATTTTTCCGATTTATTTTGCTTATATTGATAGAAAACACACTCAAAAGAAATTTATTAAATCATTATTTTGTTTTTTTCAAACTGATAAAAACATCGCATAACCAACAAAACACGACGATAATACAACAATAACACTTACCGCTCTAGAGCAACGAACCAGTTGGCCACGGGGGCTTATTACGGCCACCGGCCTTGAACGGTATTTCGACCACGGGTGTCTATTACGGCCGTCGGCCTTAAAAGGGTTAACTTCGTTTTATTTACTTCATGTTTACAAAAACTCAGCAAGAACAACATATATACAACACAATAATGATCCCTGATGATTCCTGATCCCTTCAATCTGATTCACTGTTGCACTGCTGTATTTCGCTGATATCGCTCTAGCTATAGCAAATATGATATTGAGACGATCAGATTTGAATTCCTGTGTATGTTCTGTCGGTGGGATGAGTTTTGCCCATGGCCCCATCTAACCAAGTTGGTGATATTTAGTGATAGCACCACCAATATACGGCATAAACTTGTTTACTTCTGCCCATCCTTATAGCACCTTGTTAAGTGTTAGTATCCAAGTTAGTATCATAGACAAGTGAGTCATCTCCGCATTTCTCAGTAAGTTAACTGCAACCAGACATCCGCGAGATAGTAAATCATTCCCTTTACTAAATGCCCACAAGAAACGGAAATACATATTTCCAACTTGCCAGAAAACTTTTATATCGGTATAAAATCCAGCTGCAAATGAGCTCGATGGTATCAAATGTCTTATCAATGGGTCTGTTGATTTCAGCCCTAGTGGTCCAGCATAAGATCTAGACCGTTGATCCATCCAGCCCTGGTAGTTGTTAGAATTTAGACCCTTTCCCATTAAGTTAAGCATGATACTTATGGAAAACACATAGTGTGGGGCTTGGATATCTGCAAACATTCTTATTCGAAAAGGATCTGCAGGTGTGTAACTAGGGTATATAGTTAAAAATTCAACCGGAGCACATTCTTGTGTTGTTACATTGCAATCCCTAAGGATTTTTTCCATCCGATTAAAAAAGGCTGGAGCATAGATTCTCATTATGGAATTTGCGATCATGATTGATGTGTATGTCTCAGATTTGTTATAAGCAGTTAATCTCATCAGACACTTTAAGAGTACAGTTGATTCTAAGTCTGTGTTTCTTCTTATTTCTTCTAAGGTGAGCTCTTCATCAAATAATATCAGTTTTGCCAAGCACTCATTTACAAACTCTTCATTATCATTATCAAAATCCTCCTCTTCTGCCTCTAACCTGGTTATTGGTCGTGTGTCATTGGAGAATAGCGAAGTAATCTAATACCATACAGGATTTACATGGTCTCCTTTCCTTCTACCTCTACATCTACTGTTAATTGATGCTGTTGAACTTCTGTTATCACATTGGATGCTTCAGCTTTTATCTGTGCAAGAAGATCTACTCCAAAATTGCCAGTTAATCTTGGCTGTCTTCTATACCCCGTTCAAAATAA
>CM061531.1:50331618-50389681 GCA_030545055.2 Neoaliturus tenellus | reverse complement strand
TGTATTTATAGTTTAGTTTACAGTATTTTTTGAAGTATATTTTGGAAGAAATAATCGACATATTGAATGATGTGGAGGATGAAGAATTGGAAATAAGAGCCCCAATACATAGGGCTCCTCCAAAGATCCGTGTAAGAATCAACCAGTTCAACAAGTGGGACGATTTTGAATTCTTTGATAGATTTCGTTTAAGTAAAGGCACAGCAAATTTGGTTTTGGATTTAATAAAAGACAGAATAAATCTAAAGCGACGAAGAACAGGGCAATATCCCTTAAAGTCAAACTCTTTACTGCTCTTAAGTTTTATGCTTCAGGCAGTTTCCTTATGGGAGTTGGAGATCAAGTTGGAATCCAATATTCAACTGCAAGCAAAATTGTTAAAGAGGTTTCCGAAGCGTTGGCAAGTTTGTGCCCTCAGTTTATATCTTTGCCAACAAGCGCTGAAGACCTCAATAAAATAAAACAGGAATTCTATCAAATTGCTAAGTTTCCTAACTGTGTGGGGGCTCTTGACTGTAGTCATGTAAAAATTCAATCGGTAGGTGGGAACTTAGCAGAATTGTATCGAAACCGGAAAGGGATTTTCTCAATCAATGTTCAGGCAGTGTGTGATGCTAAATTACAATTCACGAACATTATTGCTAGATGGCCCGGCTCGAGCCATGACTCATATCTCATATCTTTACTTCGTCAAAACTTAAGAGAGATTTTGAGGGCGGTCTCTACGGTAACAGTGTACTTTTAAGAGACAGTGGTTACGGATGCACCAACTTTTTTTTTTTGATCACCCCCCTTGAAGTTGTTCAGTTGCCTGAAGAGAGACTTTTTCAAGAGGCCCAGGTAAGAACACGGAATTCCATCGAAAGGTGCTCGGAATTTGGAAGAGGAGATTTCCAATCTTACCACTCGGTATGAGGTTGAAAGAAGACAGGCACGAAAGCGTAATAGTGGCCACAGCTGTGTTACATAACTTATGTCAACTTCAGGGAGAAGATACTCCTCCATTAACTGAAGAGGCTGCTGCAGCAATCGAAGCCATTAACGAGATTCAGCAGGTTGGTATGCTGAGAAGAAATCGCAGAGTTTACCTTTATCAAAACCTTGTAACTCGCAACAACCTGATTTATGAGTATTTTAGAAGTTTGATATAAAGTCTAAGGTAAAAAGCTCAAATACTGTGATCAGCCAAATTCGATGACTTTTCGCTTTAAATAACTTATGATTTCTTAATATTGTTATTTCATGATAAATATAACACTAGGCCTGTCCCAGGACAACTTTAAAACTGGTTTATACTAGTTGCGAAGTTGACATTGGGTACAGCAAACGAAGTTGTCATAACACTGTGGTAAGTCTTTTGGCTGTCCACTATGACAATTTCCCTTCCTTCAATCCATTCATGTTCAAGACAGTGGGGTTTAATGCGAACTGCATGTAAATCCCTAGCTGGAACATATGTAGACAGCAGGGGGTGAGGAGAAATGCTATGGGCATGGAAACCCCTAGCTGGAACATATGTTCAAGGCAGCAGGGGGTGAGGAATGCGACGGGCATAGAAATCCCTAACTTGAACATGAGTGGACAATCCCTTGTCTCACCCTTTCTCTTCCTTCAATATCCCATCCTTCCGGGGGCTTGCGCAAAATGCCCATTAGAGGCAGACGTGCTCAACGGTTCGGCCGGGGTCTCCTTATCCACGAATAACAACAACACTAGGCCTAGTTTCAAAAACTTGGCAGTAGTCTTGTTTGAAAACTTGAGTGTCAGTAGGCCTAACTCGTCTACATTCGTAGTGGATCTCATCTAAATTTAAAGTACCAGGGGGACCGAGCTTAAGCTCGGTAAAATTATTACTTTCGTTTCTCACACAAAGCTCGTTCGCTCCGCTCACTCGCCAGGCGGAAGGTTTGCTGCACATTGGTATGATTTTCCTAAAACCACAGGTTAAAGATGTAACACATTGGTTTATTTTATCTACAGTTATCAGCTGATTTTTGTTCAGTTAAAAAATTTCCATATGGATAACATGGGATCTTTGAAGGGCTCTAGCGCGAAAACCGGATTTTTCCCAGCTATGGGACCAGCTCCAATCGATTTCTGGTGGCCAAAACCCCCATATTCCAAAATTTGAAGGAAATCGTCGGAGCCGTTTTTGAGATAATTGTGCAAGCAAGCAAACAAGCAAACATTGCTCGTATAAGAGTATAGGATACGCCAAGTAAGGTTTAATGATGTATTTGATTTACTGTTGTTTCGTTTTTATTGTATTTCTTTTTAATATTTATGGCAAATTAAAAAGTTTTTAAATTCTATAATAATTACCAGGGGGACCGAGCTTAAGCTCGGTAAAATTATTACTTTCGTTCTCACACAAAGCTCGTTCGCTCCGCTCACTCGCCCTCTTCCATTTTAAAGACGAGCTCCTTCGCTTCGCTCACTCGCCAAGCCAACGGGTGTTGCACTTTGGTATAATTTTCTTAAACTACAGGTTAAAGATTTGACACCTTGATTTATATCTACAGTTATCAGCTGATTTTTGTCCAATTAATAAAATCTCCATAAGGATAACATGGAAACTTTAAAGAGCTCTAGCGCGAAAACCGGATTTTTCCCAGCTATGGGACCAGCTCTAATCGATTTCTGGTGGCCAAAACCCCCATATTCAATAAAAAATCAAAAATCCTTGGAGCGAAAAAAAACTTTGCCCGGACAAACGGAGCTTGTTTTAGAGTATAAGATTAAGTACCAGGAGGACCGAGCGTTGCTCGGTGAAATATTAGTAAATTTAAATATCAGAATAAACTTTATTGACATTTAATATGCAGTACATAAACAGCTGTTACATTTCTTTTTGAAGTTCTGAATGTACTTCTTGTTTATATGTTGTTAATTCGTTGCCAACATGGCAACCCATAAGCCCAATGTTAAAATTTTGTAATTTTAAACTTTAATTTTTAGCAAAATTAGATTTTCCCTGGGGGCGAGACCCATCTCAATCGTATTTTTAAGGTAAAACTAAGTTTATTCCAAAATTTGAAGGAAATCGTCGGAGCCGTTTTTGAGATAATTGTGCAAGCAAGCAAACAAGCAAACAAGCAAACATTGCTCGTATAAGAGTATAGGATTATTTTGGATCACAGTATTTGGCAATGAAAATTGGCCTTAATCCTAAGTCCGTGACAGTGAGAGTGATAATGGTAACTAAATACTAAATTATGTTTGCAATTAATTTCCTTTGATGTATTAGACCTATAGTGATGTAAAATACCCGGGTATTTTAACCTCAAGGTAAATACCCTGGGTATTTACCAGGGTAAATACCCAAAATTCATAAATACCCGGGTATTTTGGGTATTTATAAAACGAGCAAATTGAATTGATAATGACCTTCTAAGATAATCTTGTAACCATTATTATGTAGGATTTTATGATAGTTTAATACAATTGAATTATTCTTTTACTAATGAAAAAATACTTTTTAAGTAATACCCAAAATGTTTAATTACCCAGGTTTTAACTTATTGGTACTTGAACGTGCTAAGGATCAATTAGTTGATATTTGCCCTTGATTTCAATTTAATATTTTAGGATAGGCTTTTATAATTTTATTATTATAAAATTAAAGAAAAGCTCTTTGGTTTAGAACCCTGTTTTAGATAACCTACACCAACCTCACCATTCAATCAATTGGAAGTAACTTAAATAGTAAATAAAATGCTAAGTAATGAAATAAAGAATTCAATTTTATTGAATAGTATAAGACCAAGTTACATCACATAACAAAGGGAATTAAGTCGGTTTTGTTCAAAAATTTCTAAGGTAAGTTACCATTAGCGAAACAAATATAGGCCTGTACAAACATAGGCTAAGTTTTAATTAGGTCTATAAAAACAATCAAAAAAAATTATGAGATATACACCTCTTAAAAAACAAGCTATGATAACAAATTAAATGAGTTTAATAACACATAGGGAGTTCCAAGGAAATCAAACTAGGCCTTACTATGATACCTAGGTGCCGGTTGAAAGACAGGAAAGGCAGATACTTAAATCAAGACAAATTGTTGGGCCTATAACAATTAACTTAAAATAATGATGTTTAATTTTATAAAAAAAAAACTGATTACACTAATGAAAATTGAATCCTAAAATTGCTTATTAGGCCTACTAAAATTGCTTATTAGGCCTACTCTACCGGTACCTCTCTTTCCAGCATTTTTTTTTTCTAAATCTAATTTCGCACCTTTCATTTTAAGTTTCATCAAGTTCATTTTCATTTCATATTCATTTTCTATGCACTTCATTTTCAGTTCATGCTCCGCTCGTTGCATTTGAATTTGCTCTTCAAAAGCAGTCCGGTGAAGCTCAATTAATTCCAACTTAGCGTCTGCTAGCGACTCCATTTTTCGTCCAGCAACTGACGTTTTGAATGCTGATTTTCTTGTTTTTTGTTTCTTCAGAGGCGTAGAAACCTTTTTCCTTAGGTCCTGCACACTGAAGCACGCTCCTAATCCTGCCTCCAAACGGCGTTTACAATTTGGTGTAGATTTGTCAACATCTTCCGCCTTACTTTCAACTGTATGACATCCAGGTCTCATTTCTTTAACATTGGAGACATTAGATAACTGAGGCAATCCAATTTCAGCTGTGAATAGGCCTAGTTCCACCTCTTATCCTATTTCTATATGAAAATCCTCTTCATCAAATACGACTACATTGTCTGCAGGTGCTGATTCATACTCATGGTCCAGCGGTATTGCAGAACGATCACAATCAAACCTTAATTCCTTGCCATCAATCGTCAAGTCACCGACAATTTCCCTTACTTTAACATCGGTTTGTGTTATGGCAGTTGGAGGAGTCATACATGGACCAAGTCTAGTGCCGGAGACATATTTCCTTTCTTCTGCCCACTTTCTTTTTGACTGCTTTTTAATATTGCAGTATTTATCTCTTAGGGCTTTCCAATCGCGAAAGTACACTCCACTTTGCTTATTGAAATCGGCTTCAATAGCAATCCACGCCTTCTCTTTGTCTTTTGGGGTTACACCGTCACTCACTTTGCACTCCAATAAATTTTTGTTTCTATTGACTAAGTCCAACAATAAAGTCGTTTCACTTTGTGTAAAGTTTTTGTTACGTTTATTGATCACTACATTTTTTTTTAATCCATTCTTTATATTCTTAACAGGGAAAGGCGGCACTGTTTTAAACTCGCAGTCTAGGTTCTTGCACCTCACAACATAACCTACGAACCAGCCAATTTAAAAACACAATACACAGGCAACATGAGTTTTGCAGACGAAAACGGCGTAAAGTGACTAATCAGTGCTGCTAACATCGCATGTTTAGGGTTAACTTAACCAGCCAGTTAAATTTCGTTGAGAAAGTACTCGTCGGGTTAACCCATAAGTTAAAATAAAAATTGAGTTAAGTTAACCTTGATTTGGAGAAAGCGGCCCTAAGTCATGATGTAAAGGACTACTTATAGGTGTGCTACTGCGCAGGTTTGATGACGTCAGTATCGAGAGTTATCAGCTGTTATTAAACTATGTTTATAAACAATCAAAAATCAAAACATTGTCAAATGTTTACAAGCCGTTCTTGGTTATGTGTTTTCTGTTTGTTTGTAGGAAAATGTTTAAGTTTTTTACGTTTAATAATTGAGTTTTAGGGCTTAGACCTACATTAAAGAAATGTTTGCACACAATCAAAATTAATCTTAAATCGTTAAGTATAAGCTGATAATATATTTACATTTTCTATTCACATTTAATTAAATAAAGTGAGTATTTAATTGTAGCATTAATGTAATTGGCATTCGATTAATCACATTTATCAATGTTTATTTTACCTTAATAAGGTGAATTATTTACAAATTACTAATATTATCCAATTGAACATTTAGCAAACATTTTTTTTAAAGTAGTAACTCTTTCTTAGTGTTTTAGGGCAAAATGTCGAATTGTGCTGTTCGTGGATGTAAGAATTGTAACCAAAAAACGAAAGGAACAACGATAAAATATTACACTTTCCCTAAAGATATACATTTGCAAAAGCAGTGGATTGAAGCATGTGATCGGCCTACACCTTTCAGTATTAAAAACGCTACCGTCTGTTCAGAACATTTTACTCCAGAAAGCTTTGAAATTTCTTTAAAACATAAACTTCTAAACTACAATCCCAAAACTTACAGAAATTTAAAAAAAGACGCTATTCCAAAGTTGAAACTCCAATCGAAACATAAAGATATCCCTGAAGAAAACCTTTCTGAAAGAGACAAACAAACAGTTGAGCCTCAGCAGCTTTCTGATGCGATGAACCAAACCACTTCTCATACCATAGGACCTGATAAAAATTTAGGCTACTGGAAGGCTCTGCTCAAAATTCAAATTCAGAAGACATGTTGAGAGATAAGTTACATTTAATTGAACAACAACTTCAAAAAATGAAAGAAGAAAATGAAAAGTTAAAATCAGAATTGAATTTTTTGAAAGAGAAGTCAAAAAACAAAGAGGCACCCTTAATTGACTAATAAAAGCTCTGAAAAAATCAGAATCAAAAGGAATCAAAACTAACAAAAACTTAAACAACTATTGGAACCCATTTTCACCCCAGGCCAAATCAAAAAATTATTAAATCCAAACAAAAAAGCTAGATGGGGCAGCGAGGATATAGCTTCGGCAGTATCACTGAGGTGCGTGAGCGCAAAAGCCTACCGCTATTTAAGGAATAAAATTAAGTTTCCCTTGCCATCTTTAAGTTACCTAAGAAAATGGATGTCGAAATATGAATATGAACCCGGCATAATGAAGTCAGTTCTAGCTATCATGAAACACCACGGAAAAACTTTATACGAATTTGAAAAGCTGACTGCTCTTTCCTTCGATGAAATGAGTTTGAACCAATGTATAAGTTTTGACAGAAAGAATGAGGAAGTTGTCGGGCCTCATAGCCAAGTGCAAGTAGTGATGGCCCGGGGACTGACAGGCAAGTGGAAGCAGCCAATCTATTACGACTACGACCAGGCTATGTCAAAAGAAACACTATTTCAAATAATCGTATCTCTGGAAGATTCTGGCCACAAAGTTGTGTCAGTCACATGCGATCTGGGGGGTAAAAACCAATCAATTTGGAAGGAACTGGAAATCTCAACACAAAAGAGTTCATTTCCAAACCCTGCGGACCCCACACGAGATGTATTTGTATTTGCAGATGTTCCCCACCTATTAAAACTGGCTAGAAACCACTTTGTGGAGAAGGGGTTTACAACCTGTTTTGGAAGTAATGCTGACTCTGATTGTTTAAAGCAAATCTTAGAAATGCAAAAAGGTGATTTGAAAGTCAGTTTTAAAATAACTAAAGACCATATTTTTGTAAAAAATAAAAAGAATGTTAGACTTGCAGCTCAATTATTTTCAAATACAACTTGTTCATCCATAAGATTCTTTGGGGAGAGAGGGATCATAGAAAATTGGAAACAATCATATGAGGTAATCAAAATGTTTAACGATTGGTTTGACGTTCTAAATTCTAAGTCTGTCTACGATTCTCTTCCTGGAAAGTGTGCTTTTGGAGTAAAACTTGAAAATCAAATTGAAGTATTATCAAATATGAACAATTTTATTCAAGAAATGCGAGTCTTAGGAAAGAAATCCATGCTTCCATTTCAAAAAGGAATAATAATTACTAATAAGTCTCTAATTGGCTTATTTTTTTACCTCAATCAAACTTACCAACTGTCCTATTTATTAACTTCAAAACTAAACCAGGACGTTTTAGAAAACTTCTTTTCCTACATCAGAACTATGGGATGCAGTTACAACTTCAAAACTAAACCAGGACGTTTTAGAAAACTTCTTTTCCTACATCAGAGCTATGGGATGCAGTTACGATCACCCAGACGCGCTGCAGTTTCGCTACAGAATACATTGGTACATAATTGGCAAACACTCATCTAACATTTTCAACTTAAAATATAAAGTTGAGCCTGATGAAGAGACGTGTTTGAGTGCTAGGGTAGGAAATGGCCATCAGACAGAAATAGATACTGAAAAGGAGTGCCAAACAGCAAATATTCTTAACTGTGTGGTGAGTCATAATTGTGAGAACAATTCCACAGAAACTGATGATTGCGACCAATTCGAAGAAGAATCATTCGGAAACATACAATTATTCTCAGAGAGTATGTTTTCAGAAGACGCCCTTAATTATATTGCCGGCTACGTGGCTTTTAAGCTTAAAAACAGTTTCCCAACTTAGGAAGATTCTCTTATGAGCACGTAAAAGCTGTTGATTCGGTTGGAGAAGAAATGTCTTGGATTGAGACTGTTTCAAAGGGGGGTTTGTGTGTACCGGACAGTAACTTTTTTTAAGCTGCTTTAATTGTGGAGGACGTTTTCAATAGAGTTCACGGAATAAGTAATGTTTGTAGGGAAAAACAGATTGTTAAAAAAGTTTTTTTACGTTCTAAACCGATGATAACAGACTTTGGAGTGCCGGACGAGGCTGTTATTAGACTAATTCGAGTTAGGACTTACCTCAGAGTAAGACATCTAAACAAATCTCACGAAAACCTTGATGAAAACCGTAAAATGAAGAAAAAAATGAAGAAGTTTAATAAGTAAACAATGTTTTACCATTTAGCCAATGTTTTTTCAAATAGTTAGATGATTTTTTTGTGTTTTGTAATAAAACGTTTGTATACATGCTAGTATTATTATTATTTTTAGTTTGTTAAGTTTCTTTTGCAAACCACCATTACACAAAAAAAATAGACACAAAATAACTTTAAGTTATTTAAATTTTATGAAATTCAAATATACGGTAGTAAGGCCGAAAAATGATAACACATTTCTCTCTGTGGACCCGAGAATAACTTGTACTTTCCAAAACTTAAGTTTCTTATAATTAGCCTTTATAAACTAACTATATTCTGAAAAATCAACGTGATGAATGACAAAAGTATTATGACACTGCATTGAAAAATACTCTATTAGGCCCTAACAATTTTTTATACTGAAAACATTAGTTAATATTGGCAAAGGTCTGAATTAACCTAAAAGGCATGATAATTTATCTTTCTTTTCAGTTTGCAAGGTCTGTAAAAATATTCCGTACTGTGTTTTGCAACATTAAATTTTATGACGATGCAGAATGATTGTAGAATAATACAAAATATTTTTTAAAGTAAGTTATCTGCCGCATTTAAAGCCACTAAAAATACACGATTAGGCATACCTACTCAATAATGAATGACGAAGAGCTTTTCTAAATTATGTCCTAAATTATTTTGTTTTTGCACACAATATCAAACTATATTGGCCTAATCATTTTAGTAATTTTTATTGAGAGTTTCACATAGGTAAGTTTAGTAAATAGAGTAAACAGATTTACTCTATTTACTAAATCTAGGGATAAAAACAAAAGATATATTTATGAATACAAAAATTTAATTAACCTACAAGAAAAAAACTTAGTAGTATTACATGAATAAAAAAGTATATTTATGTAAAAGTAGTAAATAAAATTTAGAAAAAACTTAGAATTACATGAATAAAAAATTATATGAATACAAATTTAATTAACTTACAAGAAAAAACTTAGTACAATTACATGAGTAAAAATGTAGATTTATGTAAAAGTAGTAAATAAAATTTAGAAAAAACTTATTAGAATTACATGAATAAAAAAGTATACTTATGAATACAAATTTAATTAACTTACAAGAAAAAACTTAGTACAATTACATGAGTAAAAGTGTAGATTTATGTAAAAGTATTAAATAAAATTTAGAAAAAACTTAGAATATCACGAATAAAAAATTATATGAATACAAATGTAATTAACTTACAAGAAAAAACTTAGTACAATTACATGAGTAAAAATGTAGATTTATGTAAAAGTAGTAAATAAAATTTAGAAAAAACTTATTAGAATTGCATGAATAAAAAAGTATACTTATGAATACAAATTTAATTAACTTACAAGAAAAAACTTAGTACAATTACATGAGTAAAAAAGTATATTTATGTAAAAGTAGTAAATAAAATTTAGAAAAAAACTTATTAGAATTGCATGAATAAAAAAGTATATTTATGAATACAAATTTAATTAACTTACAAGAAAAAACTTAGTACAATTACTCATGTAAAAAAGTATACCTATGTAAAAGTAGTAAATAAAATTTAGAAAAAAAACTTATTACAATTACATGAATAAAAAAGTATATTTATGAATACAAATTTAATTAACTTACAAGAAAAAACTTAGTACAATTACTCATGTAAAAAAGTATATTTATCTAAAAGTAGTAAATAAAATGTAGAAAAAACTTAGTAGAATGACATAGTACAACTAAGTATAATATTGTTAATAATCGATTTTGTGTGCCTTGGTTTCACACTGCAATAATGAGATTCACTATTTCTGCTGATGTCTTTGTTGATCCCTGAAAAAGGAGGTGGTAGTTAGAAAAGTTACAAGCAATGTCCTAACTTACGACTGTGAATTTAATCCTATCCAAAAAATATTGGTCAATTAGTTCACGCAGATTGTGAGACAACCGCTTGACGGATTTTGATGATTCTTTTTTTGATTTGAAGGTAATTTGGTATAAAAAGTCGTGACGGAGCCAGAAATTTAAAATAATTTTCATTTATTAAAAGAAATGAAACTAAAAATTTTAGTTCTTATAACAAAAAAAAAATACATTCCGAAAAACGCTTCGTACTGATGTAGGCCACGTTCAAATTATTTTTCTCAAAAAATCATCCAAAAAATGAACAGACTATTGTATTTTCACCAATAAACAATGGAATAAATATTACTATATGCGCAACTCACAATTTTTCATATTTGGTGGCTGATTGTGCCAGCCAATTTGCAGCCACCAAACCAATTTTTGATAAATCCAGCTGCTCATCATTTCTTATGCACTTTGCAGTTGCACCTAAAAAAACACAAAAATACACAAATTTTAAATGTTAGATTACAATCTAAGAAACTAGCTTACTGTACGCCTACTGTTGGGAGCTCACGAGAAGGGGAAAAGGAGTTGCAGGCGCTAGGCCGTCGACCCCCAGTACTAGCCATGCTACTAAATATCTTTCGCGGAAACTGCTAACCTCTTCACCCCCATCCTGCCTTCTTGAAAATGCATTAAGCACCTGATAACATCAGGTAACAGTAGTAGTAAGAGTAACAGAGACTGCGATGGATGGACTCATCATCTCTGTAGACGAAACAATTATGATGACAGCGATAGTGAAAGTGTATCTTCAGTGAATTCTGATGACTCTGAGCTTGCATATACGTTGTCATAAAGAAGGTAACATGACAAATAACTATGACATTTATTTA
This sequence comes from Neoaliturus tenellus, assembly GCA_030545055.2. Classification (NCBI taxonomy): domain Eukaryota; kingdom Metazoa; phylum Arthropoda; class Insecta; order Hemiptera; family Cicadellidae; genus Neoaliturus; species Neoaliturus tenellus. Next base: position 50,378,321 of record CM061531.1, on the reverse strand, counting down.
GCTGTTGTATTGAGATCTTAAGAATAAATTTCAAAGTAATCTAGTACAGTTGAATTGTTATAAACCCTGGCTATCAAAAGAATGTGATTGGTGGACCAGCCGAGCATAACCTGACTCTCAGTAAAAGTTATACTTCATAACCCTGTAAGAACAATACTGCTGAGAAATTACAAAAAAAAAAACTAATTTTGTAAGGGTTTTACAGCATAATAAAATAAAATAATTTTTTCTACGTCTGTCCGAGAAAGCGGTTGTTTTTACACTTGATACGCGTCGCAGAACATGTGATTTCTGAATTTTTTTACTTTGCGCACTCCAGTGTTTCAACTTCAGAACACAAAACATTAATTTAACAGTAGCATTGGCTAGCAGGGTAACGTTGTTTAAGCTGTATTTAAGTTGGCGACACTGGGTATAAACATCTGGCCTAATGTTGTTAATGGTGGGAAATTCAATTCTTTTCAGAGAATCGATTCAAACGATTCACTCAAGTTTAAAGAATCAACATTTGAATTGATTCATTTCATTCTGTTGATTCAACTGCCTTATATAACAGTATTACGTAATACATTTTTGGCAGATGTAGGAAAAATTTAATATACAACTCATGCTCAAAGTGTCTTTATTGCACTCGAGAGAAACTATTCCAAGTAAATATTTCTCTCAAGTGCAACAAAGTGGTACTTTGCACACTTGTTGCATTATTACCTACGTCTGTCCGAGAACGCAGTTGTTTTAGCACACAATACGCATTGCAAAACAGATGATTTCCGTATTCATTTTACTTTACTTTGAGAACTGATTGATTTACTTTGGGCACTTTAGTGCATAAATAACAATTACAAAAGTATCATCACACATGGGCTGATCCATTTCTTTCTATAATTAGGTATATTCTTATTGCTTTTACAAACTAATTGTAACAATAATTTTATAGGCCTTTTAAATTAGTTATTGATTATTTCCACAGCAAAAAATTGTTAAAACAAGATAAAATTGTGGTGTTTTCATTCAACCAAAACAAAATATGAGGGTTGAACAGATACAAAAATGAAGTAGGATACATCTGAAAAACTTTACTCACTAAATAGCAGTTTAGCAAGGTGAAGATCTTTAAATGCTTTTTTTCTCAAGCCTGTGGTCCTTCCTCTTTAGCCCCTTCCAGGTGTAATAGCAGGCTACTTCATTCGACAACATTTTCCTCATCAGACTCGTTACTGTCCTTGACAAGCTCGATTTTTCTGCGCATGCTGAAAGTGCTTTCACCTGAAATAAAAAATTTTAAATCAAACTCAGTGCAATATTTTTAGCATGAACAACAGTTTGAACAATTTTATCCCAACAAATATACTACAGTAGAACCTCAATAGTTTGACACTTAGTAAACTTCAGGGGTGTCGAATTAACGAAATGTCGAACTATAGGGAATATATGGAATTTTATATCAATTCAATCATCAGAAATGCAAGTTGTGTATAGAAATTTTGTTATTGTTTTGACTATGCCATTTATCATCTAATTGAAAGACTTCCATTATTTAATTCATTTTATAGAGATGAAAAAAATGTAATGTAATATACTTAAGTAGGCTACGCGTGTAATTATTGCTTGCATAATAATGTTTACTGTGTAAAAATCCAAAAAAACTGAGGCCAAATAATATTAATAATTAACAATCAAAAAGATGACAGAAAATAACTTACAGCGTGATTGAAAAACTCGTTGTCCTTTAGTTTGTTTTCCATTTCTTGAAGCTCCTCTAAACTTTTTATCGGGAATTCGTTCAGTGTTGTTAGGATGTTTTCATTCTCTGCTATCATCTCTTGGATAGGATTTCCTGAGTTGCCAAGTTTGTCAAGTTTTTCGGATAATTCATCCAGAACCTCTCTCAAATAGCCAATATTACTATGAAGGCTATACAAACTCCCTGAAAAAAACATAGGCCTGAATACCAAATAATACTATAAAAATAGTTCAAGGAACAATTTTTTTTTTAAATTTAATTTTGCAAATTCTATTAAGAGGTGATCAAAAACAAGGTTCAACGAAACATGAAAAATATGTATTACACTTATAAGATCTAGCTCAATTTTTTATAACTGGCAAACTCTATTTGGGAAAATGCTTATTCAACCACATTATTGTATTAGTTAGTAACAGTGGTGGATCCCAATTGATATAAAGTTATTGTAATGTAACTATTATTTTTTGGAAAATCACTTTGAGTAATTAATAATCAGCCCTAAATTCAATAAAAGTTAAATCAGTACTTGTATGTTTAACTTCTACCATTCTCCTGGGACCACTACTGTACAGGGCTCTGCGGAGTTCGGTTAGTTTATTAATTAGCAAAAGTATAGTACTCAAATCCTAACCTAACTCCGCAAACACTGTAAAATGACAGCTATACGGAAGGGGAACACATTTAACATATGTTCAGTAGTTCAAATATTATAACTGCACACTTTTTTATACTTACTTGAGATATGACACAAGACATGTGCATTATTTACAGTATTTGCCTCATTGTCAATGAACGCACACATATGCTTCTTATTTTTAGCAACTTTGCATTTTGCGGCAATGCTAGTGAATGATTTGTTCTGAGCACTGGACAATGGTAGTGATGGAAAATGTGGAATATTTGCATTTTCTGATGCAGCTGACTGAGCTCTGATATTTTCGGTTATTTGCCTTTTGGGCTCAGTGGGGCCATTTGCGGCAGTGCTTGTGATTGATTTGTTCTGAGCATTGGAAAAAAGTAACAATGGAAAAGGCGGAATATTTGAATTTTCTGATGCAGCTGAAGCTAGCTGAGCTCTGATATTTTCTGTTTTTTGCCTTTTGGGCTCAGGAGAGGAGCCACTGTCTGATGGGTCACCACTCATCAAAACATTTTCCTCGTCTTCATCAAAGGTTTTCCTCTTTTTTCTCTTTTTTTCCTCTGCCCTTTTTTTCTGCTTCAGATGATGTTATACTCCTACTCCAATGTGTCATTCTGATGACATCTTTCATTCCCCGGTCAAAGTCATCTGAAACCATATTTTAACAAATTTAGAAAGAAGGTATTTAAAAAAAATGACATTTTACGTTCAATAGCTTTTTTGGCTGAGATAGCTTTTTTCTTCACCACCTAATGTAAAAATTCACACTCAAGGACATAGTTACAATAAACGCCCGCTAATCCGGCACAATCAATAATCCGGTATCGGGCTAAGGAGGGAATTTTCGTGGCCAAGGAGGGAAATTCCTGCGATTGGCTGCGTTCGTGCGCGGTAGGCAGTATTCACGCACAGTCGGCCTGGTCGCGCGCAGTTGGCAGAGTTCGTGCGCGGGCTTTGGTATTAGTACGTGGGGAATTGGCAGAGGTCAGGCGCACTCGACAGTGACGATAAATCACATTTTCTTATCCGTATTTCCTATATTTTAAACGACGCTCAGTAATACGTTACTTTCGACAATCAGGCACTACTTAAGAGTCACCTTCACCTTTGGGCCAGTAGCCCATTGTTGCGCAGTCGGCAATGTTAACTATACGGCTTTTAATGCAAAACATGGTTTTGCATTCCCCTGTTTCGGACGCCGTTTTTCAACCGATTTTCTTTAAACTTGGTAAGTGGTTAGTTGAATAGTTATTTTAGGTCCCTCATACCTCTAAATTTTGAAAATTTCATTCAATTTTGAAATATTACAAAGGAAAATCGAGTTACTTTGCGACGTCACAGAGAGTGATATTTGTTAAATTTTCAAAATTTCGAGGTATGAGGGACCTAATATAACTATTCAACTAAACACTTACCGAGTTTGAAGAAAATCGGTTGGAAAACGGCGTCCGAAACAGGGGAATGCAAAACCATGTTTTGCATTAAAAGCCGTATGGTTAACATTGCCGACTGCGCAACAATGGGCTACTGGCCCAGGGGTGAAGATGACTCTTAAGTCCACGACGTGCCGGCCTAGCGAGCGTTTACTGTACAAGATAGGCTCTGGTTGGCAGTTGGTGTATCTGAACCGTCTTTATCGAACTATAGGAACGTCCATCATAGGTGTACGTCGCAAGGTCTGAGCACTGGACTTTTTATTTTTACTCCCGTGCTCAAAGTATTTGTCACATAAGTGTGAAAAAAATCGGTAAAATGCATAATTGTCGAATGATCGAACGAAGTGAGAGAATTCTCATACCCGACTAATGTAGGTAGGAAATAACACTTAATTGGGAAGCTTGTTAACACAATAACTTGAAAAATATTGCACGGAGTGACTTCAAATTTTGCTGATACGTTAAAAAGTACAAAATCTTGGATAAGTTAGTTAATGGAGTTATTTCGTCCCCTCAAAATAAAGTTATCTTTAAATAAAAATCATGTTTTAGTCCCATTAAATCTGATGGAAAATCGTTTGTCTATAAAGTTCTTATTCGACATCTTAAACGAGTTAATATTGCCCCTGAACTGGTTGAATAAGTGATATAAGAGGATTAGAAACCTTTAGTCGTCCAGTTCATTAAAATTCGTGTATGCGACCCAGGTTTCAGTGCAGTTGCACCATCCTCAGGCACCAATACGTTTTACATCAATCAGTCCATTATACGTCGTTCAGTATAAAAATTGTCACACAGATCATAAACGAAGAAATTGTCACAAAGACACATATTTACACATACACACATTACGCGAACAAAACACCGATCGGTAGTACAATTACTGACAAGACACGCACAAAATATATTGCCTGCCGCGGCGAGCGAGATCTTCACGACAACTGCTTTATTTCCGGGGCGGCCTACCTGACCTTTGTCCTCCGTATTGTTCAGTTCTCTCCCGGGTCCTAGATTGTGTCGCCTTGGTTTCGATAACTTTATTAAAAATCAAATTGGAGCAGACGATTTCTTCGTTTGTGATCTGTGTGACAATTTTTATACTGAACGACGTCTAATTGACTGATTGATATAAAACGTATTGGTGCCTGAAGATGGTGCAACTGCACTGAAACCTGGGTCGCATACACGACTTTTAATGAACTGGATGATCAAAGGTATCAAATCCTCTTGTATTAGTTTTAAGTTCTAGTGACGGACAACTATAATTTGCTATAAACAAACTACAGTATCCTAATTCAACATACAAATTTGGTACTTATGTGTTACTAGAACAGCGCTGCCCCAGTGGGACCCCCTTTGTACAGCACTCCGCCACTGTGCAACGCTCAGCGAAGTTAGGTTAGGTTATTATATATGATTATCTTGATACATTACTTTAACCTAACAATAACCTAACCGAACTTCGCTGAGCGTTGCACAGTGGCGGTTCTCTAGCGGTGGCGCATGTTTAACAAATAAATACAAAAAGTTTATTTAGTACTTACCAATATTTCTTTTTTCAATTTCCATTTCCATAGTCTCCCACGTTTTGGGGTGGTTTACCATTTTGCAAACTTTTTAATTGTTGCTAACCCTACATTAGGGTAAGTGCAGATATTTTCAGTTTGAATCCAAGAATTTGGAATCAAATCGTAGTTTCCGTCTTCAAGCCTTCTTATCAATGTCCACATTCTTGATACCAGTAAAAACTAAAAATATATACTTTTTTGTTTTATTTCAATTTTTAACTTCATACAGATTATTTCCTTAATTCAATATAAATCATTATGTTAACAAATAGTACTGCATTTTTATTTGGGTTTAATAAAAATGCAACGAACATGCATAATTCTAAGTATGCAACAGAGGAAATGCAACAATTTTATCTCCGTAATTAGACAAACATATTTCCTGACTATTGATGACACAGGCCATGATTCCCATGTTGACAATCTTGATACTTCGTATATCCCCAATACGGAGCTGGCTATAAGAGGGTCACCATAAAAATTGTGTTTTAGTATGAACTTTCTTCCAATAACAACCATTTCACTGATCTCTTTTGAGTAAGCAAAGTTTTCAGCCATTATTATATCGCCCTTTTGGTTGCCACAGTACTGATTTCGTTCAGAAACAGAGATGAAAAAAATTTGAAACACACGTTTTGAAAATTGAGGACCTGAACATAAGGCCAAAAGAGGGCCATTAGAGTGAGAAGATGACTGAGGAAAATATGGGAAAGAACTGGTGGGACTTGTATTTGCTCTCTGCTCTTGCAAGTGACATTTTTCATTTGCTCTCTGCTTTTCCAGGTGACATTTTTCAAAACAATCTCCTGCTGATTTGTTCCAAAGGTTTATTTCTACCTCTAAGCATATTCTTAATCTTGTGGAGGTATTCCTCAAATGAAAATGCAGATACATCATTCAAGGAAAAATTAGATAGACCTATAGATGTTATGAAGTAATCTGCATCATCGACTATATGAACTAGAGCGTGAAAGTTGTGTGTGAGAAATTCCTTTCCGTAAAGTACTTCAACAGACTGAAAGAAGTGAAGTAGAAGAAGTCTGGCATTGTCTCGCATTGCTTGAGACATACAATGGTTAATGCTCAGTAAAATGGTCATGGAAACATGAAGCTCCAAAAAATGCAAATATTTATCTTCAGGAAGAACCTCTTTTAGAACGACAGGCCCAGTGTACAAAATGAACGACCTGAATTCAGTCGCCTTCCAACGCAGAACAAGGTTTATATCCCTCGGTTTTCGTGAAAAGTCAGAGGGGAAAAATCTTTAGCTCGAATTAATTGAGCTCCAATTAGATCTCTTTGGGTTTTTGAAAATTTGGTTTTGTTGGATGACTTTGAACCCCCCATCCATGAAACAATTAAGGTTCTCATAACACCTAAACACACCTGATGCATGTAGTCAATAACGAAAGAGTGAACAAAATCAATCCCTGGGATTTTAGTCAATATAGTATCCCTACACTGATAATGCTGGTCAGTTTTGGCTATAAAGTCAGCATGAGTTCTTTTTGGGCAGTCATATTCCAAAAACACCCTTCTACGGTCAATTGTCTCCCCCTGATTTTGCACCTGGTACACGATTGGAACCCATTGTGCCCAATCACACCCATTATAAAACTTTTGGCTGGAGCGTCACAACAGAAAGCTGTAATTAAGACTTTTAAGGAAGACTGTCTGCATTCAACCCCTTCAGTAGTAAGGGTTTCAACTTCTTCTACAAATTCCTTTAAGAAATCATTGACGTCGGCAGGTTTTTCAGGGCCATAATATAAACCAACTGGGAGTATCGTATTTTTCAATTCTGGAATGTTGACAACTTTAACTAAAATTGGGTAAAATTCTCCTTGGGAACTTTTAAAAGGAGGAAGTCCATCGACATTCACCAGAAGATTAAGGGTATCGATCTCATCTAAGGAAACTGAGCTTTTATCCAATAATATCTTTAGTTGGTACTGAAGGCCTAAATGAATGTATTCACCAGGAAAATCACTACGTTTTTCAAATGAAACTGGTGTTTGAACAATAGTTCTACCACATGCAGGTAGATCTTTAAAACAAGAATGTTCTTTCAAACCTTTTAAAAGATTATCAAGTGTTTTCAGTGGTACATTATTGTCAACAGCCCACCCCCGTAAAAACGTTGTCATTTTGTAAGTCTCCGAAGGAGCTTCAACACAACTACTTCTGGCTGACTGGATGGCCTCATAACACGATGACTCAAAATCTAACATTGATTTGTTAGAGCTTGCTATGCTGTCACTGTCACTATATGTAAGTTTAGGGCTATCAGGATTTAAACTACTTTCCGAGTCAATATCGAAAGAATCATCTGGTAGAAATTTTAATGAGTTTTGAGGCCTACAATCATCTGGAAGAATGTCTGAAGAGGCCTGAGGCCTGTGTTCTGAAATACATTCCACTGATTTGCTTTCAGAATCTGAGTCCCCAACATCCCCTTCGTTTAAGTCTAATGAATCTTCATAAAAAAATTGGCTAAAATCTTGACTAAAAAGATTAGCTTTGAATCTTCAAATCAAAATTGAATTAAAATTAAATGTACGGTATTTATGTGTCATTAATCTATAATTCAGATGTCTAGACAGGCATGCTATATTAGCATGCTAGTATTAGCTATACTAGCAGACAATCCTATAAAGGCCTAGTGCAACTCTTGCCGTCCTCCACTCAGAGCACTAAAAACTTAGTCCCCAGTAAAAAGTGAAATTTTTCCAGTTTTTTGCTATTTTCACCCGTAAACCTATCTTGCCGCGCTTTATTATTGCTTTTAATGTGTTTTTCAGGCAACAAAACATAAGTGCATTTTTACCATAGTACAGGAGGGGTCATGCATTCGGAATAATTAGCGGTAGGCCTAGGCCCATTGTGTATTGGATGTTAGCTTAAGACGATCTTTAACATAATGCCTGTAAACTTTCGGAATTCGTCTCTGACTTAATGTATCGATTAAGTTAGTTTTTTTTTTTTATATATGGATTGAATATTCAAATAGGTAAGGTATTGTTTGGTTAGGTTATCGATATAAAAAATCAATGTTTTCGGTTAGGACGAATACCGAAATTTCTCCTTAAGTTAGGCCTAGCATAATGTCATTGATACCATTATCCAACACGATTATACTATTAAAAGTAAGGATAATCCTTTAAGGATCAGTTAAGATGGGGTCTACAGTACGCTCTGAATTTTGGCATTTGGCCTAACTAAATCATTTTTAAACTGCAATAGAGTATTTAGGCCTACCCCATAACAAGATTTGAAGAGATAAAAATTTGAGTCACATTATCAGCTGCTGAACACTCTCTTATATGCCTTATCAATAATCGAAATCATTGCCTACCTTACATTTGGCAAGTTAATAGCAATAACTTTACCTTAGGTACAGTAAAACTAGGTTTAACAAGCAGTTCCTTAAGCCGCAGGTTAGTCCTAGGCTATGTTGTAAATCATGGCTAGAATGCTGTCATATCTCATTTGAGCCTAATTTTATAACCCATACATGCTAAAACTACCATTGGTAGGCCCACCACCTTTCAAATTTACAAAATTAATATTTTCAAACTTTGAAGAACCGGTTGTAAACATTGATCCAATTGATGGAGAAGATCAGATGTTGAAAATACAATTCAATTGTCTGCTATAGGAAAAAATAATAGAAGATCAGAAAGTAAAGTAGTACCCTTCCATTTAACAACAACCAATTATTTAAAGAGTTTTAATTCAATTATTCCAACCTGCATAACCTACGAGTGCAGGATGAGTGGAGTGAGTTAATTCAAGTGTAATATTTTGTTTGTTTAGCCAGTTTGATAAGGCTAGCAGCTAGCACACAAAAGTCAATACTGTTAATACGTTTACAATAAATTATTATGACTAACTACAACTAAATAATAAGTATAATAGTCTAATTACACACACTCACCTGAACACCCACAAAGAACAAGTTGAAGTCGAACAAAATAGCTTCACTTCACTTCACAGGCACGCTCCACGGTTGCAGGCAGGACGAGAGCAACGACGCGAGGATGTAAGTGCGCATGCGTCACACTGCTCGCAAAGCAGTATGGGTAACAATATTTCCAAAACTTTTGAAGGATATGATTGTCCATATTTTTTAATGCATATTTTTAAAAAGTTTGTTAAATATGCATTAATAAATATTTTTTTTACAAATTTTTTTAAATATTGATGGTTACAAAATTCATTTAACAATATTTTAAAAACTTTAAAGATAAAAATAACATACAGGGTGTCCCGGAACTCTCTGGAACCCTTTTGTATATTTATTCCTTGCATCGAGACAAGAAAAAAACATCATATAAATAGGGGTCTAAAATGCATCGTTCAGCCGCTAGCCGCCATTTTGTTTTTTTCACGTAATAATTTTTATTTCCGTAACGGATGGTTGTATTCAGTTCATATTTGGTATGAATCTTTATCATACTAATGTAAATTTTCAGGAAAAAAATTAATTTTTTCCTCTGTGTATTTTCAAAATGGCGGCCATTTTAAATTTTCAAACTCAAATATCTCAAATTCGGTAAATTTCAAAAAAATTTTACTATGTACAAAAAAGTTGCCAAATTTAATTGTCTAACCGACGGTACCAAGTTTGTAAGGATCTTATAACAAATAACCGAGTTATTGCGATTTTTCTGTGAAAATGGCCATAAAATGCATTAATTATAATGAAAAATCAATGTTTTTTGGAGAAAAATCGCAATAACTCAGTTATTTGTTATCAGATCCTTACAAACTTGGTACCGTCGGTTAGATAATTGAATTTGGCAACTTTTTTGTACAAAGTAATTTTTTTTTTTAATTTACCGAATTTGAGATATTTGAGTTTGAAAATTTAAAATGGCCGCTATTTTGAAAATACACAGTGGAAAAAATTAATTTTTTTCCTGAAAATGTACATTAGTATGATAAAGATTCATACTAAATATGAACTGAATACAACCATCCGTTACGGAAATAAAAATTTTTACGTGAAAAAAACAAAATGGCGGCTAGCGGCTAAACGATGGATTTTAGACCCCTATTTGTATGATGTTTTTTTCTTGTCTCGATGCAAGGAACAAATATACAAAAGGGTTCCAGAGAGTTCCGGGACACCCTGTATATTTTAAAAATATTGCATTGTATAAAATTTCTTACACATTAGACTATATTTATAAAATATTTCATATATATTTTCTTGCTACTAGGGATTGTCGATGAGGGCCGGCGATGAAATGGGAAGAGTCGACAGCGGAAAAGACAGAAACCGGCATCACTGAAAAGAACGAGGGGAAGAAGAACATTCTCGAACATTCTAGAACAAAATTCTCCTCGCTTCCGGCAATGCCACACAAATTAGGCACAACATAACTAATACATACTATAAGAAAACTGAGCCGTAACTGTCACGGCTCAACCTCCCCACCATAGGGCACCAACGGGACACAAGGGAAAAACCTTGGTGACTAGCAGAGACGGGCATCCACTCTCGAAATAGGGAATGTAAGCCTACCCTAATATGAATATCAGCGCTGATACATGACCTAGATGAATAAGAGAATGAGAATGAGTAGGACGCCCCAAGATCAGCGAAGAATTGCTGATCAGACCCCACTCCGCTAACCTTTCCTACATTCTACCGTCTATTTTTGATCATTTCCCTTGTATTCCTTTAGATGCGATATGTGGGCTTTTCGAAATTTCTCGCCAGAAACTGGGTCAACCAACAAAGCGGTGACAGGAGAGAGAAAACGAGATATTCGATGTGGGCCTGTCCAACGATAACAGAGCTTTCCAGCTACCTGGTTCGCTTGAGCTGAGAGGATGTGCCGAGCAGTAGACTAATTGGCCGATATTAAAAGGGTTGTCCTTCCAACGAACATTGTATCTTCTGCGGACTCCTCATTTGAGCGCAGTAAATTACGTCTAGCAGCCGCCCAGGTTTTCACAACTTCCGGTCCCTGAGAATTTGGGAGAAGGTCGTTAATCTTCCAAACATTGGACAATGAGTTGTTGGGTTTGAACCCGAACATTAACTGGAAAGTTACCTCCTTGTGTGCTTCATGAAGCGCAGTGTTAAAGGCCATTTGTAACCAGTGGAGATTGTGGTCCCAACAGGTCTGTTTTTCAGCATGAAAGGCAATTAACGCAGCTCGAAGGTTCCGATTGAACCTCTACGCATGCGATGGCTGTGGATAATAAGGTGAGGTGGTAACGTGGAGAATTCCATGTCCAAAGCACATCCTGTTGAAGAGATGGGAAGTCAATTGACTACCATTATCCGTCACTATAGTGGTGGGGAGGGGGGACTCCAAAGTGCTGGAAGATATGACTGTTGAGTGCTTTTATAGTGCTCTGGGCGGTAGCTTGTCGGAGAGGCAGTAACCAGACAAATTTAGAGAAAGCGTCCACAGCAACCAGAAGGAAAGAATTTGCTGCTTATTACATGGGAAAGGTCCCACAAAGTCGATGAATAGCTTTTCATGGGCCTTCCAGCAACTTCATACAAAAGATATCCTAGTTTGGTATTTTGCGCTGGCTTGCTAAGTGAACACAGGTGGCAGGATCGCACTCTGTCAGCTATATCACGGTCCATTCCCTTCCAAATGAAGTTCTGTCTTATTTTGGAGATTATTTTCAAGATTCCCAGGTGTCCCCCAAAGAGGTGAATTGTGATAGTACGAGAATAACATGGGAATAAGATTACTAGATAGCACAATCTTTGGAGATCTATCACTTCTTTGAGGGTGGCAAGCCAGGGCACCCTTTGACAAGAAATATGGAAGGTGGTTTCCTCCCGACTGAATTTTGGTCAATATCGGCCCAAGTTCTGGATCCTTCAGTTGATGACATACGATCGCGTCAAATGCATCAAGTTGAGCAATATACTGTGACAGTGGTTTGAAGATTCGGGAACCCTTGCTTCGTTGCCTGTATCCGGATACATCCGAGACAGAGTGTCAGCGATGATGTTCTGCGTACCACGTACTGCTGAATATGAAACTTAAAGGCGGAGATTTTCACTACCCATCGACCACTTTTTCCAAGTTGACGAGGATGAGCCAGAAGCCAAGATAAAGCCTGGTTATCGGTTTCTAAGAGAAATTCAGAATGTTCAAAAAATCTTCTAAATTTATCAATGCCAAAAACAAGAGCCAAGCACTCAAGTTCATAAATCGATGATTTTCTTTCGCAATCAGTCAGTGTGCGGGAGGCAAATCCTATAGGTAGCCGCGCTCCATCAACTCCCTGAGAAAGGACAACTGCAACGGCGCAGGAAGAGGCGTCTGACTGCAGGACAAATGGTTTGCTGAAGTCGGGCATTCTTAGGACAGGAGGCGATATAATGAGATCCTTCAATTTTTGAAAAGCCTCTTGTTGTTTGGGACCCCCAGTTGAATTTGACACCCTTCTTTCTGATGGCATTAAAGGAGCGGTCAGTTCCGCTGCATTGGGAAAGCGGCGATAAAAATTTACCATGCCGACAAAACGTGCAATTTCTTTTCCGTCCTTAGGAGGTGGAAAATCTCTGATGTTTTGAGTTCGGGCAGGGTCTATGTATCCAAGGGTATCTAGGGTGCATTGTATTGGGGTGTATGTTGTACTTCAGGGCCTGCACCCCTAGAACTGGGATGTCCACTACCCAATCCCAGCTCGAAGTACTGAGTTGGGTAACGGGCGTGGCTCCCTTTATCAACTGAAGTAGGGCAGCTTCGGCTGTTCCGAGCCCTGGCGGAGGTGGCCTTGTGTCAATCGCGCGCTTACTGGGTGTCTCACTCCAGCCTCCCCCCAAAAGGGAGGGAATGAGTCAGGATGTCGGGGATCTGGGGCTTCCGTGCCTTTCGGGTACGGTTGCAGTGCAGCCGGCGCCTTTGGCGTGCGGGTTTCCAGTGACCTAGTTATTCCGCTTGGGATCCACCCATGACCCAAGTAAAACCTAAAATGGGGACCTCGGGATCCGGCTCAAGCCCCTGGCTTCGGCCAGTCCGGATATTGGGTTGGAATCGAGGGGGCAGAGGTTGTCGGTATGCTCGGCACACAGCTTCGGCTGTGGGAGGCCCTCCAGCCTTATCTGGGGGCGTTGCTCACAAACGAAAGCTGAGAAGTACCATGGGTAGTGGTGCCACTGTCACTCACAGCGGATGGTCATTTTGGGTCACCGCCGGCTGAGTACCACAGGCCTAGTGAATTCCGGGTTTTGTGGGGGTCTAATCCGCCTTAATGTGATTTGGGACAAATGTTCCATAACTCCCTTGGTCGCAAGACTGGTCCGGTTGAGGCTAACGCCAGGTACGGACTACCCGTGAGGGTAGGGGGAGCCAATACGAGGTTACCTCGTAGAGGAAAACGCAAACGAAAAGAAGAACGAAAAGAAGGGTCTATGTATATGCCTTCATGAGATACAAGATGTCCCAGAAACGATATTTGCTCATGACAAAACTGGACCATTTCGGGGTTGACTCTTGAAGACCGGCCCTCTTAACCTTTTAAGCACTTTCTCCACATGGGAAATATGGGATTCGAAGTCTTCGCTATAAACCAGGAGATCGTCTAGATAGTTGAAAACACATTTGAATTTCAAATCATGAAATATAGAATCTAGAAGTCTAGTCAAAGTTTGCTCTCCGACAGCCAGACCCATTGAAACTCGCTTAAACTGGTAAAGATTCCAAGCTACGCATAAACTAGTAAGATGGCGACTCTCCTTGGTCAACGGTATCTGATGATAAGCGGCATTCAGGTCAAAGATGCTGAAGAACTTGGCCTTTCCATCCAATCAAAAGCAGAGTGAAGGTCAGGGAGAGGAATAGATTCAATCTCAATTCAAGTGTTTAACTTCCTGTATTCGACTACAAATCGATGTTTTCCGCCTGGCTTCGGAACTAGAAAGGCTAGAGAAGAGTAGGCTGACAGGGAAGGTTCAATCACACCTTGTTCAAGCATTTCGTTCACCTTCTTCCTCAAATTTGCACCTCCATTTTTGGAGGTGCAAATTTATAGGGATGAGACCGAACTACCTTGGTATCCTTAAGTTTTATTTCATATTCCAATAAATGTGTGAGACCCAATTTATCACTCAATACATCTTCATACTGGTTGCAAAGTTGAGAGAATTGAATCTCTGATCCTTCGTTAGATGTCCCAATGGATCTACTGAGGGATTTTCCTTAATATCAATTTAAAGACCCTTGTAGGCATTTCCCTCGGCATCCACAAAAGGAACAGACACACGTCGATTGAAACAAAACTGACCTTCACTCTTGGCAAGGTCCAAAATTAGCCCTATAGCGGTAATACAATCTGCTCCCAATATACAATCCAAGGCCAAATCACTGTCAAACAGAAAGTCTTAAGTCCAGGAGAATCTATCAATCTTAAAACAGAATGTGGCTTCGGAATTAATAGTTAGAGGGGAATCTGAGGCCGTACAACACTGAAAATTTGATGCAATTATTTTCTTTACTAACCTCATATCAGTTAACTTTTGGACAATCTCTTGGGATATTAAAGATTTAGTGGATCCTGTATCTAATAGGGCTTTGAAATAGAGCCTCCTACCCACACTCACGTCAAAGTAAGGGGAAACTTCCCTGGAGCCTGAAATTCTCTTGTCCAAAATTTGGGCTATAAGGGTACTTCTAGTAGGTCCACACTTGTGCTTGAGTTTCCTACTTCCTTCGTGAAATTTCTTATGTTCAATAGCCTAGATATTGTTTGTGTTGTCCTCTCGCTTGTTAACCTGATCAGAGAAGGGAGAAACAGCATGAGTCACGGCCCCCGATATCCGACGAGATCCTTTTTTCTACTTTTAGAAAAAGTTAAGAGCCAATCTTAATTGATTAGTTTTAAAACACGATTCCCGTAAACCTCTGCATCTATAAAACATACCACTAGAGAAAAACAGATGATATAAGACAGTTATAGCTAAAATTAGAAATTTCATTTAACAATTCTAAAAAGATAGCCGACGAGATCCTTTTTTCTACTTTAAGAAAAAGTTAAGAGAAAATCTCTATCTTAATTAGTTATTTTTAAAACACGATTCCAGTAAACCTCAGCATCCATAAAATAAGCCTAGCGATACAGCCGAGGCCGCGAGACGGCATTCGGGCTCGGGTAGACCAGAGCCTTAATTGCTATTTTGTCTTTTTCATTACTATAAGACATTGTTGAATGGTTTTTGCCTGTATTCATTGATGACTTAGCCTGTCACAATTTTTTATTCTTGGTGGGCTAAATAAAATAATAGTATCAGTATGGTTTTACCTTATTTCAAAAACTCATTTTGAATTACAATTTTACCTTACGCATCGTCAAAATATTTCAAAGTAAGATTTTTTTACATTTTCATTTCAGAATTTTCTTTAGTGGATGGGAGGGATGATGAGTGCTGCATGCATACAGTGACGCAAGTTCTGCCTGAATGCTTTCACAGTTGGGTTCCTGTTGTACCTACACTTGAGTCACAGAATAAAAATTCATTTTCTACAGGGTCTTGATTTAGACGGGCAGTGAGCAGATACCCAACATTTTCTAATGAGCATTGTTGTAATAAACAAATGTTTAACCTCACGAATTATAAGGGTTAATATCACTAAATGAAATAATCTCAAAAAATATTTTTGACTTACATCTTTAAGTTAATAATTAAAGGGTCACTTAAGTTTTTTTTCTTAATGTAATTTCTCACCATTTTAATAGAAGCTACTGACCTTGTTTTAATGGTCTACCTAAAAAAAAGTATCCGTTTCAATACCCTAATAGCCGATATTCCATTTGTCCTTTCCTAAAAATTGTCTGGGGCTATTGGAATTACAGTCGTAATTATGTTTTTATGCATCCTACAGCATTTTCATTGCTTAGAATTTTTGATTATAAAATATCTATATACAACCACTTAGATCAAAATATAAATCATTCAAACAATCTTGCCCGTAATTAAATGTTACGATAACTATAATTTAACAGTTGATAAGGTACTTGCATGTATACATTGAAGACTTTAGGAGGTAATTATAACAAACCCAGTATACTACATAAAAAATATAAGAATTAAAACTTTCAAATACTCAATAAATGTCACAAACTAATGAAGCAATATCATTACATATTTACATAACTTACGAGAAATTTAAATTTAAAAATACCAACACTTATTTGGAAAGAACCACATTTACTCAATCGTTATTAATCTTATACAACGACTTAGGTGAAAATATTACAAAATGCAAACGACCTGGCTCGTAATTAAATAATACGATAGCTATAATTTAACTGTTGCTAAGGTACTTGTATGTATAAAATTATGACTTTGGGAAGTAATTCGAACTAATACAGTAAACCTCATAACAAATTAAAATATATTCATATTTACATAACTTGCGAGAAATTTAAATTCAATCATACCAAAACTTTAAAATACTTTAAAAACTGATAAACACTGAAAAGTGTTCCTTCTCAGATTTTCTTTACTTCTTTTGTACCTTTTATTTGCTTCCGCTCGGCCAATCTAGATTGGGCCTCCAAGATATTATTGGGATTTCTAATCGGCAGTGACGGGGGTCAACAAGCTCCGGGGGCAACCAGTAAAAAACTTCTCTAGTTTCGGGAAAATATTGATCTTCCAAAACTCGTCGTCTAGTGGAATCCTCTTTGTTCTTATATCTTTTGTGGTCCAGAGGGAAAAAAAAACACAGAATTTCCTGTTTGTAATGTACAGTTGGCCCACAGATCGGATATAGAACTCCCTGATCCTTATACTTTTCCCTTTTCCTCTACTTTACCCCCCTTAATTAATTTGGAAGAAGGATTCGTGATTCTTTTGAATTACACCTATTTCACTATTTTTATTCAGAGTCCAAAAGGTGACTTTCCTTCTTTTAATGGCCTCAGTTGTGGCTTCTTCAGGAGTCATTTCTTTGACTGATGAAGGACATTTGATCCCTACTGTCCCGTCAGCACCGATGGGCCGTCTGGTGATGTGCCCAAAAGTTGGTAATCCTTGCGGATGAATACGCCACATTGTTTAATATCTGTGTTGAGAAAACTCGTAAGTTCTTTCCGAGCAGTTTATTCGTTTCTTCCCCGTATGCGAGAGCACTGCAGTCCAAAGTTGAATACCACATTCGTTTCAAAACAGATTCACATCCTGTATGTGGTCACATTTTACATACTCGTCCAAAATGTGACGAAGTTAGTAAATTTCTACTTCAAAAGTACTTCAAAAATCAAAAGGGGAACATAGTCCAACTTGAAACTAAAATAACTTTTCAATGTTTGTGGGCATCACAAATTTGTATTGTTGCCTATTATTTATGGTTGGTTGATTTAGCTTGGCAATCACATTGACCATATCAACATAGCATGAATCATCCTTTTCTGGGAATACAAACAAAGACCCAGCTGACTTCTTCAAAAATTTAATAAATAGTTCATCCCCATCCTTGTCAGCAACTAGGCCAATATAATGATGAACAATTTTCTTCCCATGAAGCTTTAGGCTATGTGTCCACTGTCGACAAAATGTTGCGACACTGTTTTGTTGCCAACGAGGCATTTTTGTGTTCACTACGGCAACAGAAGAGAGACAAAACGTCTCGTCGCTGAGTAGTGTGTCCACAGGGACGCAAAAATGTTGCCGGGGCGGGGAATGCTCACTGTCACTTCCATCATGGACGTGGTGGAAGTTGCTGCTATTTGTGCATTGTTGGTGAGACGGAAACGTCGCCGAAAACATAAATATTGGGTTCACCCAATTTATAGTGAGCGTTTAACATTAGGAAAGTTTTACACCAGTTTTGAACGGTACCGAAATTTCCCGGATAAGTTCTTTTCCTACTACAGGATGAGTATTAACTCATTTGATGAACTGTTAGCACTTGTGGGACCTTCCATTGCTCACCCAGATACCAGCTTCAGAAGAAGTGTACCGGAAGCAGAAAGGCTTGCTGTAACCCTCAGGTGAGAAACTGAACTGCCCATGATTACAGTTCATGTAATGTTTTTTTAATGATTCATGTTTTTAATTGATATATACAGGGTATTTCGAAATACCACCCCCATGTTAACTTTTGAACGCTTTTTAAACACTGAACGCTTTTGACTTTTGAAACACTTTGTATTGTATATTTACCAATAAAACAGATAATACAAAAATGTGTATAATATCATTCTTTTAGTGAAAATACGTTTTTTTACTATAATAAGAATATTTTGTCATTGTGAACATTTGTACAAAAACATACCATTGTTTGTGATTTTATTGTTGGATTTAAAAAAATAATTTTAAGAAATATATGATAATAAGTTGTAAATAAGTGGTAATGCTGGGAAAATAATGTATGTAAATAAAACTCAGTGTTACGCAGAAGAAACAGTTTATTTCTAAGTAAATTTTAATATAACATTACCTTCAGAAAATTCTCAATAAGAATATCAATAATTCTTAATATGATTGAAAAGAAATGACAAAAACGCAGCGTAACTGAAGCACTGCAGTATAATATAGTTTTTATTGTTTAGTCCATAAACAAAACAACATAAGAACAACACAGAACTACTTCCATGTTACTTAACACTGCCTAATTCCAAAATTTCAGACTCGGGTGAGTACACGTTGTAATCGTACGTAGTTTGTGATTCATTTGAGTTACTGTGAGGGGACTCCAACTGAGCACGAGAATAAGTTTGATTTGCTGGTCTTGCATAATGAGGTCTCTGTTGTCCCATCATAAACTGAACGTTACTGAAAGTATTTGATGACGGTGACGGTCCAGTATATACAGAAGAAGCAGATTATTGTGGCCTTATGTCTATAACGGGTGGTTCCATAAAATGCGCGGGATTTTGCTGAGACATAGTTTGAAGTGAACCAGTTGCAGGAGCATTTGTGTATCTCCGAAGAACCTGCAGGATATCGATCCTAGCATCTAGTTTTTGACTCTCAGTAATTCGCTTTAGAAACGGTACCAATGACATTGCGAATGTTACATCTTCATCTTTTCCTTCTTGTTGTTTATTAGATAAAATGGACAGCATATCACTTTCAAAAGTGTTACTTCCTGACTTTTTAGCAGACCCTCTAGGGTTAACTACTTGCCTTTTTGTCGTGATGTTGACGCTATGCTGTTCCTGTGAATCATGTCTGTCATGCTGATCTTCAACGTCATCTGGATTTTCGTCTGCATCAGCAACTTCTCCCTCTGTCAAATTCGAAGCTGTAGGTTTCGGTTGAGTGTGTGGCAGTAGAAATAGAAGTCTATCAAAATAAATATACTTCCTTCTCTTGGAAGCGGGTGCCCCGGACTGAACAGTTTTTTGTTGCCGGAGTTCTCTTGAAAAACTCGATCGCAAGCTTTTCCATTTGCTTTGGACCTCCTTCCCTAAAACAAAGCAACCCAGTTTTAGATTATTTAAATTAATCGGGGAAATACCGTTTCCCTAATAAAGCAAGATGTTTTAGGCGGAAAAGTTTGTTAAAACCAACAAAACGTGTCTAAAATGCATTTCAGTCTCCAAGTACTTTCAAAATTCCCGCACAGTGAAGCTGTTGGCAAACCATAATTTCTGTTTTCCTCTATGAACAACAGAGAAAAACATAATTTATAATTTGTTTTCTCTTTTTCAGGTATCTATCGACGGGAATGACTATGAACGCAGTTTCACACGAGTATTGTCTTGGTGTTAAAACAGTGCAGACTATTGTACAGTCTACGTGCGTGGCACTATGGGAAGTCCTTTTACCTGTGTACATGAATCCAAACAAGACCAATAATGATTGGCTGGACATAGCTGAGAAATTTCATAAGAGGACAAACTTTCCAAACGCAATTGGTGCGCTTGACGGAAAACACATAAGGATCATCCAACCAAGTGGAACAGGAAGTACCTACTTTAATTTTAAGAAGTTTTTTTCTTTGGTTTTGTTGGCATGGGTGGACTCAGACTACAGTTTTGTGTATGTTGATATCGGTGGTTATGGGACATCAGGTGATTCTACTATTTTCAACTACTCAGCTATGGGACAGAATTTGAAGAACAACACTTTGAACATTCCTGCATCAAGAAAACTGCCAAACGATGACGAAGGACAAACAATGCCGTTTGTTGTACTTGCGGATAGCGCTTTTGGGCTAACAACAAACATCATGCGTCCTTACCCAAAAAAGAAACCAAATCAGCTTCAAAGAATATTCAACTACAGGCATACAAGAGGACGTAGGGTTGTTTAATGTGCATTTGGAATTTTGGCGTCCAAATGGCGCATATTTTACAGACCCCTGAATACAAGTGTGCCAGTTTCTGAAATGATTGTCAAAGCATGTTGTGTGTTACACAATTTTGTTCGAGTCAAAGACGGCATCAACTTTGACGACACATTGTATGAGTGCCCCTTGGAGTCTACGGAACCATGCAGAGTACGTGGTGCCCCATCAGCACTAACCATCAGACACTACTTTGCCAGGTACTTTACTTCCCCTCAAGGTGCGATTCCATGGCAATACGAAAAGATTTGACTCGGGCAGCATGATAAGCAAACAAGACTTTCCAGTGTTGTGTCACCGGTACTTTGTCCATGAGTGAATCAGTAACAAGAGTGTGACTAACCTGAATAAGTTGAATGTGTATGTAAATTTAAATAGATGGATTTTTACAAGTACACAGTTTTGTTTAATTTTGCTGCCAAAACTTTTTTCAATACGCTACAAATTTATAATTCACAATAGAGCTGAATAACTTAAAATTATACAGTATTTAAATGTTTTAGGAATTCAGGGAAAGCCGATAAATTAAGTTGTTTCATAATAAAGAGCAGATACAAATGTTAAGTATATTTAATATAGGTAGCTTTATATATGGCTGGGTATTATACTCACGTTGTTCGGCCGCCAAATAAATTGGTCGCCATTCTCCAAAATGTTGACCAACCATAAAATTTGTTATGAGAACCCTCAAATGTTATGACGGTTTTGGATTTTTCATAATATTTTAAGACTTTAAAACATTGACTAATCTTAGGAGACCCGCAGCATAAACAACTTACATAGAACGAAAATATTTATAATGTAAAAGTCCTAAAATTGCATTTCCCACTTGTTTATCAATAAATATACAAGTTTTATGATTTTATATTTCTTTATATTCCAATAAATACACGAATTTAAAACCCAAAATCTATGACTTGATATTACTTACCAGCTTCCGATTTCTGTTCTTCTGTCATGGCGTCCCAATCCACGAACACACCTTTACACACTTCTACCCACAACCTTTTCTTCAAATTACTGTCCATGTAGTTTACATTGTTCTTGTCGTACAACGCTGATCTAGTTTCAATTTCATCAATTATTCTCTCTACTAACTCGTCCGTTAAAAGAGACATGATCGTTTAACTGACAACAAGCACACAAACACCCCTCAAGACGAACTGGACAAGTGCGATACTGGAACACTCCACCCTGGCGGTGGTGTAGGCAACTAAACAGTCGCTAGTGAACACAGCGCCATTTGAATGCACGAGCTACACCTGTGTTACCGGACAAAATTGTCGCCGAAATGTTGTGGCCGTCTACAGCCCTCGACGACAGCCCGGCAACAGTTGACAACAGTTTTGTCGCTGTCGCTGTAGTGAACACACTTTTATACAAACCCACTGGTCACATCTCGGCGACGGAAAAGTGTCGCAACATTTTGTCGACAGTGGACATATAGCCTTATGACTATACAGAGTGGAAAAAAGTCTGGAAACGGTCTAATATCTTTAAAAGTATTTAAGTAATAAAACTAAAACTTTGCAAAATTATTTTGATTGACAAAGTCTACTGCCTGAACTACTTTTTGTCCTTAGGACTCCAAGGGGGGACGGCCCATAAGGAGTCAGAAGAAAATCTTAAATGTAAGCATAGATCAATATGTACATCAAATAAAGGTCTCTAAGAATAGGGAACAATGCCGCAAACCCGATCTCAAAAGGATGACCGAGTCGAAAATGGCAGGCAATCAAACTTTTCATTAAAATCATATTGCTGAAAACAAAAATGCAATAACTCCCGACATATTCGACCTTTTGAGGTCGGGTTTGTGGCAAATTGCTTAAAATGCAAAGCCCTTTAAAATGATATATCATATGACGTAGACCAATGAATTTTTTTTCAAGACTTCCTTTAGGGACGTCCCTTTGTGGAAGTCGTCGGAGAAACTAATTTGGCCTACGTAATATGATACATCATTTTAAAGGGCTTTGCATTTGAAGCAATGTGCCACAAACCCGGCCTCAAATGGTAGAGTATGACGGGAGTTATTGCATTTTTTTGTTTTCAGTAATATGATTTTAATTAAAAGTTTGATTGCCTGCCATTTTCGACTCGGTCATCCTTTTGAGGTCGGGTTTGCGCCATCGTTCCCTATTCTTAGAGACCTTTAATTTGATGTACATATTGATTTATGCTTACATTTAAGACTTTCTTCTGACTCCTTATGGACCTTCCCCCCTTGGAGTCCTAAGGACAAAAAGTAGTTCATGCAGTAGACTTTGTCAATCAAAATAATTTTGCGAAGTTTTAGTTTTATTACTTAAATACTTTTAAAGATATTAGACCGTTTCCAGACTTTTTCCACCCTGTATAGTCATTTATTTCAACTTCCAGGTTTGTTTTATTAGTAGGTCTATTGTCTTCGTCATCACTGAATACTTCATTGTAGAATTTTATTCTGGAACAGCTGAGAACTTCTGTTGAAATAGTTAAGGTTAACATATTTTGACACAATTTACAGACATAAGACAAGAAACTAATACACAAGATGATGTAATGAAATGAAATGAAAAATTCTTTATTTAAACAGACAAAGTTAGGGCCACGTGGCCCTTTCTTAAACTTTACTCGTGATATAGTGTTTTATCAAAAGATGTTGTTTAAAAAAATGACAACAAATCGATATATTAATGCTTTAAACCTGGTAGGGCCCCCTAAAGCTTTAATTGTTTAATGTTCAGTCATAAAAACTAATTTAAACAATTTAAATAACCATTGATTGCCTTAATTTACATTTTCATACCGACTACTGAAGATAACTGTAAGGTGTTTAGTAAGTGCGTAAAAACTTTCGAAATGAGGAAGGGCTCACCTGCTTCATCCTTTTTCCTTACCACCATAGGACTATCAGGACCAGTGACAAGGGACATAAAGTCCTTTAAGTCCTCCGTCATTAAATGGTGCTCGTTAATATGCTTGTTCTTCATTTTGATTGTTCTGATGAACTGCTCCCAGTCATGTGGGATCATTATCTCAAAGTCTTTCAATTCCTTTTTCTTTTTTTCAATTTCTGCATGAACTATATCAGCTTCAAGATGAGTGTGTCCTTTCAACATTAACTTGTGGTTTATTTCTTTCAGGGTAGGGATTTTTGAAACAAGCCAGCAATAACATAGAGCAATCATAATATTTCTGTTTTGCCCAGTCCAATTGTCCGACCAAACAGTCAAAGAGTGTATTTCCGGACTTAAAAAAGTTAAACACCATTTTAAAAAGCAAGATGCTACTTCATTTCCTCCCCTCGCACCTAGGGTTTCATCCCACATCATGCAATAAGCGTTATTAGCTGTTGAATCATAAATAGTCTCATTTAAAACCCAAAGTTTTCTAAGGTAAAATGATTGGCAGTTGTTTAAACTTGGTGTAGGTAAACACTTTTGCATGTCCATCATTAGAACTTTTTCATTTGCGTTGTCTTTTGATCGGTTTTTATCTTCTGCCTTGAGTTTATACCTTGTATCACCTTCGTTTAAATGACTGTCTTTCATTTTAGCCAAGGTTAATTTAGTTTCTTCGGTAGTGGCCTCTTTTTCTAATAGATGTATCTGTCACAAATGTCACATGTGTCATTAGTAGGAGGGTGAAATGAAAGATTAAATTCTTTGTTAAATCCTATACTCTTATACGAGCAATGTTTGCTTGTTTGCTTGCTTGCTTGCTTGCACAATTATCTCAAAAACGGCTCCGACGATTTCCTTCAAATTTTGGAATATGGGGGTTTTGGCCACCAGAAATCGATTGGAGCTGGTCCCATAGCTGGGAAAAATCCGGTTTTCGCGCTAGAGCCCTTCAAAGATCCCATGTTATCCTTATGGAAATTTTTTAACTGAACAAAAATCAGCTGATAACTGTAGATAAAATAAACCAATGTGTTACATCTTTAACCTGTGGTTTTAGGAAAATCATACCAATGTGCAGCAAACCTTCCACCTGGCGAGTGAGCGGAGCGAACGAGCTTTGTGTGAGAAACGAAAGTAATAATTTTACCGAGCTTAAGCTCGGTCCCCCTGCTACTATTTCTCTATATTTCCACTCTGAACATTTTTGTATCCCTTTTTCTTCACACTCAAGGACATACATTTTGCACATTGAATTGATGTTTATTTCAGGTCCAAGATATTCTCTTTTGCTTTTCTCGCGTGAGTAATGCGAACAATATCTTAGGAACTTTAAAATGTGACTACGTACACTCTCAAGAATTTCTACGTAAGTTTTTTTTTACTGGTGTGTGCTTTCCTCTTTTATCACCTGCCACAATTCCCGTATCTGACAGGATTTTTTTCAATACATTATATAAGTATTTTTCACTTATACTGAAAGTGTTTAGAAACATTCTTTGACAGATTTGGACTTCTTCGCCATTAACCGTGAAAAAGAGTTCTCTTGTCGTTTTTCTAAGAGACTTTCTCTTGCCATTTCTACTTCTTTCTACATTTATTTCTTTCACTCTGACATGTTGCACCAAGTACTGGTTGCGTTGAGACCAAGACTCTAAATCCTTCAAGAAACTGGTGTTTAATTGTTTTCTTTGATATTCGGTTATTCGAGTCCTACATTTTCTTCTGCAATTATCTGGGCAAGCTTCTTTCATAACTCTCCCCAATACAATTTTATTACATTGGTATGATGCTGATTTGTACTCTTCACCCCTTAACCGCTTAGCTTTAGCAATGTTCCGTTTCCAACACTCGGGACTTCTTGTTCGTTTTCTACCTTTTTTCTTTTTCTTTGCACATTCTTCTTTCCCTGTTTCTATATTTGCATTTTCAGATACATCTGCTTCTTCTGCTTGGCCTATGGCACCGATTTCTGCAGGATTATCTACTTCCCATTCCATTTCTTCCAAAGTCCTATTATCTTCCAAACAACCAAAAGATGGGCTATTCCCAGTAACGACTGATTGACTAACTTCAGGAGAAATTTGGCATGAAGAGTTTTCGGTCGATTCAGAGCATACACCAATAAAATCATTTTCACCAATCTGAGACAGAATGTTGACCATTTCTTCATTTGTAAGTGCATTTTCAAAACCTACAAATTCTATCACAGTTTCATCAGGGTCAGGTTCAGTTTCCGTGACAGAATCGATTGCTTCGTCATCAAAGAGTGAGCCATCTTCATTTCCTGAAAAAAAACAATATATTAGCAGAAGTAAAATAAATATATACAAACATAGGTTGCAGCTTCATAACACTGTCCCGAAAAAATATGATGAAATGTTGAATAGCCATAGGTTAGGTTAGGTTCGTTTTAAGTTGCAGTTTAATATCTGTCCCTCACAACAATCAAATGAAAATAATATTGAGATATATCTCAACATTAAAACAAAACAAAACAAAACTAACTCAACATGACCTATCAATAATTTGATATTTTTATCTTATTATTTTGTGGGGAAATCAGTTATGAAACTGCAGCCTTGCTTTGTTTTAGTGTTTTCATTTATAAGTTAACAATATTTCCATTATTTTTTTGGGCCTACAAGTAGGCCAACGTATTAATAATTCCGTGAAGTAAACATAAATATTCAAATCACATACGTTCATGTACTGGCAGACGTATGAATCATGATATCAGACATGATATGAATCATGTACCAAGGCTAAGCCTAGGCCTAGGCCTATATTTAATTTTATGACTCATGCTGTTAGCATAAAAATAATTATGTATTTAATTCTGTAAAAACCTGATTGTTCTGGGTAATACTGACTAAAAACAGTTATTTAAGATTCAAACCTTAACAAGTAAAATAAACCCAAAACAAAATTTTCATTAATTTAAAGGTTAGGATTGTAAAACACTTACCTTGACTAAATTTTCCTGTATCACACTGATCACTCATCATCTGTAATATGTGTTGATATTTCTTCCAAACTTCTAAAACATTTTAACTCAAGTTTTCTCCTTAATAAATCAAAATAACTTTAAAAAGTAAAGCAGTTATTATTAAGACACCAAAAGTAAGTCCAAAACTTTCTCAGCTGGTAAATGCATCAAGAGGTAAGTCCAGATACAGTTTTATGCTGTTGAGAATTTCAGCTGTAGAAAGGAGTAAGTCCAACCTACATCCTTCTGCTTCTAGAGCAACTGCTGACTTACATCAATATGCTTCTATGTTTTCCTAAACTATGAAAATGCTGGACTTACCACTTGCTGCATTTGATAGAGCATGAAATTCTGAACAAAATGATATTAATATGTCCATATGGCAAAAAAGTAGACTTACCTCCCTCTGCATCTCACGTCCAGATCTGTTGAACCAGCAATCTTTGAAGATCCGTCGTTGAGTTTTATATGAGTCATAAAAAAATTGTCAACGCGAGTGTACTCTCCTTTTCCCAACAGATTTATTTTTCATTCTTTAAAATAGCTCTCAACTGACCTACTACTTGCCACTTTTGCACAGTACCCAAAATAGGCACCATTATCCCTGTCCACAAAAGGAAGTTTGTCGCACATGGGAATAAGTGAAGAACACAGTTCCGGGATGAAATGTAAATTATCACGATTTCCACCATCACTCACAACAGATAATTTGCATTCTTCCAAAACTCCTGTTGCCCATTTAGAAAATTCATTGTTGTTGTCTGTTTCATCTTCACGCGGTTTTCTTCATGTTCTGTGGAGATTGAGTGTGATCGGCAACCATTAAGTAAGGTTTGGTAAAAATGTGAAAATGGAGGAAGAGCGGTGTATGCAGGATGCACACTTACTGCTAGCTTAAAAAGAAGTGAGGCTGGGTCATGGCGTCTAGTGCTGTCGTCTGCTTGAGGTTTTGGGTAATTTGC
This sequence comes from Neoaliturus tenellus, assembly GCA_030545055.2. Lineage (NCBI taxonomy): Eukaryota > Metazoa > Arthropoda > Insecta > Hemiptera > Cicadellidae > Neoaliturus > Neoaliturus tenellus. Next base: position 50,350,816 of record CM061531.1, on the reverse strand, counting down.
GGCAAATATAAACTGGGATGTGAACTATATATTTTTATGAAGAATTATAGATTGTGCTTGTATATTTACAAGGATTCAAATTGTATTTTAAAATCAAACACTTTCTTCAAAAATAAAATTAATCACAAATAAAGATTTATTCTTCTCTGACTCTTAACAGTGTTACTCACCTCATCAGCTTTCCCTTTCCAAGGACAGGACTTCCTTTGCCCATGACGCTCTGGTTTGTAGATTCCTGCCACAATTACAAAACATTTCAACGTTGTAACACAAAAATAACTATGAATGGCATGGTAGTTAGAGATGATCGCTCAGAGTTCATTGAACTGTGCCAGATAAATGTGAACTGCACTACTCTAGGGGTTTCACAGCTTTTAATCCACTGCGACTGACAATGTTTCTGACCTCCGCATGGATGACAGTAGTTTTAAGGTAAACAGGCGTTCTCTTCTTTTTTGTTTTGCTTGTACCCTACGAGCAACACCTTACCTTTCCTAAAATAAATGGTGACCATCAAGTTTTCTTTCTACTACAGCTCTGGATAGATCTTAGAACCTTTTGTTCAGAGTGTCAGTTAGATACGTGTTGTTGCGTGACAAAGCTTTGGCTAGGGGTAGTTTAGTATAAAACTTGTCGTTAAAGCCATGGTGATGTTTTCCTAGCAATTGAGTTTGGTTCCTCATTTAAAAAATAACTTTTTGTTTAAATGGATCATCTCCATCCCTCAAAAAGTATTTTCTACGATAAAGGGTGGTGTATATGAAGTAACCAGTAGCACTGTTTAAATTTGAAACTTTTTAATTCCTAAACGGCATGTCGTTTCTTAGCATGTACTGTATTTTTGTGTAGATTGTTATATTTTTCATTCATATCATGCCTTCTTCTATTGCCAGGTTATAAAAAGGTACAAAATGTCTTTTGGAAGTATCATTTAAATTATTTAAAGTTTACTGAATTTTTAAAAATGATGGTAGCCCGGTTCTCCTTCTGCAATGTAAGGCTCTGACGTAAGGTGAAACATTTATGAAATTATCTGGAAACGATTTATTGTCATTAAAAAAAATTACTCTCTGGCTAAAATATTGGTCCCAATTGTCAATTAGATTCTTTTTACCGATAGCCCCATATTGATAAACAATTCCACGTACTTCTTCATTTAAGAAACTGTCACATCCACCCAGTTTTGTACACCAGATTTCATGGGATGTTCAACTTCTTTCGAGTGACTTCTCTTGATGTAAACAAATGCATATCCATCAACCAACCACATCAACCGAACCACATTGTTCGGGTTAAATCAAACTTTAATAAACAATTGGTTTGTGGTTACGGGGGGGGGGGGCAATTTAGTTTCTTATGACTGGATTTCTAACAGTAAACAGTACAATATCTTCCCCTTCTGGTTATAAGGGATAGGTCCTCGACCATAAAGGCCTAGGACTATTCACAAGTGGGGGGTGTTCCTAGCCTAGCTGGATCATCTCTAGGAGGGGAAACCTCTTTAGGGGAGGGATCTTGCATGTGGTAGATGGTCTTAAAGTTAAGACGTCTAAGATTAGGCCTACAACTGTAGGGGCCGTTTCCCTTCCACCTTCTTTCGAGTGATTTCTCTTGATGCATATGCATTTGTAAACAACCACATTGTTCGGGTAAATTATTGATGCTGCTTAACTTCTGAATCAATGTAATTTTCATTACCCTCACTAACTTCCATTAACAATTCTCTGAGATCACTAGATCTCCCTGCGTAGTTTCCATAGGAAAATAAATTGTACAAATAAAACTGATTGCTAAAACTATTTAAATCAATCGAGAGGTTAAATTACCTTATTTCCGTCAAGTGATCCACTTAGTCGCTGTATGAGGGCGACCATTTTCGACCCTAACAAGGGGTCATTTTCAAGCCTTTAAAGGTGTAGAACTTCACTCATACGAGGTCTTCATAGTCTTAAAAACACAATTAAAATCACGGACACAAACTGACGAACGGACATTTAACACAAAAAACATTTAAAACGTGGGCACAACAAAAACTTTCACGGCGCGGCAGGTACGGTACGGGTGCAGGTCTAGACTGTCGCCGCGGTGGTCATGTCCATGTGTTACCCCTCCCCCTCTCGTAGTTCTTATCAGGTGGTTTAGGTATTTGCATTATTCGATCTATGTCGGCTGCAGTTTTGTACAATAAGTTGGATTCGAACGATGGTTTCTCATTCAAAATATGCTGAGGGTGTTCCTGCCGGCCTTATAAATTTTATACTCCTCTAATGTATCTAATTGTCTGCCCGTTGCCTTGTGTAAATGTAATATCTGTAAATTTGTATCAATGTCAATTTGTATATGGATGGTTTTTTGTATCAAATGCTCGGCGTATGCGGAGTTTGGCTAGTGAACGGATTTCTTGGGTATATGTTCCTTAAAACTTACTTTAAAAGAGCGTGCCGTTTGGCCTATATAGAAACTCGGACAACTATCACAATTAAGTTTATACACGCCAGCTGCATCGTTCTTATCTAGTTGTACTTTTCTCCGATCAGTAAGGAAGGATGATAATTTATTTGTCGTTCTGAATGATAACACAGTATTATTCTTGGCCATCTCATTCTTCAATGTGTTATTCAAATTAGTACCAAATTCCGTAGCTGTATATTTAACTTTTCATAGGGATTTATCAGTTGTTTTATTCTTGTTCTTATGTTTCCAGATCATTTTATTTATAATGTCACTTTTGTAACCGTTTGAAACTGCAATATATTTAATTATGTTTACTTCGTCTTTGTAAACTTTTTCATTCATTGGAATAGACAATAGTCGGCTGACAAAACTGTGATAAGCTGCTAATTATGGCTGTACTTATTATCAACTTATGGCTGTACTTATTGTGAATTATGTATTTATGGCTGTACTATATAAAATGTGTCCATGGCTTTGCTGTATTAAATGTATCCTTGATCATCCTTTATAAAATTCAAAGATACATGATAAACGACGTTGAAAACGTAACGAATTCCTTTTAACCTCGGAATCAGGGTAGTTGAAAAAAGATAAAAAACAATATTTGGTCATAAAACCATGATTCATAAAGCCGCGTCCGCACTGGCCGAACATTTGTGGCGAACTTGTTCGGCGAACACGAAAAATCAACAAACATTCCTAACAAACAATTATCGGCCACATGATTTACATTCGAAAAGGTTAGCAACGAACAAAAACAAAAGTTCGGAAGAACTTTGTTCGGCGAACATGTTCGGCCAGTGCGGACGCGACTTTACTCATTGACTATCTATTGAATATTTAAACTAACATGACTTTAAATTTATGTAAAAAATATATACACGTATTAAACTTGTATATATAGGAAAGTAAGTCATTATAGTTATTTAATTTGAAAAGTTTAAAACGTTGGTTCTCAGACTTTATTATATTACTTTAAACACATTCATTAACTTGCTTTTCAGTAGATTTTAACATCCCATTCTCATTCATCAATTAAAATATATTATAGCCCATATTGAGTAATGTATTATCAATGTTTGGTTTCTGCTCGAGCAGTTGCACGGCATGTGCTAGATGATTACTTTTGAGTATCGATTACATTGATTACCGTTACTTTTTAATACTGCTTTCAAATATTGATTACTTTTGTATCCGCTATGTCTGTATTCGTGTTGTAGCCTACATAACTTTCATTCTTTTCATTTTTATTACTTTTTGTTGGTTATAGCAGTTATTAGCAAATTACTTACAGCAAAAATATCAAACACTAAATTATATCTAGGGTATAGAACAAAGGATAAATAAAACAAATTTTTTTATATTACAATAGTATTTACTTTACTGTATAATAAACTAAAATAAAAATTATTCAAGTCAATATTTGAACGATAAAGATAAAAAAAATTATCTAATAGATTTTAAAATCAAAATGAAAACATCTTCAACAACTCAAAACAAATTCAAACAAGCTTAAGTATTTATATTTAAGAACATAAGTTGTTTCACCTTTTGTGAAGTGAATCGCCTTCTCCTTTCGGTTCAAAAGTACCCAGCTTTAGAGAACACACGTTCACTTGGGAGCGTCGTAGCAACTAAGTGACAACTTGTTCTTACAATTTCTGATAAGTTCGGATAAACGTGTTTGTGGTTTTTCCACCACTCCAATGAGTTTTTCTTTCTTGCGATAGGAGGATCATCCATGTACCTCTCCATTTCTTTAATTGCCATTGCATATGACAAACTCTTTGGTTTCACCTTACCTATTGCTTCATCACATTCATCCCACACAGAGACCTTCTTTTCTTCAGACTGGACTGATTGGATTACATCTGGTTCGATAGTAGACTCTCTTTTCTTTTGATTTATTTTACCCATCACCATCTCTATTACTATTTTGGAGCGGGTCCAACATTAGTTACAGAAGGTGGGCCAAATAGTTAAGAGCACTGATGCTTATTTTATGTTCAAGACGAGATCATTCCCTCAGCTAACTCGCCTTTCGAACTGTTTTAAAGGCCGTTTCACACCGGCTACCGCTACCGCCTCGGTCGCGGACGTTTCCGTGAGCCATTTCACCAAAACTACCGCGTCCGAGCGGGAGGCGGGAGTTTCATCGACTACAGGGTTGCAGACGACCCTGGTTTAACGTTCTGCGTAAGCGCGAGCCAAAACTACCGCGCCGGTAGCGGTAGAAAACCGCTCGAGGAGCGGTAGTGGCGGTACTACCGCCACTACCGCGGGCGAGCGGTAGTCCGGTATGAACTGTCCCATATGATAACACGGTGAGCGATCTTTCCAAAGTTCGCCCAGCGGTAGTGGTAGCCAGTAGCGGTAGGCGGTGTGAAATGGCCTTAAGGCTCCAGTCTACCTGAGCACGAACGACGTTACCGAATGCCGCCTCGCGGCCGTAGAGCTAGGCGAGTTTGATGGCTGCAGAGGTTTACGGGAATCGTGTTTTAAAATTAACTAATTATGATTAAAATTTCTAATTTCAGTTATAACTGTCTAAAATCATCTGTTTTACTCTATTTAAACTGAAGTTTTCCATTAGTTTTGATGAAACTACCAAAGTGAGATTACCAAAGTTAGTAAAGGAAATTTAGCACCGTTATTCTTCTTTAACATGACACCTTAGTTACAGCTCTAGGCTGCATTTAGCAGAAGATAACAGGGTTATAACAAAACTGTTTGCATAAAGAAAAACAGATGATTCACCGGTACATTAGTGTATAAATTCGAAATATCACAGGGTACTCAGTATTCAGTATTCATTTATTTTTCAAATAAAATACATAATAGAGGCAAAAAATTAAAACATATTTACTTGGAAAGTCCCCATATATCTTAAAGTATTGATAACAAAAAACAAAAGAGGAAAATATCATACAGTGTACAAGTGTGGGAAAACTTACTAATTAAACTCAAAATCTATCTTTAACTGTAGTTTTTTTTTTTTTTTTTTTTTTTTTTTTTTGAGGGAGAGGCGGAAAAATGCATTACGCACACAGGTGGCCAGCCTGTAGTGTGGGGCTCCCCTAAAAACGGGTTTACCCACTAAAAAAACCTCCTCTACTCTTTAGGAATCTAACCTGGAATTGTTTGTCACATTACGTCAGGCTAGGCCTAAATTTGGCTTACGCCCGTGGGGCTCGCTCCTTATCCAGCCGCTCGATCAAGGGATCTGGGCCACTTCGCGGTCCAGATCGGTTTTCTTTTCCAGGAGGATGCCCCGGACGAACTGTGACAAACAATCCCAGTTGCCCTCATCCTCCAAAATCTTTTGGCAGACCGAGTCCACCGAAAATGCACCAAAGATTTGTGTGGCCTCCAGGCGGGGCCCTTCCCAACGGGGACAGCGGAAGAATGTGTGTTCCGCATCGTCGGGAACACCCGGGCAATAAATGCAGTCCGGTGAACCGGTCTTTCCCATCCGGTTCAGGTACGACCGAAAATAGCCGTGACCTGTCAAAAATTGGGTCAGGTAGTAGTCCACCTCCCCATGACGCCGTTCCACCCATGGTTGGACCTGCTTGATAAGTCGCGCAGTCCATCGTCCTCGGGTGTCGTGCTCCCAGCTGTGTTGCCACTGCTGGAAGGTTCGGGAGCGCTCTTCTGTTCTTGCCGTGTCCTTGCCGATCTCGCCTTGTCTCTGATAAATCGCTTTCCTCTCCCCTGCCAAGAGCTTGACAGGGATGACACCGGCGACCACCAGGACGGCAGGCTCGGACACTGTCCGGTAGGCGGAACACACCCGGAGCGCAGCTTGACGCTGAACCCGGGCGAGTCGCAACCTGTAGCACTCCTTATCTAGAGCGCCTGCCCACACCTCTGCCCCGTAAAGAAGCACGGACTGGACCGCGGACATCAACAGACGTCTTCTGCTGGATCGGGGACCCCCGACATTGGCCATCAGCCTACTAAGGTAAGTCACTACCTTAGCGGCCTTGTCCGCCGTACGGAAGATCTGATCCCTCCAGCTTAACTTGGTGTCCACCATAACCCCGAGGTATTTGGCGGCACGAGTTGATGTGACCACCTCCCTTCCCACTCGAAACGGGACGACGGTGTCGATCCTCTTCTTCGTGAGAATCACGATCTCCGTCTTACTGAGAGCAAGTGAGAGACCGTGATCGGACATCCAGTTGTTGACCACCCGCATAACTCGGTTCAACTTCAGTTGGGCCAGCTCAACGTTGCGTGCAGCAATGAGAGCTGCGACGTCATCGGCGTACCCAACCAAAGTGGTTTCCTCAGGCATCTCGGACCTCAGGAGGCTGTCTTTAACTGTAGTGGAGCGGAAAACACTAATATTTATAATAACAGTTACTAATACATCAAAATTAATTGAAAAATATAATTATATGAAAATTAAAATTAAACTGTGGAAAACACTTCAAGATTCTCAATAGGCAAAAATTTAATTATAAGTTTAGCATAAAAGAAAGGCTTGGAAACGACGTGCATGGTTTTTTTATCTAAAACTTGGTTGCCATGATTCAGATAACATGACAGGATGATAGCAAACTTTCACTTAACTCATGATTAGATATAGCAAACTTTCATTTTCTTTCACGCAAACACATTCATCTATGCAACCACACTCACAAACGGCCATGGAGACAAACATTCACAATTCATTCTAACAATCACACATTCATAAAAATTATAAAATTACTACTAGTTATACTAATCTACTATCTTTGGTAATATTAATATTCTTGACTTTATCAACAAATTCATAACAATTTTTTACATTGTGTCAGTATTCTAGTTGTGACTGGTCGAAATGGATCGCCATTATAAGATCTCTTACATATATTTACCGTCTTGTAAACAATTACAGTATAAGTGTAAATATATCGAGTAGTGTTGGAAGATGTTTTATTATTTCAACCTGAATATCAATACCAGCACGTCTAATCCTAATAAAGAAGTTATTAAATAAACGAACACCAATAAAAGTGCCTTCTCTTATTTACGTTCACTTGTAAAATTGTGCTTTGCGGGCGCCAAAAGGAAATTATCCTCACTAATGGGTTATGGTAAAACTAGGCTATCGAAAAGTTTCATTTGGAAAAGAAGGCAGCGAAACAATTTATAGCAGCACATTGGGGCAAAGTATAAAAATAATACAATAACCCTGTATTAAATATTTAAATATGGCTTATATATGAAATATGGGGTGGATTAGGTTATAGTTAAACAATTTTCCTCTGCGGAACAAATTACTGTATTTATAAGTTTCGCTCCTTTTCAGCTGCGATACACTACGCAAACACTGGTCACCGTAATCTCCAGTTAGTTAGCTCAAGAAAACACAGTTGAAAAAATAGTCGGTTAGGTTGGATGTAGGGTCTTTTTTGGAATGTCCCCGCATTTTTAAACAATTTTCTATTGAGTTCCCACATAATGGAAATGGTTAAGACTCGACTGGTAGTCAAGTGGGAAGTTATTTTATCGTGATCGTTATCAGTAAGATTATCTTTGGGTCCTTCACCTGCTTATCGGTAGGCTGATAAAAGGTTGCGCGCTCGGCTTACATATCCAGTCGTCATAATGTTTCTAGTTTATAATTTTATCCTGCAGTACATTCCTTAGACATGTTGAAGGCAATAAAAAATTGTTTAAAAATGCGGGGACGTTCCAACCTAACCTAACCTAACCGCCCCGCGGCTCTCCCGGCGGGTCAGTCTCGGGATAGCCGTGGGACGGCCTAGGTTAGGTTAGTTTAGGTTAGGCGTCTTAACCATTTCCATTATGTGGGAACTCAATAGAAAATTGTTTGAAAATGCGGGGACATTCCAAATAAGACCTACACATATGTCTTACTTTGACTTTGTGTATTATAATAAATAGATAATCATTAAAAATAATGTACGGTTACCGTGGAGTATTATAATTCTTGTTTCATCATGTTATACACGTTATACATGACTAAGAAAAGATCAGTTGTAAATTAAAAAGTTTATTAAATTCATGAATTAAATGGATCTGGAGTGACCATGTTATTGCAAAATATTGAAATATTAAAAATGTGTATTTCGAAGTTAAATACGGCACTATGATCAATCGATATTGGTATTAATAGTCTACCTTTCTATTTTGATCGAAATTTATGTAAAAAGTAATTCATTTCCATTAAATTTATTAATGAACTCTACTTAAGAATAGGATTTTTTATATTATCACTCTTGTGATGTTTGATTAAATGCGTGGATTGCCAGGAAATTCTTGAAAATGTAGGTAACTTAAAACACAGATAATCTATTTATTAAAGAGGATGTTTGTATGTACAGTATATTTATATATTTGTAATCGATAGATACTGAAACCACTGGATCGTTTGCCATTAAAAGTGATGTGGTAAATTTCATGGAGAAATTTTGTGAGCCATTAGTTTTCTTATAACCCTCAGGGCATCGCCCCAGAACCATAATAAACGTACCGTTGTCAGGTTTTTTTTGGTGTTTTTGATTTGAGTTGTTTATGAACACAACATATGCAAACATTTTCATTATAATTAGTTTTATAAACAGCTGTTCTAATTTAAAGTGTTGGGGGAGGAAGTTCTCACTTAAAGTATTGTACAGTGTAAAGAATGGTAGTAAAAAACTACAGGATAATATCAACTTGCGACGAGTGACCGAAGTCTCATTTTCTTCCATTTTCTTTATAATCTTTAAGGTGTAACAGTCTTCAATTTTATTGTTATTGTGGAAGAAGGCGTGTTCGGCAACAGGTTTATCTTCGTCATTGTGAGCAATATCTGCCCTGTCATCCTTATTTTTAAATGGTTTGTAGTTTCGCCAATATATGTTTGCCAATATATGTTCGTCCCTGTCATCCTTATTTTTAAATGGTTTGTAGTTTCGCCAATATATGTTTGCCAATATATGTTCGCCAATATATGCCAATATATGTTTGTGGCAGTATTTGCAGTCAAGTTGTTAAATGATTTTTATTAAAGTTCATTTAAATATTTATAGAATATTTCTACTTTATGTTACTGCTTTCAAATACATCGGTTTCTGTGATTAATTTGCAGGTACCACATGTAGGTTTATTGCATGGCTTGCATCCCTTTTTTGGATGGTTTCCGCTATGTTATTTATTTTTGTCGTCAAATCTTTTTGTACCAGCATGTTTTTTTAAGTTTTGGAGTCTTCTTATGATGTCTCTAGGTGGCTTAGGGAAAATATTTTTAGTTTCAGGTGTCTGTTGAAGTATGTTGTATGCCGATATTGCCGACTTCATTACACTGTACATCTATGAAGCCCCGGAATAATTATGTAATAAGTTTGGGTTAATTCACTGGAAAGTGGTTTGTAGGTGGATTCTTCGGTTGGTTTTTTAATATTTTGATTATTTTTTTCCGGATATCCAGACTTTTGAAGGGATGTTGTCAACCTTGTTGTTAACCAAGTCTGAATAATTAACGAAATCTGAATTCTTGCTCTATAGTTTTGTGGCTGTAAATGAGGGGCTCTTTGGTATGGACTTCTTAATGTATGTAGGATTACAGCTGTAATGATTTAAATATTGCACGATGTTGGATTCCTTAAAATGCAATTTAGTTTTAATAAACCGGAATTTAAAACAATATCGACATCGAGGAAGGTGACGGATATAGTCGAGTAAGCTCAAGTAAAGCGGAGGGGTTAAAAACTGTTCAGTGATTCTAAAAATGCATTAAGATGATCTATATCATGCTGCCATATAAAAAATATCACCATCATACCAACACCATGAAAAGGTAAACGTACTACTAGTGTTTCTAAAAAATCTTTTTCTATCTTCCCCATAAATATGTTGGCATAACTCGGTGCCATATGCGTCCATGGCTGTTCCATTTATTTGTAGTGACGTCTTGTCGTTAAACCTGAAAACATTCATTGTTAATATGAAATTGAACAAAGTTAACAGAAAATTAGTCGAGGGCTTGGAACTAGCAGGTCAAGTGTTAAGAAATTCTTTGACTGCTTCAATTCCTCCTTGGTGGGAAATATTCGTGTAAAAGGAAGTGACATAGGCAGTTTCCAATATGGTGTTTTCATCCATAGGTTGATCAATCTGGTTGAGTTTATCCTATCCAGAAAGTCGTCAGTATTTTTATATGCGATGGTAACTCCCTGACAAAAGGTTGAAACTGATCATCTATATAACTAGATATCCATTAAGTCGGACTGCCATACGTGGCAAAGATGTGGCGTGCTGGAGGAGATATAGGAATTTTGTGAGCAAGGTGTAAAAGGTTCGAGTTTGAGGATTCATTGGAACCAGCAGATCTTTGCATTGGTTTGACAGAGTTCTAACTGCTAAAGGGTAACCTTTGAGAAAAACAAGTTTTAATTTTCTTTTTCAATATTTTATTTATTTATATTCATGAATTAGTTTTCATGCTTTCTGAGGACTTACTAATATTTATAGATGAGATAAGTTGAAACATAGAATTGTAGTTTGTCACATAATATGTATATAGACTATGTACTTTTGCAGTTAGAACCTTGCCACTCCCAAGTTTGATCAATCAGAGAGTGACAAGGTTCTAACTGCACATGCAACAGTGTCAAATTGAAAATGGAAGTAAAATTCAGGCATAGAGTAAAAATGACATAGTTTATTGTGTGAAACTTTACAAGATTTATGAAAATAACAATTATTCTATACCTAACTTTCAAGTTTTACATGAGTTTTAAAATATTTTGTTAAAAAATTATGTCTTTAGTCTTTGCACAAAAAGTGTGATAACTTCTGCTTTCTACTTTAAGATGGTATTGTAGAACTCTCTGTCCTGAAGGGGCATGAAAGGATAAGTACTGTTTATGTCTTTTTTCTTAAGGTCCGATATTGTGGTGGTACATCGAAGAACCTTTGGACGTACATAAAGAACAGACAGACTTGGAGGCTCAGTTTCCTGCTTCTTTGACGTTGACTTCTCTGGCCCATTGCGATTTGGAGTTGCCATAAACTTAATGTTAGCACCGTTGTAGTGCTCTAGTTCGTCATGGCTCGTTTTGTTTAAAATCTCCCCAAACGCTTGTGTATGTTGAATTATAGTGAACCTCACATTACTATACTTGCTGAAAAAGAGGTTATAGTTGTTGTTTTACAAAACAAACAACAAGAAACGTGTCTACCAACCGAATTAGCTTGAAATACCCTAACATATGGATATAAATTACCCATGGCCCAGATACCCCGCAGCACCTTACATCTTTTTGGTACTTGTATGCCAAAGCAGATGTTTCGAATCTAATGTCTTTATTTGAAAGTGATAACAAATTTTTCAAAAATCCAAATTTTTCATTATTCTAATCTTTATGATTTGTTTGACCAACTTCTGCTGTGGACGTACTTGGCATATTTAAGTCCGGTTCAAAATAATTCTCATTTATAACTTGAACTACAGAAAAAATTGAATTAGTTTTATAGAAGGTATCAATTTTTTAGTATTATTTTTTACTAATGATTTCAAAATGAGCTTCTTCTTTAAGATTTTTCACCTTACGTTTGTAGGCCCCGCTTGCTATGTTATTATTTAGCTTGCGGTTATTTTTCAAGGTAATAAGCTTCTGAGTTGGCCTATCTTTTGATCCGAACTATCTGCTTGGAACACTTTTACTTACACGTTTCACATTTGGACTATATTGAAAAGGCACATATTAAGGTCAGATTTTAGTTCGACGAATACTTCACACATTGCACAAAATACTTACCTAAGGGTAAATCCCACAAAATTGTAAAAGATGTTGTAAGTATGCAGCAGAAATCTCAAATATCAATATGTTATAATCCTGCACAGCACTCACAAATTAAATAGCACAAGTGATGTCATGTCCATGTAGAACATTTCTGGTCCGCTGAGTCCAGTTCCAGGTTAGTTTTTTTATTTTATTTTTCATTTCGAAAAATATTTGGGAATCATATTTTTAATAAGGTACAGATTTTTACGGTTACAATATTGGCTGGAATGAAAGTTAAAAAATTGATCCACAACACATTTTTCATACGAGCCCACAAGCATGAGCCTGGTGATCCAAGGTGTCTGATGCAGTGGCTAAATTTAATGTTTCGACATTGCCTTAAAAGGCATAACGTACACCGGTATTTAAAGCCATTTGTTTCTTTGAAGCATCAATATGAATAGACTATACTTCTTTAGCAATTGTAGTAACATAATTTTCTGAAAACTTAATTCTAAATATCAGTGCTCCTGGATTGATATCCGTAATTAGATTTTAAAGAACAGAGCTCTGGTGTTGAGCCTAATAAACGTGTTTTTTAAACACTTTGAGCTCTGCCTGTAGGTATGGTATCAGTTTTTATAATCTCTTCCTTTGCGTTGATTTTATAGTTTTCTTTACTGTATTTTTTGTTCTTATTATTTTTTGTCTTCTTTGGTGCTTACGCATTTATAGAATCTTACTGTGAAATCCTCATAGTAGTTTAAATGAATATTTTGCCCTTACGCGATTTACAATTTCCCATCATGTATTTCTCGTTTTCTGCTGCAAAGTGGATTGAACCACATCTCTAGTGGTGCACTCTTAAATTACACCTCTGCTTTTTTAAAGCAGTACCCAAAAAGCTCATTTTTGAGTGTTTGATGCAGACACAAATGTCACGATCGCACATTTTGGGATAAGTTACCCAAAAGGGTCGAGATCTGTAAAAAGTTAAGCTCGAGAGTTTCATGTTCGTGACGATCTGGAACTTTTTATATAAATTGTCTATGGTGTAAAGAAGGACTCTTCTCTGTTTTTATACGGCCCTTTTCTATGACATCTTTCTTTCCTGGGCACATACGAGACACAACAATACAATTATCATTTTTTCCTTTGGAACCTTTTTTATATTTTTCACCTTTCTTTACTAATTCTACAATTCGATTTTTTCAATGTACGATATTCGATATTCTTGTGCTTTGTCACGCCCCACTTGTTTCCTTCCTCTTTTCTTCTGGATGTATTCATCTTTTTTAACAACCTATAACAGGAGATCCAGGAGATGAAGGTGGAGTAATTATAGCATTTTCGAAAACCTGCTTCCTTGCTTTTTCCACACGATATCTCTCACGCCAATATTTACTCATCTTGGGCTGTGCCTTGGGTTTCATATCATTTGCAGGGGATTTCCTATATTTATACTTTTAGGGTGATGTTTTTCTATTTCCATGTACCGGCTTGAAATTTGTTGAAGAATCTTCTCGTACTTTATAACCATTTTTGTTTTAATTGCATAAATTTTTTAGAGGAAATGTTGAGAATTTATCTAGATTGCCGATACGTCTGACATCTTTGATGAAGTGCATTAGTCCATGGACATTGTGGGAAACAAAATGTCTGCCAAATAATTTACTGGACCCTTCAACCAAAACTTTGAGCAATCATTCAAAATAGTCAAGCAGAGGAGTTGTTTAGTTTTCTTTACACAAAATTCCTATGGCTACAGTCAAACATATAATATTGTCGTACAGAATATTTTGTATAACTCATTTCTATAAAATCAGTTGAAATTGAATGTACTCGGTTGTTTTTCAGTGCTTGAAATGAGACAGACTACGAGGATTCCTGACAAAATCTTTATTGATCCAGCCTCTTAAGTGATCAAGCCTTCGGGAGATTTAATTAATTATTGTGCTTGGTTGTGTAACTTGTTAAGGTCCACCTATCAACAAGTAAATTATTTTATTCGTTATTACTAAACACACTAAGTGCATATAATCGAGTGGAATATTGATAACTAATCCTAAATTAGAAATTTCAGTCAGGCTAGACGTGCCACAATCATATTCTTCGTCTTTCTGGCTTACAAAATTAGCATTTCTCCTTAGAGGAGCATTCAAATCATTAAAATAAGCTCTACAATTTATGTTTTTCCTCTCATCTGTGCACATTGTACAACTTGAATACTCTCCGTAGCCCTTAACAAGTAGAATATAAGACTTTGCAAGGGCGTCACTAGTAAAATATTAAATAATGATTTGCAGTGTTTTGACATCCTGTGCTTGACAGCCCATTAGGCCAAGTCTTCCTTTAATTCTGCTTGTTCAATATTTGCCTATTATTGGTATCCAAATCTGAGAGACTTTGATCACTAAGAGCATGACATTCAGGTGATCCATTTGCATCAAGATCAATTACTAAATTCTTATCAGGGTCAGAAGTAATAATTGAAGCGCTCTTTTCCAAAGATCATATTCTTGGTCCAAAATCACAAATTTCCAGGAAGCTTTTAATAGTTATTATGATTGTGATTAACACAGAACTATGTAGTACAATGCATAATTGAAGGTAATATAGTTAAATTCCTTGCAGTTTTTTTCCAAACCCCAACTATGTCCAACGGACTAAGAGCGGTTTGGCAAAAAAACCTTGGACTTAGTTGTGATTGGAAAAAATCCCCTATATCAGTACAAAATCCATCAATAATATTAGGAAATTTTTTTTTTAATTTTACACTTTTCACAAAAACTGCAGACATCGGTCTTTGTACTTCCAAATCCAATATTAAATCTAGTCTAAAAAATACCGTAGTATTTTGAAAACGAAGCAGTGGGCATTGAACTTTCTACCCGCATACTTTTCCAGAGCCTCCACATTTTTTTTAACGCTAGGCCTAATATCCGGTCCCATGTACACTCGTGCACTTTTGGCGCGGCCATAATGACTTTCTCTGCATTTAAAACTCGCTATATGTTGAATTATTGAGGTTTGTATTTCAATATCCTTTGCCTTTAACCTAGGCGCTCCTCTTTTTTCAACTCTTTGTTCACCAGTCAAGTGGAAACTTTTACTTATACCATTTAACCTATATCTGCCAATCTGAGTCAAGGATGAGAAGGTTTTTGCACATACAGAAACAAGATTGCCATTTTTCTCTCTTATGAAGTATTTTGTAAGCAGCTTTGGACGTGGTTCCAAAACCCTTGGTCTGCGACGTTTAGGCTCTACACAGATCACGTACTTTAACAAAAAGTTGTCCTGCTCCACTTTTGACAAATATACTTATAGATTTTATAAAAAAAGTCTTCAATGTCTTCTTCGTCTAAATGCCTTACCTTACAAGTTTTACTTTGAATGTTCTAATGATTGCAGGTTATGCTGGGCCTACCATGAGCACTGGAGCTATTTCTTGCCTGTTTTTGTTTGTTTTTATCCCAGTTGTCACTATTTCTTTGCCTTTTTCTACTTCTTCCACAATCAGGCACTGGATTAACTAAACCTTCAAGATGAAAGTCACTCGTTTTAAAATCAAACTATTAATAATAATAATAATAATCACAAACAACTTATTAAGCACCAACAACTTTCAAACATAACCTCCAACCTGGAACTGAAATAAATAACATTAGTCAGGTGTGTTGTGGGAAAAGGGTATTGTGCGCATGCGCAGATGACTTAGTGGTGTTTGGAAAGTACCATATGAGGACTAAGCGAGGTTTTGGAAAAAATACCATTATTGCAAGGAAAATAGATATGATAAACTCAACTGTGAAATAAAGCCAAAACGGGGTTTAGTTGATTCTGCAGACCCATCCTAAATAACGCCCGTCGCTCTCCGTCTGATAATCCGTCAAGCTCAACCAGGTTCCTTCTTTGGAAGCTGTTGGTTAGTAATAGTGAGAGAATCATAGAGCACTCCACACCATCACAGTCATTTGAATGGACAGATAGCACGGTTGAATTTATTCTCACAAATTTCTCACTTCCCTCTAACATTATTAGGTTACATGTTTTGAGACTGGTGTTTACTGCTTCAATCAGCTCTTCTAGCACTTCGTAGCATGTCGTTCTTGAACATGTAGGTGCAAGTCTGTCTTTTTTTTAGAACCCTTTTTGCATCAGTTGCTATGTCCACAAGCACTTGGCATCCTCCAGAGATAAATCAAAGTGTCTCTCCCACGGCGAGGAGTTGTCTAGTAGGATCCATCTTTGGGTGATCTTCTCGCGGTAAGTATTGGTACATTTCGTGGGATAATCGAGTAGATATTCAGTTATCTTGACAAGGCATAATGGGCTTCTATCCGGTGACTTCTCTTCATTCAGCAGGTGCATTGTAAGTTCGTCCATCTTATACATTTTAGACCTTTCCCACAAAGATTCAAGAAATTCAGGAACAGGACTGAATAGATTGTTTCTGTGTGATCCTCAATTGATTCGGAATATGATTGCTATTGCTATGCTGAGATTGATTGCCTTCTGTGTTGCGACATATTAAAAATATTAAATTTTAAAGTTGCTTCAAAATTACGTCTGGTCCCCTCTGTATTGAAATCAGTGTCAATCAACAGAGCGAAATATGTTTACCTACAACGGCACAATTTTTTTTTTGTTTTTTTTTTTTGTACAATTTTAAAAGAGGTGAAAGGTTGGTATGGGACACCCAGCAAGATAGTATCATATTTTCATGATAGTCCTCCCAAAAATTGGTTCTTTATTTGGGATGGCACTTACGTTCTAACGAACTCATTAGGAAGTACATCATTGACTTTACCTGATAGCATGCTAATTTAAATTTTACAATTCAACTAAAATTTTAACTATAATAGCAGATTACAAAATTGATTTATCTTTTAGTGCGTACTAAGTTAATGTTTAATTTAAAAGGGTGGCAGTACAGTATTATCATTTAAAATAAAAAAGCTTTTTTATTTCCTGCCCCAGAAAACTATCTGTTTTTAAAATTTAGCGACCAAACATTTTCACCCAAAATAAATATGACATTATTTTTTTCTACTCTAGCGGCCAAATTATAACATCTGAGGCAATTCTCGCGAACATCTTTCAAGTTACTACAAGTTTGGTTCTATGAATTTTTGCCCCCCAGTCCACACAATTAAACATAATTAAATGTTTATTTATTTTTGCAGGGAATTTTACCCCATGTAGACGTATTTTACTCAGAACCTTCACTTTGCACATAGACATATCTTGCACAGTACCAATATCAATTAAATTATCAAACTTAAAAATTATCATGATGATTTTCAATATCACGTATTCTTCTTTTGACTGTGAGTCTGAACGAATTGATATATCAAGCAACTGATTGTTTTACTTTGATTGTTATTTACTGACCTGGTCCTACGGCTAAAACATACGTCCTTTGATGTGTATGGTAATTTTAATATTTTAACCATTATTTACTATACTTTTGTTAGTAACTACTGTATTATTGTATTTAGAAGCTTGAAGTTTTTTTATTTGCCTTGACAGTAATTTTTTAGGAAATTAGGTAAATTTAAAAGTTTTACACCATTAAAAACTGAAATGAAGGAATTGTAATGAATGCCAATATTACATTATGTATTTATCATTGAATGTTCAATATTACTGGATCGTTATGTTATTCCCTGGAATTTCAACACAACTAATTGAAGGATAGTAACTGAATAGTATTTTTGTAAATAAAAGGGGTTTTTGGCAAGTTTTATCCAATTTGTTAAGATTTCCAATTATTTTTTTAATGGAATTTTTCATTGTTTTCGATGATCTACTGCACATTCTTTATGCAGTTAATCCATTAAATTTTATTTTATACAGGGTGTCCAGCTTCCACCTTTACAAACTTTTCCAGGTTATTAAGCATGCCAAAACAAACAGAAAAATCATTTAAACATATGTCCGGAAATGCTTCGTTAAGCCGCTAACCGCCATTTTGTTTTTTACACTTAAGAATTTTTCTTCCCGTAACGGGTTGTTGTATGAAGTTCATATTTGGCATGTACCTTAATCACACCAATGCTCATTTTTAGAAAAAATATTATTTTTTTCCGATGTATATTTTCAAAATGGCGGCCATTTTAAGTTTTTAAACTCAAATATCTAAAAAACCGTAAATTTTATAAAAATTTTACTAGACACAAAAAAGTTGACAAATTAAATTATCTAAACATTGATACCAAGTTTGTAAGGATCCGACAACAAATAACGGAGTTATTGAGATTTTTCTCTTAAAATAACCTAAATTGGCATTAATCGTAGTGCAAAATCGGTGTTTTTCTACAGGAAAACCACCATAACTCCATTATTTGTTGCCGAACCCTTACAAACTTGGTATCACTGTTTAGATAATTTAATTTGTCAACTTTTTTGTGTCTAGTAAAATTTTTATAAAATTTACGGTTTTTTAGATATTTGAGTTTAAAAACTTAAAATGGCCGCCATTTTGAAAATATACATCGGAAAAAAATAATATTTTTTCTAAAAATGAGCATTGGTGTGATTAAGGTACATGCCAAATATGAACTTCATACAACAACCCGTTACGGGAAGAAAAATTCTTAAGTGTAAAAAACAAAATGGCGGCTAGCGGCTTAACAAAGCATTTCCGGACATATGTTTATATGATTTTTCTGTTTGTTTTGGCATGCTTAATAACCTGGAAAAGTTTGTAAAGGTGGAAGCTGGACACCCTGTATATTTATTTTTGGACCTGCTTGATAAGTCGCGCAGTCCATCGTCCTCGGGTGTCGTGCTCCCAGCTGTGTTGCCACTGCTGGAAGGTTCGGGAGCGCTCTTCTGTTCTTGCCGTGTCCTTGCCGATCTCGCCACGTCTCTGATAAATCGCTTTCCTCTCCCCTGCCAAGAGCTTGACAGGGATGACTCCGGCGACCACCAGGACGGCAGGCTCGGACACTGTCCGGTAGGCGGAACACACCCGGAGCGCAGCTTGACGCTGAACCCGGGCGAGTCGCAAC
>CM061531.1:50245442-50331518 GCA_030545055.2 Neoaliturus tenellus | reverse complement strand
TTAATATTAGTCAATTACTACTCGTGTATCTTGCGGTTGGGCACAGTAATCTTTAAAAAATGAGGTTGCTATTAAATGGCATTGTTATTTAATAGAGCATTTTTCCTCCAACGAATTTTAGACCTTCGTTAAATGATCAGACCTTCGTTAAATGAATTTTTCTCAGGATGTAACTGCAACATTTGGATTCAAAGGCGAACACTATAACAATTTCTAGTTATTTTAAATATACACACAAGAGCTGGGTTACATATGACTATATACCTATAACAATTTATTCAAAATAATGTCTGATGTTTCAAATTACGTTTCATTTATGCAATATTATCTTATGTGTTATGAATATCAGAAGGAAACAAGTATTGCAGCTTTTGTCATAGAAGCAAAGCCAAATAGCATTAATGTGCGATCATCTACGTCAGCGTTCGATTTTCAAAGACATTGTTTTCTCTGCGGAACAGCAATCCCACAGCACTATTGCGAACTTAAGAAAGAAAATCAAAGTACTAAGAAGCAATGCTGTGTATCATGTTATTTCTCCAAAGATAAGATTAACTGTACTGGATGAGATATAGCAAGAAAGTTTAATAATGAGTACACTAAGGCCATTTTTACAACGCCTAGATTTTGTAACAGACTTAGTGATATCCATGAATAGGTACCATGAGAAATGCTCGATGGACCTCTTCGGTTTGGGCCCATTCTGCGCAAGACGTAAGTAGAAAACGAAACACAACAGGAAGACCACCTGACAATAATAACGCTGTTATGGAATTGATTTACTCGATTTTAGAAATGAAATCTGAAGATTGTCAGTTTCCAGCCATAGAGCTACTTAAGGAAGGAGATGCTGATAAACTGTACCTTGCTGGAAAACTGTAAAGAAACACTGTAACAACTGTTAAAAAGTATTATGATGATGTATATATTACACACTCCCATAGAAATGTTCAAAATTGCTGGAACTAAATTGATAGCTGATGTATGGTTTAACAAAAGAGAGTCTAATGAAAAGGACAAAAGACAAAGAAATGTTAAAGCAGCAGCAACAATCATTGTTGAAGATATTCACCCAACTTACTCTACATCAGAAAAACCTCCCTCAAATGAATTTTTAAAAGGTGCCAAGGATCTATAACCCAATTCATTAAAACTTTTGCTGCTTTTTTGTACTCACAAAAAATGCGGTGACCTGCAAAACTAGAAAAAAATGTCCGTAGCAATTGCACACTCTCTGATGCAGCCGTGAGACCCGTATCTTTTGTTGCGCTATTCTTAAAGGAATATCAACATCGTTGTATAAACAGGTTGCTCCCATATTGAATGTGTTTCAGTAATGAAAAATAAATAATAATAATAATAATAATAAAGAAGTACACATTTCATGTTAAAAAGTGGCAAATAAATTTTTTTTCGCGCTGTAAACCGAAATTTGGTACTCCAAATAGAGATAGTGCTAATGGAACGTAAACATAGTGCGAGAGAGAGGGAGATATTAAATTTCTTTAGTGTACTATTGCGTCGTTAGTAACAGCCTTTAAACCGATACATACCTAGCTTATTTGGTGTCATTAAATAGCTATTTGTGTAATAAGAGCGTAAATGACGTCATTGCCACTCGAGAATTGTAGATGGCCGCACGAAGCGTCAGCTGAGTGCGGCCAAACAATTCGAGAGCGGCAATGACTATTTACGCTCGTAATACATACAAGATTTTTCCTACCAACATAATTGCTACAGATTACATGTTTTATTGTATACAAAATGTAATTTAGATTAATTTTGATTTGTTTCTGTTGGAACACACTGTTAACTATCAAACATAACCCGAAACTAAAAAAGAAGCAATTACTAAACAACAGCAATGAATAACAGCTGTAGCATGGCTTGTAATAACAGCTGAATTCAAATTGCTGTTTGATCTAGCGTGCGGTAAAGAATCATTGCCGCTCTAGAGCGGGAAAAACGGAAACCGGATATGAACTGTTTTGCATAGGGGTTACAGGTGTGGCAATGCGATTATTTCCATGCAGGGGTAGGAAAAAACTTTTTTCAAGGAGTATCGTTATGTAAAACCATTAAATCTTTTTATCGTTAGGGCTTTGACCTAAAGGTTATCAAACTTCTAATGTTATTCTTAAGGAAATATTTTATTCAATCATATGTTTAGAAAAATAAACTGTGCTTTTCGAGTGACAAACGTCGTCATGATATACTATTTTCAAATTTGATTACTTGGGGTTCAAAATGACCACCCAAGCAGCGTAGAGGAAGAAGGTGTTTTTACATTAATTGTAAAGGTCTAGTAATGGAAAAATGTCATCTGTTATGTATGAATTGTGAGTGTAGTGCGTGGACGAGAGAGAATCTTTGCTGGTGACCATCTGCAATGATATAAGAACGTAAATTGACTTCATAGGTTATTAACTCGTTCGTCCTCTCATGGTGGAATGCCCGACTACTTCAACCGAAACTTTCTTAACCTTTTTGTCCATAAGATGTATTTTTATTATTTTTTTTTATATTCATTGGTTTCAGTCTAGGATTTCTACTCCATTTACCATGAAGTTACTCGATGTGAAATATCATCAATCAAGAAGTTTACTATTTGCTATTGTTTTTATGTTTATTAATTGCCGTAAATGGAAACTACCTTTCTCAAATAGTATGTGAAAATCCAGACTTTAATACCGAGATATTAGATGGAAAAAAATATGTTTCACATGTTGGGAGGGATTTTGTGTGTCAATCCAAAATCATCCGGTGTCTCATTCTAAAAATGTTCAAGGTTGAAGACCCTACCTAGAGCCCCTATGGTTACCCTCAATTGGCAGTCCTTCAAATTGTTCCAGGTCACTGTCCTATTGGCAGACCCTAGGTCAATTTGCAGGGTTGAATCAAAATTATGTATGTGAGACGTTGTCCTTTAAGAGTCATATTCACCTTGGGCCACTAGCCCATTGTTGCGCAGTCGGCAATATTAATCATACTGATTCTAATGCAAAACATCGTATTTTATTCCCCTGTTTCTGACGCCGTTTTTCAATCGATTTTCATTAAACTTGATAAGTTTTTAGTTGAATAGTTATATTACGCCCCTTAAAACTCGAACTTTTGAAAATGTAACCAATATTACTCTCTGGGACGTCGCAAAGTAACTTGATTTTCCTTCGTAATATTTGTAAAATTTTCAAAATTTTGAGGTATGAGGGGCCTAATTTAACTATTCACCTTAACACTTACCAAGTTTAAAGAAAAACGGTTGAAAAACGGCGTCCGAAACAGGGGAATAAAAACCATGTTTTGCATTAAAAGCCGTACGGTCAACATTGCCGACTGCGCAACAATGGGCCTCCCCAATGGCCTTCAATGGCGGTACAATAGGCCTTTGCATTGTTACTGGCCCAGGGGTGAAGATGACTCTTAAGAGGTTAAAATTTGATTTTTATTCAAAGTTTGACATGCTGCCATTTTCGACTCAGGCAACCTTTTGAGATGCGGTTTGCGGCATTAAATTCTAAAACTTAAGAGCTTTAATTTGATATGCATAAACATATTGGTCGACTAAAGATTTATTTCTGAATCCAATTCGTGGCCCATCCCATCATTTTTAGGCATATTCGCCACGGGTGATTTCGGGGAACTTTCCTGAGGTAGGTCAGGGGATGATAAAAAATCCATTTCATCAAAAATTGGCTGTTCAAAATATTTTTCATTTTCCAACAATATTTTGGCTTAATTTTACTACACTATATTGGGAATACTCTATTACGGTAGTAGTAACGGTAACCTAAGCCCGGGACCATATTTCTTTTTCGTTTTCAGAACCACAGAGGCCAAAAATATGTGTCCGTACACATGATAAGTTTTGAAAGGAACCTCCGGTTTTAGTAATGAAATTTGATACAGAAGGATAGGGCAGCATTTATCAGGTTGAGTTCGAAAACCAGCACAATCGGACCATTAGCAGCTTGTTATGGGGTTCCAAAAGCGTAAAAAATGGGTTTCCGGCATTAATGGACCTTAGTTTAGAAAATTAGACGATTTTAACTTAAACTATATAAAAGATATTTAAAAACCAACAATTTAGTATTTTGAATTATAAACTTAAATTGACTAGGTGCGGAGGAAATTGAACTTAAGTTTCCCATGTTATTCTCATAGGCAAATCTTAAAAAAATGATATAACACTTATTTATCAACACATGTTAGAAAATTTTGTTTAAACCTTCACTAGGTGGAGTAGTAGTAATCTTAAGGAATTCTATGAGTAACGTGTTAATAAACCGATTTTGAACTATAAAAAATATAATAATGAAGTTAAAACATACAATATATACTGGTTTTAAGACCTTTATTTAGTTAGTACTAAATCAGAGCTACCATTAAGTTAATAAAATCGCTACTTACATTTAACTGTAAAATTGGTTTTATTTATTCAAACTTTAATTTTACCGATTTTTACCCTACAGATAATGATAAAACCACTAAATCTGAAACTTGTCCATAAATAATCCCATGACACTTTATAGATACAACTCATCCATCATATTCTCATTCATTTTGATTTTGATATAAAATAGTAAAAACTCAAAACTTACTACTTATTTTCAAGATAAAATAAAGGTAGCAACGAAAAAATCGGTGCTATCTTGAAATAGTTATAAGAATTGAAATATAGTATGGTTTTATTTAATTAAAATAATTTTGTTGACACATATCCGTACAAAACTAATTCTGAACATTAATGCTTAGAACCCTGACATATTGTCTTTACTTCATCGATATAGCTCAACCCTGTGATTATAAATCTTGTGAATTTTGAAATAAAGAGGGGCCTAATTTAACTATTCACCTTAACACTTACCAAGTTTAAAGAAAAACGGTTGAAAAACGGCGTCCGAAACAGGGGAATAAAAACCATGTTTTGCATTAAAAGCCGTACGGTCAACATTGCCGACTGCGCAACAATGGGCCTCCCCAATGGCCTTCAATGGCGGTACAATAGGCCTTTGCATTGTTACTGGCCCAGGGGTGAAGATGACTCTTAAGAGGTTAAAATTTGATTTTTATTCAAAGTTTGACATGCTGCCATTTTCGACTCAGGCAACCTTTTGAGATGCGGTTTGCGGCATTAAATTCTAAAACTTAAGAGCTTTAATTTGATATGCATAAACATATTGGTCGACTAAAGATTTATTTCTGAATCCAATTCGTGGCCCATCCCATCATTTTTAGGCATATTCGCCACGGGTGATTTCGGGGAACTTTCCTGAGGTAGGTCAGGGGATGATAAAAAATCCATTTCATCAAAAATTGGCTGTTCAAAATATTTTTCATTTTCCAACAATATTTTGGCTTAATTTTACTACACTATATTGGGAATACTCTATTACGGTAGTAGTAACGGTAACCTAAGCCCGGGACCATATTTCTTTTTCGTTTTCAGAACCACAGAGGCCAAAAATATGTGTCCGTACACATGATAAGTTTTGAAAGGAACCTCCGGTTTTAGTAATGAAATTTGATACAGAAGGATAGGGCAGCATTTATCAGGTTGAGTTCGAAAACCAGCACAATCGGACCATTAGCAGCTTGTTATGGGGTTCCAAAAGCGTAAAAAATGGGTTTCCGGCATTAATGGACCTTAGTTTAGAAAATTAGACGATTTTAACTTAAACTATATAAAAGATATTTAAAAACCAACAATTTAGTATTTTGAATTATAAACTTAAATTGACTAGGTGCGGAGGAAATTGAACTTAAGTTTCCCATGTTATTCTCATAGGCAAATCTTAAAAAAATGATATAACACTTATTTATCAACACATGTTAGAAAATTTTGTTTAAACCTTCACTAGGTGGAGTAGTAGTAATCTTAAGGAATTCTATGAGTACCCAACACCATATTGCTGTTATCCCAATTAAAATTAAATTATTATTATAGTTTACAAAAGGTTGGTTCTAACCCCACGCACAGGTCTTCGACCCATGTGAGGTTTTTTTAATGTAATTTTTTAAATGCTGCATTGTATATTTTTTTAATGA
Source organism: Neoaliturus tenellus (assembly GCA_030545055.2). Lineage (NCBI taxonomy): Eukaryota > Metazoa > Arthropoda > Insecta > Hemiptera > Cicadellidae > Neoaliturus > Neoaliturus tenellus. The sequence goes on along the minus strand of CM061531.1, from coordinate 50,325,470 downwards.
ATAAAGAATTATTTGATTTGATTTGATTTGATTTGGTTGTACATTTTTTTAGTTTTTAATATTTAATTAATTGGAAATAAATCGCAATCTACCTGCAGGCTCTTTTTGCATAGAAAAGGTCGCCCTATAAATTATAGAAAAATGGGTTTTAAATCGGGTCAGTTATGTTAAAGAAACAAAAGTTGTTTACGTGTACTATAATAGCTAAGTGTTTGAGTGGTTATAGAGCTCGGTTAGTATTCGCAAGTTGTTAAGAGTTGCTTTTTAAAAGTTCAAAATGGACCCAGTCTCCTTATTATGCTAGGCTATTGATTATCAAGTACTCATCTTTCATTCATACTTGGTAAAAAAAAAAAAAAAAAAAAAAAAAAAAACAATTGATAGCAATTTTAAACGAAAGTTTCTAATATTGTATTGTTAGCTTGCAATGAATCATACGATTAAAGAGCAATTGTATAAGTTGCAGTGCATATAATAGTCCGTTGGTGAGGAGAAAACTATTGAAAATTGTGTCAGCGAACTGATCCACGGTGCAATTCTCTAAGGGTTAACGTTTAGCCAATAATGGCTCCGTTGCTGTAAGTTAACGTTACAATTTACTTCTCTGTTTCTTGTACGTGGTCTGTGACTTATAAAAAGTCGTGACATTTTATAAAAATGTTAGACATATATTATACATGACTCTTTAACGATATCAAATGTACCTTAATTTCTAAAAAATCCATTAATTTGTTATACATATTTTTGGTTTTCATCTTGGAGCGAAAAAATTCTAAATAATTGGCTATTTTCCTGAATTAAGCCTTTCATAATCAATGAAATTCACAGAGTTGGGCGAATCAAGCTGATGAAATTTCAATTTCCTTGGTGAAGGAAGGATTCGTGTTGATTACCCTCAGCCCTATTCGTGTTTCTAACAATCCGTGAACACTTGTGAGATAGCGATAGCCTGACCTGGTGATAATTAGGTCTAAACGACGCTGTGTCGATCGTCCATTACAAGGCTGCTGTACAAGGCCTTTACAACAGCCTGTATACAGGACACATCACCATAACGGGGACCCTTAACGCTGTTAACAACATTATATAGCCACCATTATACACTGAATTGTTGTAATTCATCATTAAATTCACTTTTTACAGTGTTTAAATGTACTGCTTACTGAAATTTAATATGAAAATTTATGGCACCCAAACGACATTCTGAACTTCAAAAGATCATCCTGATATTTTTAACTATTGTCTTACGCTTGATTAGGTGTAACAAGATAAATTCACGGGATATACGTGATCTGTTAGAGTTTTGATGGCGTACCTATATATCCATTTATTTAACTATACATTTTTTATTTTTACTTATTACTAGGGACCATTCATTTATTTAACTAAAAATGTTTAAATTTAATTGTTATCATGACTCAAAATATATTCTTAGTAACAAACTGATTTCATATTTGAAAATATCTCATAAATAATCTTACTAATCACATGTAGATCTAAAATCTTCTTTTCATTAGATTAACATCCGATCTTTAAGGTCCAATAGGGCACATGTAACTTTGTTACTTTCGATCAGCGACCAAGGAATACTATAGACTGGCAATGTGGCTCGCGGATTGAAGCCGGGCTGCGCCTATGATGGAGGGGAGAGAGGCACGTGAGTGCGCGTGCGTCGCACAATACCGCGCGTCGAGCGGCTATGAACGGCCACTGTCATTGCAGCGACTACTCTTGCGCTCTGAGTAATTTTGATTAACGATGCCTTATTGTGTCGCATACGGGTGCAATAATAATTTAAGAAAAAAACGGTTGGTGTTTCTTTTCACAGGCACGTAGTTGATTAGCTGCAAATGTGTTAAATAGCTACTAACTAATCAATTTATTTTAGGCCTACGGTAATTTTTTTCAGTTTGCTCAGTCAATAACTTACACCAACTGTTGAAACTGCATTATACTTTAACATTTTAACACTGTCTACTTAATGTTTACTACACACTCTGTTTATGTTAACTATAATCTATTACAAAATATGAAATACTGAATTGCTTTAGCTTGTTTGGTAAAATACACTGTTTCTGCTTTTTGGAGGATTTTATACTGTGGTAAGAAGCGTTATCCATCACTATGACTTAGGGTTTCGTCAAATAATTAGGAATTAAGAAATCCTTAAACTATTTATAAAATGTTTTACGATGGAAAGCCATTAGCTTAGCTGCGAAGTGGTACGCCCGTTCCAACTGAATGATACGATTTTGCTCTTTTATTGGGCGTGTACGTGGACGTCCCCATTTAATACGATTTCCTTCCATAATAAACCATAAAACTATAGATTGTCACTAAATTACTGAATACTAACTACCAACACAATTTAGACATACAGCATATGGACAACTAACTGTTGACACAACCAGTACATATAAACAACAATAGGCCTACACGACGCTTATCTAAGACACGTGTGCGAGACATTGTCAGAATTGTCAACTTTTTGGTGCATGGCAACGTCATTTGATATTGCCAGATCATTTGTTGTTATGATAAGTGTGGTTACTTTTTAAGAGAAGGGGGCAAAATTAAACCTTTACTGTCAGTTTATTTTATTTTTTTTTTAGCTCAGAACTTTTTTATATCATAAAGTTGCTGAATATTAACTATTTTTTTCGTTTTAATAATTTGTATGTAAAAATATTGATAGGCAGGTTTTAACACCCATGTTATACAGTCAATAAGGGAGGCTACTTTTTCTGTTTTAAAAACAAACAGTTTTTATTTCTAATAAATATCTTAGTAAAATTTACATAGTATCAAATATCAATTAAAACTTCAATTAAAAATAAACCGTACATATCAATGTATTTTTTGTAATATCTAGTGTCTTATTATGTTTATATAAGCTAATTTTTGTTTTGTTTTAAATAACTATGGATTTTAGCGAATTTCCCTATAGGGAATACGCTATTACGGTAGTAGCCATGGTAAGACCTAAGCCCGGGACCACTTTACTTTTTCATTTTGAGGTCCCCAGAAGCCAAAAACACCATTCGTTCATTTTCATATATATGTATAAATATATCTATATATCTATGTGTCCGTGGTACTGATAACTTTTGAAGGGGACCTCCGATTTTGATGAAATTTGGTATAAAGGTGTAAGACCAGGTCTATTTTCATGAGTTCGCGAACCAGCATGATCGGTTTATGAGAACGGGGTTTTATGGGGTTTCGAAGGGGTCAAAAATGAGTTTTTGGCATTTTTGGACCTTAATTTTTTAAATTCAACAATTTAAACTAAAACCATTTAAAAGAGCTTAAAAAAACAAACAATTTAGTATTTTGAATTTTTAACTTGGCTTCACAGGCTACGGAGAAAAGCTAAAAATAGATTTCTCATGTTAATCTTATGGGAAATCAACAAAACCCTGTATCTCGCTATTATTTATTGGAATAACTTGATAAAATTTTGTATGTACATTCACTAGGTAGGGTTTAACTGATATTTGCTTACAACACCCATATGGCGACAAACCTACATACTTACCCCCATGGGGTTTATGAAAAAAATTAAAAAGTGCTGAATATTGATACAATTTTATACCTTACCTAACTACTACATTTTCTAACAAAACTAACATTTTCTAACATCCCATGGCAGCAAACCTACATACTCATTCCTATGTTGTTTATGGAGAAAATACAAAATCTCAAATTCCTTTGGAAATTCGCTGAGTACGCAGGTCTGCTGCGACGGGGGTATTTAAAATCATACATATTTAAATTTTGTTAATACATTTTGTCGTTTTCAAGGAAATGTTTTTCTTGTTTATTAATGCCTTTCCTTAGTCATCATTCAATAATAAAGTGTTGCAGTAATTATTTTGGATACAATCACCATTAAAAAATAATAATTCACAAAATAATAATAATAAAGTAATTAACTATCAAAGTTGTATACGTGCGACAAGTGCTCCGAACGGCGCGGCGGCACGGGTCGCGGCAGCCGGCCGTCGGCAATTAAACTATCAACTTTGAATTAGAATAAAACCAAAACGAAGCGTTCTACAAAAAAATTTTAAATTACAAAAGTAGTGTGTTTTTGCGGTTGCTGGCTCAGTTCAATGACCTCTGAGGAATGTGATGACGTCATCGCCAAGGTCAATGACCCCGATGACGTCATTGATGACGTAATCGATGACGTCATCAATGATGACGCAATCGATGACGTCATACCCATGACGTCATCAAAATGACGTCATCGATGACGTAATTGATGACGTCACCATCGATGACGTCATCTCCGTGACGTCACACCCATGACGTCACAGAAATGACATGCTGATGACGTCATCATCTATTACATCATCAAAATGACGTCACTGACACTGTTAAGGTCAAGGTCACGCCGAAACTCAAAATTTTTTGGCACTTTTGCCGTTTCTCGCACTACGCTCCGAGTTTCAGTCAGAGTCCACGTGACCTTGACGACTTGGAGCGAATTTGCGATGAGAAACAGCAAAAGTGCCAAGTCAAACTCGAGTTTGCGACATGACCTTGCTTAAACCGTCATCCACTAGTCCTCAGAGTCCATTGAACAAGCACAACATCCGCAATTTCATATTACTGTGACCTTGAACACTTAACAACTACAGAGCGCCGACACCGATGCGCACCCCACGACAGCCACCGAGTGACTGACTGTCAGGCTCTGTGTATGCTAGGTATATCGGCTTGAGAGACTAAGACTCTAAACTGTCAGGAATGGGAGTAACTAACTGAATTTTGCAAGGAAAAGTCATTTCATCCAACATTTTAAACAAATCCTCATCAGTAAAACTGACATTAGTCTGTTTTGTATAAAACTTAGGGTGTCCGCGCAACAGTTTGCGCCACTTAGCTAAAGTTGAAACTCTCTTAACTTTCAGTGGTGGACAGTGAGCAACTAATAAAGTCTTAACACGGCTAAGTTTCTTACCTAAAGCGTCCCGCGACATGGCTTCCCCTCACAAAGTCCGCACAATACTGAGAGACTGCTTGTAGCGCATGAGTCAAGGGAAAAGAGGTGGGGGAAACAGCAGGAGTGGGGGAAGGTCACAGTGGCGGGGGAAGGTGAGGTGGTACGCTGGAGTTTCGCATCACTTCACCATGAGCTGTCCTACAGTCAACACACTGTTCTCTTGGCCCGAGTTGGCACTAGAAGAAACATTTCTGTACAGCTTAGGCTGTGAGAGCCGAGGAAGCAAAGTTAAAGTGGAAATTGTGTTAAACTCCAAGATGAAGAGTCTCCTAAATAAACTAATTGTATCCTTGCAATCTCCTATAACTTTAGAGAAATACCACTTTATTAAGCGACACCTTATACTTTGGCAAAACGAAGCAGAAATGGAAAAGATTACAGTAAAATTAATATAACTTAAAACTTGGACTGGACACTCATGGCTATACCACGTGGCGTGCAAACGCCACCCTAAACATTGCAAGTTAGGTTATTGAGCACCTCTGGTACGATAACCGATGTGCTAGAGTTAAAGTGTGATGACCTTGAGTCAAAACACTGAAATACTACAAGTCGATATCGTCCCAGAGCCAAAGTGTAGTGACCTACATTCAGAACTTGTAAAATTACTTACATATAGAAGGCTAGAGAACAGCGAGGCGCACCGCATGGAAGCCGGAGACATACTGGCGAAGCGGTGTTGTGCAGCCTAGGGACCCAGTTGTGGTGGGGGTATAGCCAACACTTAGAGTACAAGTGTTGTGGGTGACCTTGACCTACTTAACTTACCTCGACCCCCCCCCCGACAAAAAGTGCGTCCCCCCCCCCCCCGACAAAAAGTGCGAGCCCCCCCCCCCCGACAAAAAGTGCGAGCCCCCCCCCCCGACAAAAAGTGCGAGCCCCCCCCTCCACCCCCACCCCCTCCCCCACCCCTGATATCCTGGGCGTGGCAGCCCCGGTGGGGATATAAGGGGGTCCGGCCAGAGCCGGCTCGCAGTCCGCTCCCGCGCGTTGAACGTGAACGACCGGGACGGACCGCCATAGGCATCACTAAACATTGAATGGCGCCTTCAGTGTTTAGCGAAGTCTACTCTAACTTTAAGACTTGTATTAGTTGTAAGATATTGCGCTTGCGTTTGGGTATTGCGAATTGTTTTATATGAGAGTGTTTTACTTGTACCCTATGTCTCCTGTGTCTTTTATCCTTTGTGTCTTGTTTGTTATATGTGTTTAATGTGTATGTGCTTGTTCCAGCATTGACTACGTTGAGCTCAATTGTGTGTTGTAAGTGTGTTATATGTTTCTAAAGTGTATACGCTTGTTTTAGCAATCCCCCCTTGAGCTTTTTCAATGCTCAAAGTAAATTGTAAAGTCAGGGAACGGGAGTAGGCCCCCGTGTAAAGCCACTTTTAATAATTGGTAGGCTCCTTGCCAGGCATGCAAAAGGTTGCGGATGGCATTTGGGGAGCATGTCCGTTTGTAAGCTGGCAAGCAAAAGGTTGTGGCGGCCTCTGCACTCGGACCGAGGACGTAAGCCATTAGGGTGTCCTCAGTATGTTTCCCTTCTGGAAACTCAAAATTATGTAAATGAATCTTTGTTAGCTATTTGTGTTTTTAGTCCCCAAGGCCCCCGAACATTCGTGGTTCGCCATGGATGTACGGGGGCCGAAATTTTTTAATGTCCGTGTGGCCTTGACCCACAAAGACTTGTAAAAATTCAATGCATTTTAAATTAAAAATATTAAAGATAGGTTACGGGAGTAGGCCCCCGTGTAAAGCCTATTTTAATTATCGGTAGGCTCCTGCCAGGCATGCAAAAGGTTGCGGATGGCATTTGGGAGCATGTCCGTTTGTACGCTGGCATGCAAAAGGTTGCGGCGGCCTCTGCACTCGGACGAGGACGTAAGCCACTAGGGTGTCCTCAGTTTGTTTCCTTCTGGAAACACAAAATTATGTAAATGAATCTTTGTTAGCTACTGAAAAGACAATGCAGTAAATGTTTACAAGTCTTGCGTGGCGAAGGGTACACGACATTGGATGTTGCCTTGTTGTCATAGTTGGGTCTCTTCGGAGGCTACAGCGATGACAACCCAAGTGCCTCACACCCCCAAAGGGGGTGTGGGGCTTAAATTTTTTAAAGTTTTTTTGTGACCTTGACCTAAATATAGAAAATCTTTCAAAATGTTTAACAGTCAGGTCTTATTAACACAGTTAATACATTAATGTCTGTTAAAAAAATATAACAGTTAGGTATTTGTAACCCACAAGTTTGGAGTTGTTTATAGTTGGGTCCCTTGGTAGGCTTCAGCTATGGTAACATAAATGCCTCAAGTGGGGCTTATTTTTTAAAAAGTGGGAACCCCCCCCCCCCCCGGCAAAAGTGCGAACCCCCCCCGCAAAAGTGCGAAACCCCCCCCCGCAAAAGTGCGAACCCCCCCCCACCCCCACCCCCACCCCCACCCCTGATATCCTGGGCGTGGCAGCCCCGGTGGGGATATAAGGCGGCCGGGCTGCACGCACTTCTCATTCCGGTCCAAGCTCCCATACGGACAGGTACTCTCTCTCGCTCTTGAGACTTTTGTTTTACAAGTTCACTTCTTTCTTTACATCTATTCTTTTCATTCATTACAATGGGTAAAATGGGTCTGAAGCTGAAAAACTACCCATCAACTTCAACCTCGACCGACACGTCTCGACCCTCATCATCCTCGACTTCGATCCTGGAATACCTGATGACTGCGAACATCCTGAGCTGCCTGACGATGCCGCCACCGCCGCCGCCGCCGCCACAGCCCGCCTCAATGCCCAGCCTGTCGCCATTGCCGGCGACAGTGGAAGAGGCTGGTGCACAGCCATCGTCAGGAGAACCCGTCAAGTCGTCAGGTCGAGTCCCGGTAGCCTCTCCAGCACTCTCGCTGCTATCGGACTCAGGATCGGAGTCTGCGGCTTTTGAAGAGACGTCTAGGTCGAGGATCACCCCATACAGCAGAACCCGGAAAATCCTCTCATACACTACATCCCAATGTCCCTCACCTATATCCCCCATGCCACCTACACCAACCAAACCACCCCGTAAATCCATCTTTTCCCCTGATCTTCCCACCATAGACCTAACACGCTATCCTACCCCGCCCAAAATTGTTTGCTCCATCCCGCTTGAACAATCTTTGCCCCTTCTACCTCCTTCCAGCCCCATCCCTTCTAGCCAGCCTAATTCAGAGAAGCTCCAAGACACTCCGCTAAAGAGTCCAACACAGAAACGTAAACGCGTTAAAGCCCCTGCTGGCAAGGGTAAGAAATGCGATTACGCTTGGATGTCTAGTAAGTTTGGGGTTTTGTGTTGCCAGAAACTTGCTTGTGCAGAAGGGGATCGCTGCCAACGACACCTCAAAAGTACAGTCAAATTTCGGCAATTCAAACCCTATACTCTGTACATTAAGCCTAAAACGTTCAAGTTCAGACATCCCCACGGTCCGCAACCGCGGGATATTAGAAGGCTAAAGGTTGATGAAAAATATTATTTCATTGGTCAGACATATGGAGCAGGTAATAAGAAAGTAGAAATCGTTGTAAAAGGTGAAGGCCACCTTTGTACAATGCAAGTACCACCTCGGATGGTACAAAGAGAATTTTTCATCCCTAAAGCCTATCTAATACGAAGGAAAGGATGTGAAACCGTGTGGGAAATGGACTAGGACATGGGCCCACCAAAAAAAAAAAAACAAAATTGTTAGGCTGTGTTGGACAATATTTAAAAAGTCTTTTTCCAAATTATGTTTCCAAATTTAGTCTTAACCCTCTTAAAGTAAGGGAGAGGGGTATTATACAAGTCAAGTTATAAAAAAAAAAACACTTGACTTGTATAATACTTTAACCTGGCGGTGATGTAAAGTCACTGGGACAATCTCAAACCGTGTCCTTGAGGGCGAAGACTAAGTTACAAAAATCATTAACAAATAAAAACTTACCTCCAAACACTTGTAGCTTGCTACAAGTGTTTGGAGGTAAAAATTTTTCAAAGTTTGAATGACCTTGACCCATATAAATTACTGTTTAAAGTAAAGTGCTAACCTTACAACTAATGTTGTGTATCACGTGATACCCCCACCCTAACGCTCTTACTAAGCTTGTATGAGCCGTTCATTTGCTTCAGTCTGTTTCTGTGCTCCGTGGTAAACATGTCACGGTGCAATTACAAAGGTGGTGACTTCTTGATAGATCAACACAATGCTTGGGAAGTGCTAAACCAGCATAGAATGGAAGTTGAGTATTGTATAAGACGAGACGGGTCTACATTTTATCTATGTATTATAAACAACCAAACTCATAAGTATGAACACTGGACAAAAATTAATTATAACAACATAGATGAGCTGTTTGCTTGGGTGTTTGAGGTGTGTAAAGTTATAGAAGAAACCAAAATAATGGGTGTGCTAAAGGTATGTAAAACTGATGACCGGGAAGACTAAGCAAAATTTCTTTCAACCCCCCCCCCCCCGTGTTATCCCCACCACTAAAAATGGGTATATATAGGAGTGGTGATCAACCGTCCTCTCATTCTGCTTTACACCGTTAAGCTGAACACCACCATGTCTGCTATGAACGTCCCAGCCTCTACCTCTGGCCCGGCTGCCTCCAACTCCAGCCCAAGCATTGGACCAATCCGATCGGGGCCTTCGTCAAGGAGTCGTGTCCGATTCTCCGGCTTTGGTCCTGTGAGGAAGGAGTTGCGGAGCAGCGGAGCTTCTCAACCAACCACGATGGATGCATCAACCCAGACTCCACCAAACATCATCGAGTGGTACGACGAAGTCATAGAGCAAAGGGACAGAATGCTAGAGAATACTCGCAGGGAGCTACTTTATATCCGGAGTAAATGGGAAAAACTAATTAAGAAGTGTGAAAGCCTGTTGGACAGTGATGATAGTGAGGATGAGAGTGGATAGGTGTGTGGGTAAAGACTTGGACTGGGACTTGTGTGTTTGTATGAATGTGTGCGTGAATGTGAAATACAGAGCGGGGGATAGATCACTCTGTGGCAATGGACTAACATGCCACTTAGTGATCTATCCCCCGTTCTGGTAATGTTTTTGGATGGCCTTGACCCACTTTACCAAGGCTAGCTAGTACCCCCACCACTGATAAGTGTATATATACGGGTATTAACGTGCAGTTTGGTTATTCTGCTTTGTATCGCTTAGCTGAATACAGCACTGTAACATGGCTTTCAACTCCAAAACTTCTCAGGCTTCCTCTTCTTCTTCAAGAAGGCGTGCTGCCAACGTCCTGCCTGCTACTCGTGGACCTGCTCGACCATTCCACAGCATAACTGTTGCTCGGGCAAACGCCTGCAAAGCTCCGATGCTACGGACCTTGCTGGAGGTAAGCCAAGACGGACAAGGCTTGCTCAGTCCTGGTCAACGGCAGGAGCAAGAAAGGCGTATGGCGTACTTCAGGCTGCAGGGTGTAGTTCCCAGCTTGAAGTTAGGCGATCCGAGAGTAGCAAGCATCAACGAGGCAGCGGACTACATATCACACCTTCACAGTGTTTTAGAAGTAAAGGACCAACAAATTGAAAACTTAAAAGAACAATTGAAACAATTTAACTTTAATCCTGTGGAGTTTGTGGAAGCAGTGATGAGTGATAGTGATGATGAAGGAACTGAATATATATTGGGTATGTAATGAAAGACTTGGACAGGGACATGTGTGTGTGTGTGTGTAGAATACAGAGCGGGGGATAGACTACTTTGCGGCAATGGACTAGCATGCTGCTTAGTGGTCTATCCCCCGCTCAAAGGGTAGCATTAGATGACCTTGACCCACTTTACAGCAAGGACAACCGGTTAACTGGTATAAAAGAGGGGGTCTATACATCTCGACTTCATTCTGCTTTGGACCTTCCAGTGGAACGCTAGAAACAATGAGTGGATCGCTGCTTGGTGCTAACTTGGACAGGTATTCTGTGATGGTACACTATGAAGATTGTAGAGACATGTTGACGGCTGTGTATGATTGTTTGGTGAGAAAAATCTTTCAAGAAAACTGCCAATTTATGTTAGCGTGGAAAAGAAACTTGTTTGTTGATGGTCATGCTACAATGCAAAGCATGAACCACCTTCATGTGTTAAAAGTAGGACATCATAATTTGGATGAACTGGACGATATGTTTAGGGAGCTGGAGTGTTTGATACATCAGGAATGTAAACCATGTGAAATTGAAATTTTTAAATTGGATATGGAATTAGAATAAAATGTGTTAAACAGGACTTGGACTTGGACTTGATTGAGGTTTTGTAGAACAGAGCGGGGGATAGATCACTTTGCGGCAATGGACTAGCATGCTGCTTAGTGGTCTATCCCCCGCTCAAAGGGTATCTTTACGTGACCTTGACCCACATAAAATGTATAGTTGGTGGGGGTATAAAAAGGGTAAGCAAATTGGATGGATACAACACTTCCATACCATGGCTCCACTTGACAACACCGTGTTCCATCGCAACATAATTGTCTCTATTCTGGAGGTAATACCTCTAGAAATTATAGAAGTAGAGGACCAACTACCTGCGGTTGATCAAGAAGAGGAGGAGGAAGAGATAATGGATATTGAAACGGACTCTGACGAAGCTGGTTCAACGGACAATGAAGTGGACTTGCACGCTTACGAAACATTAGAGTCGTCATCTGAGTCGGAAATGGAATTCCAATTGGAAATCGAAGAAGAAGAACAAGAACAAGACACTCCCCATCGTCCAATGGATAGGATGTTAGTTGCCAGAAGAATTATGTATTGTCATCGCTGCCTATTCCGTGATGAGGATGATTCCGACTCTGATGGTGATGTTTCTCCTTTGTAAAAGCTTAAACAAAAAGTTAAAAAAAAAGAATGTGAGCGGGGGATAGAGCACTTTGTAGTAAATGATGCTGCTTAGTGCTCTATCCCCCGCTCAAAATAATAATTCTAAATGGCCTTGACCTATATAAACTTGCTCAAACAGATGTCTTTGAAAAACATGTACAAATTATTGAATCTAGACCAAATATCATCAATTTATCAAGCCTACTGATAAATGTATTACAAACGGTTGTGTAAAGGCTAAAGTTAGCATATGAGTGATAACCTGTTTCTATATGACGTCACTTTCCCCACCTATCTGCCTCGGATATAAAGGGTCCCGGTGGAGCGCGCTGCTCATTATTGTGTGGACATTCACAGAGTGTGCATTCAAAGCCAAACTGTTTGAAATGGCTCTTTGCGACATTTGTGGGGAAATCTTTCAAGACGAAGATCTTTTCACCATACACAGAGAATTACATGAAGAAGAAGATGGAAAAGAAGATATTACCATGGATGAAATAGACTTAGACTCAATTGACCGGTTTTTGGAAGAGCACCAGAAGCAGACGGACTACTGGGACAGCTATCTACAGCAAATGCAAAGAAGAAGACCTAGTGTGATCCAATTTGCTGGTGCTGGACCATCCACTACTAGAAGACCTATTGAAGAAGAGGACACGGAAGAAGAACTGGAAGATGTGAGACAACTGCGCACCACGGCCTTACCAGGACAGGTTGTAACACATTTTAAAATTGATAATGTGCAATTGGAATTAGATAATTTTATAACCCAGGCCAGAGTACTTGTTGGAAAAACGCTAAAAGAAGAATTACAGAGATTGAACTTCATTAAATTTGGACTGGTGTTAGAATCAAAGTTTACCAATACTGATGGTGAAACGGCATTAAGAGCATTCATTACCAAAAACCGAACCCTTACAACTGAATCTGATATCAATGAAATTATTGAAGAATGTTTGCATGAACTGCTAGTTAAACTGCAAGAACATGAAGGAAGAGGATCCGGCTGGAGTCTGTCATCGATTGAAGGTATGGATGTAAGGGTTCACAAGCACGGATATGGTATAAGGGGTAGTAGTTATATACCTTTGCCAAAGAAGATACAAGCTACCAAATCTTGTATCAATGTGCAAAATGAGGACAATGAATGCTTTAAATATGCTATGCTAACAAAATATGTGCAAGAAAATCCTTGTAGAGTTAGCAGAGCGTATCAAATTGTCCAACACCGCTACAACTTTCGAGGTTTGTCATACCCTGTTAGTGTTAAAAGTATTGGTAATTTTGAGAAACAAAACCCAGGTGTTTCTGTAAATGTGTTTGGTTTAGATGATTCCAATAGTGTTTATCCTCTGAGAGTATCAAAAGTTGAGGAAAGAAACCACACGGATCTGTTATTGATAACTAAGGGTGAAATTTCACATTATGTGTGGATAAAGGACTTTGCAGCCTTGGTTAAAAATCAATTATCAAAACAGAAACGTAGGTTAACAGTGTGTAAAAGATGTTTCTGTTTTACATATAAAGAGTTGAGACGTGGAGGATTGGAGTGGTTGTCGGAACACCAGCGGCTTTGTAATGACAACTATGAAGTGAAGATTAGTCTGCCACCACCATCTAGAGCATTTGTCCAGTTCAATAAAACAGTTCACCAATACCGGATTCCACTAGTTATCTATGCTGACTTTGAATCCACGTTAGTGCCGCAGGAACTTTCGGATGGTGAAGTAACTAGAAGAACCAAATATCAATTGCATCAACCTAACAGTTTTTGCTTATTGGTGAAATCTACTTTACCTGAAGAACAATTGCAAGACTATGGCTTAACATCCACTCCGATACTCTACCGTGGGGAAGAAGCTGCTAAGTATTTTGTAGACCAGTTGTATGAGATTGCTGAAAAGGCGGAACGCTTATACGGTAATGTTTTACCCATGGAACCTTTGAACCAAAATCAACAAGAAGAATACATTTCAGCAACAAGATGTTATCTATGTAAGAAGAGCTTCAGTGAAGAAAATCCAAAAGTAAGAGATCATGATCACCTCACAGGGTTATACAGAGGACCTGCTTGTAATTCATGCAATATAAATTACAAACTGCCAAACTTTATCCCTGTAGTGTTACACAATCTTAGCGGCTACGACTCCCACTTCATTATTCCAGAATTAGGAAGAGATAATGGTAAAATCGATGTTCTTGCTACAACATTGGAAAAGTATATCAGTTTCTCAAAAACAGTAGGTAAAATTAAACTTCGCTTTGTAGACTCTTATAGATTTATGGCATCTAGTTTGAGCAGATTGTCTGAGAATCTACGAAGAGAAGACTTAAAAGAAACCAGCAAGATTGTACCTGAAGATAAATTGGACTTAGTATTACGTAAAGGAGTGTTCCCCTACGATTACATAACTTCTACAGAAAAATTTGAAGAAACCAGTCTACCACCGATTGAAGCCTTCAACAGCAAATTAAACGAAAGTGAAATCTCCGTTGAAGACTACAATCATGCTTGTAATGTTTGGAACCAACTAAACATTCAAACCTTAGGGGAATATTCTGACTTTTATATAAAATTGGACGTAACTCTGCTGTGCGATGTGATGGAAGAATTTCGAAACACCTGCTTCTCCGCCTATGGACTGGACCCTCTACACTCGTACACATCTCCAGGATTAGCATGGCAAGCTATGCTAAAGTCAACCAACTGTCGACTGGAACTTCTAACGGATATTGATATGGTGCTCATGATGGAATCTGGTGTACGGGGCGGTTTGACACAAGCTGTAACACGTCATGTCAAAGCCAACAACAAGTACATCCCCGGCTTCGACGAGCAACAACCATCGGTCTACCTTGGCTACTTTGACGCAAACAACCTCTATGGTTGGGCAATGTCAAATCCGCTTCCCTACGCTGACTTCAAATGGATCGACCCGGCCACCATCGGAGACATCTCACAGATTCCAAAGGATGGTCCAAAAGGCTATATTTTGGACTGTGATTTTGAATACCCGGAGCACCTTCATGACCATCACTACGACTTGCCTCTCCTAGCCAAGACTGAAGTTTCACCGACAGGAAGATGGCCAAAATTGATGATGACCTTGGAGAATAAAGATCGCTATGTGGCTCACTACTGGGTAGTTCAACAGGCTCTCGAATTGGGTCTACGTATAGTGAGAATTCATAGAGCAATTGAATTCACCCAGTCTTGTTGGTTGAAACCATATATTGATTCCAACACTACAAGAAGAGCTGCAGCGACAACAGCATTTGAAAAGGACTTCTATAAATTAATGAACAATGCCATCTTTGGGAAGACCTTGGAGAACAAAAGAAAACACAAAAATGTAAAATTAGTGAGTGATCCTAGGAAATTGGAAAAATTAGTGCAAAAACCAAATTTCGGAACATCCATGATTATAAACGAAAATCTAGTCGCTGTCAGTATGAAGAAAACAACAATAGTCATGGACCGTCCGTTATACATAGGTATGTCGATTTTGGACATAAGTAAAACCCTGATGTATGATTTCCATTATAACAAAATGGTTAAACACTACGGAAGGGAAAACATTGGAGTCGCATACATGGATACGGACGCGTTTATCTACTGGATAAAGACTTTGGACATGTATGAAGACCTAAGGACTTTTCCATACAAAGAAGATTTCGACTTTTCTGACTATCCGAAGAACCATCCAAATTTCAATGAAAAAAATAAAAAAGTAATTGGAAAATTCAAAGATGAAGCAAATGGAATGCCTTTAGAAGAAATAGTAGCGCTGATGGCGAAATTGTATTCATTTAAGATGTACCACGAGAACAACACACCGACAGTCAAGAAAGCAAAAGGAGTGAAGACATCTTATTTGAAAAAACACGTAACATTTGACCACTACAAGACTTGTTTGTTTGAAGATACTACGATATCAGCAACATTCAACAATATCCGAAGCTTCAAGCATCAAGTCTACAGTGTCACCGAAATTAAAAAAGCACTGTCAGCTCGGGATGATAAAAGACATATTTTGCCCGACAAAATCCACACTCTTCCTTTCGGCCATTACTCCTTAAACCCTATCAACTAGTAACCTATTCTTCGTCCTTCTACAACTTCGACCTTATTCCTTTCTCCTTCCGTAAAAAAAATGGGGAACACGGCAAGTCCAACGCCGTGTTCCCCATTTTTTTACACAAGTTTGGATGACCTTGACCCATATAAATGATGTGAATATTTAAAACAACATTCATTGTGATTATACATGTGATACAACAAACATTGAAACCTGCAATATGAAGGACTTGAAGCAACAAATTGTCAACGAACTTCATAAACCTGCAAGAAGAAAGTTTCCACGAAGAAATACGGTGATAAAAGGAATTAATGATTTATATCAAGCGGATTTAATCGAAATGATTCCTTATAGCAAACAAAATAAAGGATATAAATACATATTGACTGTTATTAACTGTTTTTCAAAAATGGCAGATGCTTTACCACTAAAAGATAAAAGTGGCAAAAGTGTTACAAAAGCAATGGAAACAGCTATACAAAGAGACAAACATACTATTAAACATTTACAAACAGATGATGGAAAAGAATATTTTAATAAGGAATTTGCAAATTTAATGAAAAAACACAATATAAACCATTATTCAACCAATTCAGAAGTAAAAGCCTCAATAATCGAAAGATTCAACAGAACTTTAAAAAGTGCAATGTATAAAATGTTTTCCAACAGAGGATCGCACATATGGATTGATATGTTACCAAAACTTATAAACGATTACAATAACAAATTTCATAGGACTATCGGGATGAAACCAAACCAAGTAACTAGTAAAAATGAAAACCTTGTATTAAAACGTATAAAAACGAATACTAAACCAAAAGTTGAAAAACTAAAGCCTAAAAAATTTAATGTGGGTGATAAAGTGCGAATAAGTAAATATAAAGGTGTATTCAGTAAAAGATACCTGCCAAATTGGACCAATGAGGTTTTTACTGTATTCAAAGTACAACCTACAGTACCTGAGACATATATTTTAAAAGATAATAAAGGACAATTGCTTGAAGGAGGGTTTTATGGACATGAAATGTTAAAATCAACAGTAGGCGATGTATATTTAGTTGAAAAGGTGTTGCAACGGAAAAAAGATAAGGTCAAAGTACGATGGTTAGGATTTAATAAGACGGAAGATTCTTGGATACCTAAAAAGGATTTGATATAACGATAGAGAATCATTTTAGGTTGAACCATTACAAAGGATGGAGATAGTACCACAAAAAGAGAGTTTTACTATTAATAATATAGATGAACTCACAGTGGATAATTCAGAATTCAATAGTGGGAAACATGGCAATTTGTTACCAAACACCGTTCGTTGTCTGGTTACCGGACCTTCCAACTGTGGAAAAACTAATGTAGTATTCAATTTGATTACAAACCCTAAAGGATTACGATTTAACAATCTATATGTATTTTCAAAATCACTACAACAACCAAAGTATCAATTATTGGAAAAAATACTGACTAATGTGCCTGAAGTTAAATATTTAAAGTTTAATGCAAGCGAGAGTGTCATGCAGCCACAAGAAGCTAAACCATTCTCCGTGTTTATATTCGACGATGTATCTTGTGAAAACCAAAACACAATAAGGAATTACTTCGCTATGGGTCGACATAACAACATAGATAGCATTTATATTGGCCAAACTTACAGCAAAATACCTAAACAACTCATTAGAGACAATGCAAACATGTTAATTGTATTTAAACAGGACGAAACCAACCTAAAACATATATATTTTGATCATGTAAATGCGGATATGACATTTGAACGATTTAAAGAGTTGTGTGGAAAGGCTTGGGCTGAAAAGTATGGGTTCCTAACAATTATGAAGGAACAACCACTAAACAATGGTCGATACAGGATAGGATTTGATAAATTTATATTAATACATTAAACGTGGTATAACACATTCATTGTTGTACAACACGTCTTGCTACAAACATGGTTAACCAAGAAAAATTAGTAAAAGAAATAAAATCACTTAGTGATTCTATTCGGGCTAAAAACAGAGCATTGAAACTAGGTATTAGCGAGAGGGAGAAATTCCTTGAATCTACTTTTAAACCTATTACTGAACCCTTGAAACAATTAAACAAAAAATTTGCTAAACCTGTATTGGAAGGAGATGCGATTGCACCTATTACGAAGTTTGAAAGAGAAAATGTAAAATCAGAAGAGTTTAGTGTTGAAGACCCGGAATCCTCTACGTATAGTGGTTTTACCGGTGGAGAACCCGAAAGAGAGCTAGAATCACCGGACTATAGTGGAATAAAAGAATTATATGAAGTAAAAGCCAAAAGAGGACATGAAGTTGTATCAACTGCTAGTGAAGAGGAAAAAGAAGAAGAGACAAGGGAAGGTCCGTCAAACATAAGCTTGTTGGGTGAAAACATTCATAACAAAGGACCTTTAGGAAGGAAATACATGGTAAAAATGTTACTCGGAACAATTCCTAATAAGAATTACCATAGTTATGGAGCGAGATTAACAGAAGACGGTTTAATGATAGGTAATAGCCCGTTAAACGTTGACGAACATGATAATATTGTCATTGGTGATCAAAGGTATAAGGGCACAAAAGGATTATTTGAATTATTATTTGAAAATAAGCCTTCAGTATCGGTAGTGAAAGAAAAAGACATGGAAGCATATAAAAATATTTTGGAACAGACAAATGCATATAGAAGAAAGTATTTACCTGACCAGCCTCCTTTTAGATCTAAGTCTTTAAAATATAAAGAATTTGTATCCAAGTTAATACCAACTAGAAGACAAACAATGCCGTTAACACAAAGAAAACCTGTAAAACGAAGATTTATGGCATCCACTTTGGATGTAAGTGCTCAGGAACGAAGAAAAAGAAGTAAGTCCGTTACGGGTACAGGTTTAATGAAGAAACTATATAACACAAATGTGATTTATTACAATAATATCAATAAATTGGTGGATAGAATGAAACTAATACATGAAGCTAAAGAAGCGGGTCATACTGGATTGGAAAACGAATGGGTGGCTTTAGTGGATGAACTCCGAAACCGTGGGGTAATCTCATAAAAATGCGTTACTCCCTAGAATACTATTCAGTTGCACCATGAGTGTCGACAAGTTCGGACGTTACTCCTCGGATGGGTTATATTATGCCAATAGTTTAAAAAGAAGTGCTGGTTTACCACAAACACCTGATGGAGATTATGATATGAGTAATAAAAGGTTAAAAAACATAAAAGATCCTACGGATGAAAACGATGCAATAAATCTAAAAATATTAAAGGAAAAGATATCGCCAACATTAAGACTACAAAATAACACATATGACGCAGAAGATCATAGAATCATCAACGTTGGTAAACCAAATCAAAACGGTGATGCAATAAACAAAGGTTATTTGTCATCTGAATTAAAAAATACGTTAAAATTCAATGGGAAAACGTATAGTGCTAACAATAAACGTATATCCAACGTAGATGACCCTAAAGATGCAAAAGACAGCGTAAATAGACGCTATTTACATTCTTTGATACCTGAAAAGACAAAAGATGGATTTTCTTTTTATAAATTTGTTATTAATGATATAGGCTATCCAAAAACTGAAAACGATGCTGTAAATCTAAAATATATTAAAGATCATTGCATCATACGTGATGTAGGGGTTATAGATTGTTTTAATAATTGTTTAGCAAATGTTAAAGATGGTTCGGCGCCATCAGATGGTGCAACAGTGGGTCAAATGATGGAAACCTTAAAACAAGAAACAACCTCTTTTGTAAAACAAGATCAAGTAGTATCGAAGCAAGGGGATGAATTTGTTCAAGGTAATGAAAAATTTAATTTATTAACATACAAAAATGATGCTTGGGATTGCATGGATAAAAAGTTATCAAATATGGGATGGGGTTATGAAAAACATGATGCAGCTGCTTTATCACAAACCGTACATCTAGATCCAGATAAATATTTTAGATGGTTTACATGTAATAATAGAGTGATAAGAGACTTGGGACAAGGAAGAGAAGCAAATGATGCTGCAACTGTAGGACAGACCATTACAACATCATTAAAGGATAGTAAAGTGTATGATTGTAATAATAAACGTTCGACACTAGCGCTCGAGGTGAACGGACGCACTCGCTGCTCGCTCCGAGCATAACCTATACAACGCACGTATCAAAGTCTTTGTTACGTTTACACGCTACCTAAGTTGAGTTTCTGAGTTAAAGGGCTTAATAATGGTACGGTGCAGTTACTGTGATACAGAAATACTGCCAAATACTGACTGTGTGACGTGTCATGGCTGCAACAGTAACTACTGCTTCGGTTGCAGTGTAAAGGAAAGAACATATAGAAATATGTCTGAGGACAGTAAAACGTCTTGGAGATGCCAGCAGAAGTGCAAAGGAAGAAGTAACTCCGTGAGTAAAGCACCTCAATCTAAGTTCGAGGAAGAAATAAAAGCTGTCTTAGATGACCTAACCTCAAAGTTTGACTCATTTCGCACTGTGCTAGAAGATGTGAAGGAAAGCCAGAATTTCTTATCGGACAAGTACGATTTGGTTTTAAATGAATTAGCAGAGCTTAAGAAACAAAATAAAAATATGGCTGATGAAATTAAAGGACTTAAGAGGCTGGTAGCTGAGAAGGACAGTGAGATTGCGGACCTGCAGATCAAAGTCAATGATCTGGATCAATATGGGAGGCGTATTAATTTGGAAATAAGTGGCGTAAAAGATGCAGGAAAGAAGGACACCTTTGATATCCTTGAGGACTTGTCCGGGAAAATTGGTGTCCAATTCAAGAAAGAAGACTTTCAAGCTGCCCACCCCTTGAAAAACAACAACCCTGATCGTCCAACGACTCTTCTGGTGCAGTTCGTGTCTCGAGGAGTGAGGGACAACTGGATGCGAGAGGGGAGGAAAGCTTTCAAAGACATTCCTAACGGTAATCCTAATAAAATATACTTTAATGATAACTTAACCTCAATCAACAGGAAATTACTTAGAGATGCTAAGATTAGGGCTAAAGAAAAGTCTTACCAGTTTGTTTGGTTTAAAAATGGAAAAATATTGGCCAGAAAATCAGAAAACACACCAGTCATTCATATCAGGTCAAAAGCAGATGTGAACAAAATTGGCCAAGACTAAATTGGCATTTGGTAATATCCTTTGTACCAATTAATATTAGGCTAATTAATACAGTTCTAAAATATGTTTTCCTTTATCCATGAAAAAGTACCCTTTATTTCTACAAAAACTTGTATTTAGACCCTTAGCTTATAAATACCCCTCAGATTTACAATTAAAGTTTTCATGCCAGTAAATATATTGATAATTGTCACTCTTTATTTTCTATTTTTGTTTTTCTGTACAAGTTTACTTATTGTCTATGCTGTAATGAATGTAGATTTAATATTGTTTCTAATTTCCTTTAGCCTGTGGTGGTATTGGTATTTTATGCCATTTTTACATATAAGAAAAATAGTTTATAAGTTAGAGTGTTTAATACTTTTAAATCTTTTTATGTGAAAGCTGTATTTAATTAATTTTATGTATATCAACAAACCATTTCCATTTATGAAACCTCTATTGTGAGCTTTTTTTTAAGTAATAGAACTTTCATGTCATTTTGTTTAAAACTTTCATTGCTTTTTATCATGTTTTGTACCATAGTGTTAATTTTTATTCTAAACCCCATAGGCACTGCAAACAAATTAAAGTCACAGACTGTTTTGAACTATAAGTTAAATTATTACTTATTTGTTATGATTATAGGCCTGAGTTGGCGAGGTTAGGGCTGGTTGTCAATTTTAGGGATATAATATCTACTTGTTGGTTGGATAACTTTTTTGTTATTATTTATTTAGTTTCTTTAACTAATTGTAAATAAACAGCTATTGACAGTTTATATTTTACAAAATCAGAAATTTTAGTAAAGATGAACCGAACACGGATACTCACTGATTGTTGGTTGTCAGCCGCTGTCGCGTGGATTGTTGCGTCTGCGATCAGCTGTTATCAGCTGTCTGTGTGTCAAGGTCAGCGCGCCGGCGCAGCGGCCGGTGTATTGTTGAGTTACACATGATACGCGACGTAGGCGAGATGAGTAATGACAACATTGCCGCCTGTCAGTACTATAGAGACATACCTTCGTGGATATCAACCAACGGCATTCCACATGGGTCTCCAATAATTGTTCACTTGAATATTCGTTCTATTAGAAAATATTATGACGACCTTCTGTTATATTTAGATCACTATATTCGAGACGTAGACATAATAATGCTCTCTGAAATAGACATTGATGACTCTATCACAGGCATGTTTGATATCCATGGCTATTTTTGTCATTTTAAATGCAGAACTGCAAAAAAGGGAGGTGGACTAGCAGTATTTGTCAATGAAAAATATTCAGTCTCATTTATAGACATTAGTGCCACCATAACACCAGTTACATTTGAATACCTGGTTATAAACTTAAATATACTTCATAATAGATCTCTAAAAATTTTATATATATACAAACCGCCCAACTCAAGTGAAATGCGCTTTTTGAAAGAATTAGAAAATACAATAAAAATCATAGACGATACCAGTTGGTTCATGGTTCTGGGTGATATAAATATTAACTTAAATAAGCCGCATAAGAGCGTAGTTATACAATATGAAACAATTCTTGCTTCTCATGGCTTGCTAAAATGTATCACCCTTGACACAAGAGAGGAAGTTAGAGACGGAGTTTTAATTAAGTCATGCTTAGATCACATATTTGTGAGAGCTGATCCAGCTATTATAAGCCCCGCTGTTTTTAATTACAAGCCCGCTGATCATTTCATGATTGGTTGCTCGATAACGTTGAGGCAAGAACAAGTCCCGGATTACAATGATGGAGAAAGAGTACTAAATAATCTGATGGTCAATTCTGAATTGTCAAAAATTAACTGGCATGAATCACATAAACATAAAAATCCTCAAGAATTGTGTAAGTACATTTTGAACACTTTTAGTAACATATATGAACGATGTAAGGAATGCAGAAGGACGTCTAATCGAATCAACACTCAAAAGTTAAAGAAACCCTGGATGACGAGAGCATTATTGGAACTTATACTTAAGAGAGATAAACTGTTTAAAAAGTGGAAAGGTGCTCCCACTAATAACACTCATAAATCTGAATATATTAACCATAGAAATTTAGTCAATAGGATGATTTTAAAACGAAAAAATGAGTATGTAAGAGATGAATTTTCCTCCGCCCAAAACGATATGAGAAAGTGTTGGGCTTGCATAAACAAGCTCATTGGTAATAGAAAAAAACTTAATTTGGATAAACATATAACTAGAGCTTTTGGAAATCTACCTGTTGGCACTATACAAAATAATTTTGCGGACTTTTTTAAGAATAGTGTTGAAAGTATTAAGCATATTTGTCAAACTCACTTCAGTAATTACGCTATTAGATCCGAAACCAGTTCTTCTTTTTATATTCCAGTTGCAACCAAAGAAAAAGTTTCAAAAATAATCAAGGCGTTGAATTTTAAAAAGTCACCAGGAATTGATGGAATACGAGTTTGTGATATCCAATACATTTGTGAGAATTTTAGTGTAGTCATGGCTAAATTAATCAATTCATCAATTAAAAATGGAATTTTTCCAGAACCATTAAAATCATCAATAATAAGACCTATTTACAAGTCGGGACCAAGAAACTCTGTATCAAACTACCGCCCTATAGCAATTTTGTCGGTAATAGAAAAAGTACTGGAAAAATATGTAACATTTTATTTTAATAAATACTTGGCAGAAAACCATGTAATTTGTAGCAATCAATATGGATTTCAGAAGGGGAAAAGCACAGAAACCCTATTACTGGATTTTAACGATTATATTAACGGCTGTCTAAACGAAAGAAAACATGCTATAGCCATTTTTGTCGACTACTCTAAGGCATTTGACACCCTTGATCATGACATTCTTTTAAAAGAACTTGAATATATTGGCGTTAAAGGAAAGCTCTTAGACTGGTTTGATAGTTATCTGAGGAATAGGAATATTTATGTAAAAATAAATAATTGCTATAGTTCTAATAGATTAATCAATCAAGGTGTACCACAGGGAAGTGTGCTTGGACCTATCCTTTTCAATATATATGTAAATAGCTTAGTGTCCTGCAATTTCCGTGGAAGACTGTTCATGTATGCCGATGACACAGCACTCGTTGCTTCACATAAGGATTTTGCAATTGCAGAGAATTACATTCAGAAAGACTTTGATACTCTTAACAAATGGGCACATGATAAAAAACTAATAATTAACTCTAAGAAAACCGTCGTTCTGAACTTTCATTCGGCCCATAATATTCCTCCGTACCCTCCTTCAGTCCGTAGCCATACTTGTCAGTGTCTCCAAGATAACAATATGAATAACTGTATGTGTCCAATGTTAGACTTAGTGACAAAAACTAAATACTTAGGATTAGTACTGGATTCAAAATTAAAATGGGATTTCCATATTAACAACACCATTAGTAAACTGAAACCCATCACAGCAAAGTTATTTTACTTAAGGAAAACCCTCCCTCATCGAGCATTAGTAATAATTTATAAATCAATGTTTGAGTCAGTTATTCGATACGGAGTTGAAGTTTGGGGAGTTGCATCCCAATGTTTTATTGGACGAATTGAGGCTTTGCAAAAGAAAACGTTAATCATGATTTCCAAACAAAATCACCCAGGATTGCAAATATTATCAAGAACTTTTCAGGACTATAGTACTTTGTATCCAGGCGATTTCTATAAGTATAAAATAATCAAGCTTTTCTATAATAAATGCTGTTTCAGAATCCCGAATGTAAAGGAAAACTACACGTTTAGAAATTTAGAAAAATACAAACTTCCACGCTTTTGTAATACCTACGGAAAAAACACCCTTAGTCACGCAGTTCCAAGATTTTTTAACGAGTTGCCACACGAATTGGAAAATGCAAAGTGCTTTGAAAAAATAAAGTTAGATTTATTGTCATGGATGCTTAGGAATAATTTGGATAAATACTCAGTTATTTATTAGCGAAAAACATTAATAATAGTAATGACACGAATTTCAACCTCCAAAGCTACGCCAGGATCCTAAGCACAGCTGGTATGAATGATCAACAATTTTTAAGTAGATTGTAATTATTAGAAAGCATAAGTAGGTTTTTAATAGCTGTTTATACTAAATTAATTTATTATACGTATGTCTGTGTGTGTAAACTGTATGTACGAATATGATTTATGAATTAATGAATGTGGGTGTAGGTATTTTATGAGATTTTTCTTTAATTCGTATTTTTGGAAATGACTATGTGTTTCCTTGTATCAAAGCTCCATTCGTTTTCCTTTTACTATTTTCACAAATGTGTGTTATTAACTCGTTTTCATGATACGAGCAAAATAATAAATAATAAAATTTTTAAAGTAGTAGTTGTTTGTTTATATTTTGTATTGTTGTAATATTAAATCTGATTAGAACTAGTAATTATTGTACTACTTTCCAATGTTCAGTTGGCAGTAAATTTAGCATATAGTTTTGCACCGTTTACCATGAGCGCTGTATATATTCTATTGTATTAATTTTGTAATTGTTTTGTATGTATGTTGAGCACCCAACGACAAATCTTTTAGATTTGTTGGGACTCCATGATGTACTGTATTTTTGGGAAATAAACTTTCTGATTCTGATTCTGATTCTGAACGTATAACAAACCTTAAAGACCCTGAACATGTAGATAATGCTGTCACTGTTAATTTTCTTGTAAAAGTTTTAGGTAATGCGATATTTGATTTACATAATCATTTTACACCAGATATTCTTCAAGGAAAATCAGGTCATAATACTTATGCTGAATCCATGAGAGGTGAGTATATTAAACGAGAAATTTATAATAAATACTTTATTAACCCTAAAACGAAACAGTTTAGATCATCAGATTGGGGTGATATTGATATTTAAGTAAATAACTCAATAAATGACTTCATTTATGTGCAACCTGTCATAGAGTTAACACATGAGTTGCACATTGCCATTATAAAAGGACAATAATGACGTTCAAGTACATCAGTCCATATCGAGACACTGCAAGAAAAGGAGGTGGGATCACGTCCACAGCGGTTTCTCTGTTAAGTAAAGCTTTAAAACAAATTCCAGTAGGATCCATAGTAAATAGAGCAATAGACGCATTACCATACGAATTTCATATACCAGGAGGTTATCAGTATTGCGGACCAGGAACTAAATTGAAAAAACGACTGGAAAGAGGCGATCCTGGCATAAACAAGTTAGATCAGGCTTGTAAAGAACACGATATCGCATATTCCACGTTTGCCGATTCAAAAAATAGATCAATAGCTGACAAAAAGCTTGCGGACATAGCTTGGCAACGAGTAAAATCAAGTGACGCTAGCATAGCAGAAAAAGCAGCAGCTTTAGCAGTAACAGCAGGTATGAAGGCTAAAACAGCAGTAGGAGGTGGAAGAAGGAGGAGAAGGAGAGTAAAAAGGAGGTCAACCACAAGAAAACATGGAGGAAATATAAAAAGAAGACGACGATCTACAAGAAAAGGCAGGAAGAAGCCCACCGTGTGGTCAATGGTAAAAAACGGGGCAGGTCTTTACCTAAGACCTTATCGTGCATATTAAATGAAAGAAATCAATTGGTCATACCACATAAAGCATTAACCAATATTGAATTATTTAAATATATTTCCTGTTTAAAAATACCATTTTTTCGCGGTGTGTTTATGAAAGACAGTTTACCAAGAAAATGTGGCAAAATGAGACTGGAATTGTAAATTTGGATAATACTGAAGGGCCTGGCACCCATTGGGTTTGTTATAAGAAACTAAATAACAATGTATATTATTTTGATAGTTTCGGTAATTTGCCACCACCAAAAGAACTTCAAAATTACTTTAAATCTGCTAAAAACATATATTATAACTATAAAAGAGAACAACCTGATAATACTTCAATATGCGGCCATTTATGTTTGGAATTTCTAGCTAAAAGTATCAGTCACTATTGAGATGTCTTCCTATACGGTATCATTAACAGGAAAATCGTCCACTTTACGAAGTATCCTTTTTCCAGCGTTACGCTTGCAAAAAGGAAGGTTTTGGGAGGCGGCACTATTGGATTTTACAACGTACAACTCTATTCCCAATGTTACGGAAGGTAAAAATAACATATTGCATTATTATAAGGGAAAGGATGCCAGTGGAAAATTTACAGACTTACAAGAGTGCAGGTTACCCACAGGTTCTTATGAAATTGATCATATAAATGAATTTTTGCAAACTAAAATGGGAAAAGACAATATAACATTAAAAGGTAATAATAATACGATGAAAGCTGAAATTACTTCCAAATATTATATAGATTTCACTCAACCAAACTCAATTGGTGATTTATTAGGATTTTCCAACGATGGGCCTGTATTAGAACCAGATGTAACACATTCCGGTAAAAAAACAGTAACAATATTAAAAGTCAATAGTATAGACATAACTTGTAACATTATACAAGGTGCTTACAGGGATGGGGCTAACACCCACATCATACATACTTTTTACCCAAGTGTACCACCTGGATTTAAAATTGTTGAAAAGCCACAAAACCTGGTATATCTACCGTTGAACACCACTTTCATTTCAGACATCGTGTTGAGCGTATTGGATCAAGACGGTAACTTGGTAGACTTCAGAGAAGAGCCTATTACGATTAGATTACATTTAAAATCGACACTTTAATACAAAACCATGGGTTTAACATTTAAAAGCGAACAACCTACGGGAAACCGCATTAGTAGCTCTTCAGCTGTGGAGGAGTTAACACGCGAGAACATTCGTTTCTTAGAGAGAATTGGATTAAAATTAACCGATTATGGATATACTGGATATAGCGCAGGGTCCAACATTCGACGAAACCCTATGGGAAAAAGAATATCACACCCACAACCCTTACACTTCATCGAAATTAAACAATAACGATGAAATTCGTATTCCCATACAAAATCAAGACATTTACACACTACCATGTGAAAGTTACTTGTATATTGAAGGACAAGTTACTAAAAAGGACGGTACTACTGTTGGTACAACAGTTCCATTTATAAATAATCCTATGGCTTTCCTATTTGATGAAATTAGATATGAAATATCAGGTGTAACAGTTGATTCCACTAAAAAAGTAGGTATTACGACAACTTTAAAAGGATTAACATCTATAACACCCAATGAAACCAATTTACTTAAACCTGCCGGATGGGTATTACCTACGATTGACACGATCACTCCAAATCCAAATGGATATTTTGATTTTCATATTCCATTACGTTTGTTGCTTGGTTTTGCTGAATATTATAGGAAAATAATATTAAACGTTAAACAAGAATTAGTTTTGTTGAGATCTTCTAACGATAAAGACATTATTAAAGCTGCAGATGCTACTACAGATGCAACTTTAGAATGGAAATTAAAATTAGACAAAATTGTATGGAGAGTTCCACATGTTAAATTGGCTGACGAGCATAGAATGCTACTTTTAAGAAAATTAAAAGCCGATCGTGATATTGTTATTCCATTTAGAAGTTGGGAATTCCATGAGCATCCCAGTTTACCTACTACGGATCGACACACTTGGACTGTTAAAACATCGAATTATGTAGAACGAGCCAGGTATATTATATTTGGTTTACAAACAGGTAGAAGAGACGCCATTACTAAACATGCAGGACAATTTGATCATTGTGACTTGAAAAATATTAAAGTTTATTTAAATTCACAATTCTTTCCATACGACAATTAAAATGTGTCATTCACTAAGAAGAAATACAGTATATTGTACGATATGTACGCGAGATTCCAAAGTTCATATTACGGTAAAACAAATACACCTTTATTATCACCTGACAAATATTTCGATGCCTACCCAATAGTTGTAATCGATTGTTCTAAACAAAATGAATCAGTAAAGTCATCAAGTGTGGATATAAAAATAGAAATGGAATTCAACGATGCTATACCGGCTAATACAACTGCATACTGTTTAATTCTACATGATAAAATCGTAACATACACACCTTTAACTGGAATTGTTAAAAATGTATTGTAAGAACCGGTTTTGTTTCATTCCGCGAGTATAAAAGCAGAGCGTACAGACCGCTCCTCATCAGTTTGTTGCCTACTGTTGTATGGGTAGCATCGTATTCAATATGGCTTCTCCTAGTGGTACACCTGAAAATGTGGTAGATATTGAGAAGGAGATATCTGAGTTTTTAGATCCTCAAGGTCACCAGGAAGGAGGTGAACAAAACGTTTGCGGACAACTTCACGCCAGTAATAATGTTGAAGAAAAAGGTAAAAGAAGAAAGACTATACAAAAGAGAAAAAGGGATATTGAATATAATATTTCTCCAAACATATTGAGTGAGGTATTTTTGCGAATATTTTACCCAATCTCTTCCAGTTTGGATAAAAGTGTTTTAATCGGTGTTATGAAGTCTACAGATTATTCCCCTACTGTAATTTTAACTCATGGACCCAAAATGATTTTGTTTACGGACAGTGCTTGGGAATCGTTTATGAAACATTTGCATCTGCTAGAATGCTATTTAAGTAGTAACATGTTTGGAAGAAAGACAAGAGTAGGACTTTTGGATTCAAATGTGGAAATTGATATTATTAAACAACGTGGTGATCATCAGCTACGGTTTAGAGACACAACAAGACATGATAACAAAATTCAACTTAATCGAGAGGAGTTTTTCATTTTAACTTGTGCTACTGAACCTATAACAAGATACTTGAGACAACTGGTGTTTTCAAGTTCGATTATTAAAGATTATCTGGAAGACACTTTGGACAAACAACCGGACGCACCTATATTATACGGACCTGTAGATACTTCTATATTTAATAGAGTTCCTCATGAAGTACAGATGTGGAGACAATTGGAAAAGTACGCTCAACTACATAAGAAATCAGTAAAACAGGAAGAAGAGGAAGATGGAGGAGAAGAATCAAGTGTTAGTGATGAAAATGAAAACAAGGAAAATGTAAAGATGGAAACTTAAATGACAATGGTTAGTTTTTAAAACAATAACCAACATTTTGTGGGGTTAGGCCTATTGGGGACGGTGCCCACGTTAAATATACACCAACGCGCCAACAACTGTACGGCCTGGTATAAAAGTAGTACCTACCGTGGTGTGGAAATCAGTTGACCTCCTGACTTCGTAATGAGCAGACGTGTGACCTTCAAAATGGACAAGGGAGAAGAACAACAAGTAAAGTCCAAGCCTGGTATTATTGAGTTTCAAGCGTTTCGTGGTAATGATGATAGATTCATTATAAAAGAACTTGTGTTTTTGGACATGAATACAAGTGTTCCTTATTCGTTTTTATTTAAACCACCATGTTCTTATTCGTCTTTAACTAGTAAAGCCGCTACTACCAACAGATGGATTTCAAAACACTTCCATCATATCGATTGGTATGATGGTTTTACAAGTTACACGGACTTGTATCATATTATGCATCACTTTTCAGACAGGTTTACCAATATTTACACAAAGGGGCTGGAAAAGAAAAGATGGATCGAAGGATTTACTCATGTTCCGGTTAATGATGTGGAATTGGATAAGAATTATCAATACATGCTGGAAACCATATGTATTTGTACAAAAAGCCCAGAACATGATAAAGATAGACATTGCGCTTTGAAAAATGCCTATAAACTCGCCTCTTACCTTCAAAGTGGGGAATTGGGGAGTGGTGGGGGTAACGGAGAGTATATAAGTGGGGAGCAGACAGGGACCTGGCATGAGTATTACTCGAGATTCCGAGACGACAACATCTCCGAGCAAGAAGACGATCTGTAACCTGACCATGGCATCTCACCAGTTCCTTCAGACTTTGGTCGAGCAGTTCAATGCTCACTCCAAGTCAACAATATTACCTGTAAAGAAGTGCTCGGAACTAAAAGACGAGAAGCACTACATAATCCATGCTATGAAGAAGATGGAGACTACAGTTGGGGAGGCCATCTGCTGCAGTCTCAGCGAGGCACCGTTTACTCCGGGGGATGAACCAAAGTTCCAGGTGTACCTGCCCAAGAGATTCGTCCATCTTCTACAAAACGAGGATCTTCGCTCTATTCAACCCGGGTGTCTATACCTGGTGTCCCACGGCTGCACGGGTAGCAATTCTACAGAGTTGACCATCCACATCGCTGACAAGCAGCAGTGTTAGATTTAAGTTTTAATGTTGTACATATGTTGTTGTTGTAATGTTTTATAAATAAACGAATCATAAAAGACAAAAAAAAATAAAAAAACAAAAAATGCAACATATCAATATGTGACAGACTTCACGTATTGATATGTTGCATTTTTTTTAAACTTCGCGGGTGACCTTGACCTTTGACCTTTGCATTTCACAATTACCCCCACTACTGTAATTACCCCCACTACCGCACTAGGATTCAAACCTGCTTGGATGCGAAAAACGGTCAGTCTGTTGCCAACTAGCAAACGATGAGCACCTTGTACGAGCTTTGCATACAACGAGTTATAACTCACAAGGACTTGTTCCCAACATGTTTACAAGACAATATCCCACTAACAATAAAAGAAGATGTCAAACGCTACAGGAGGGAAAATACAGGGTATTCGGAATACTCCTGGTATAAGTTCCACGATGGGGAAAAGTTTTGTAGGCCTTGTGGCGAGGCCGCCGTCAGAGACCTTCGGCGATTCGTACAGGATGGTGGTATAAAACAATTCGGATTTCTAGCGCCACTGTTTCGATTTGAAAATTACAAGGACACCTGCGCTATTTGTTCCATTCCATTGTATCGATGGAAAAAGTTTAGAACTGTTTAATTGGATCTTCTATACCCCCACCACTATTACCCCCACCACTTTTTCATGTACCTCCAAGCGCTGTGCCTCGGCTTCATTTCTACTCCAGCAGCCAACCTAGCAACATCAAGATGTCTCTGAACGTTAGTTGCGCAAGTTACGAAGAGGTGAGCATCAAGACTCAGCAGGAGCTAAACGACTTGTACAAGGAGTTGCAGCTGATGGTGGCACGAGGCTACCGTATAAACGTGCAGGTTTACGCTTGCAATATACGGATCACCCGGCAGCCAAAGGAAGAGCCTGGACACTCCTCGACAGCTTCCTCACCGGCGTCGATGAAGACCGAGCCAGACAACTTGGACTACTTCAGCTGACTAGCAGTTGTCTTCCTTGTTCTTACAATAATAGAATATGTATATTTTTTCATTATATTAAAGAAGTAAAAGAACAAAAACACCTATCTTGTTACTGACTTATAAGCTCAGTAACAAGATAGGTTTTTTAAAACACAATTTGGATGACCTTGAAACTTCCCCCTCCACTGCTTTGCTACCCCCACCACTTGACTATTGATGTACATGGCACATCACAATTGGAAACCTCATTCCATCTTCAACAGCCAAACCGACAACATCAACAATGGCAAACCTACCAACGGATAAAACATGTCCTCACGTTTGCTGTGACTTCGTCCACGAGTTGGAGAAGAGGATGCAGGAGAGGGCGATACGAAGAAAGCAGATACACTCAGAAAATATCATGATAGTCAACGGCTATCTTTTATTGTTCGGCCTTATTATGGTTGTACTTTTCATACTGTATGGCATAGTCACATGTGTCGGCAAGGTTGCAGAAGAAAACGCTCGCCACCATCAATTGGAAAGTTTCAATGTCACTTTGTAGGTTTTCCTTTTTTTTAAAACTTCGTTTGGATGACCTTGAAAATACCCCCACTACTCCACCACACCCCCCACCACTTCACCATGTTCCTGCATGAGCATCACATCAACCGTCATTCCTTGTCCGACAAGCAACCATGGCAGACAACAACACCATCAGCCAAGCTGACTCCACTACTGATGTTGGTACAAGTACGGGTTGGACACTGTCGATCGATAGTGTACACTATTTGGAAACAATTTGCGAACGGATGAAGGAAATACTGCGGGACAACCCTGGAATCATAATACAAATGAATTTAAATTATGATTGGTCCCAAGTCAGAATGCAAGGGGACGATAACAACGGTCAACAATCTCCACAATATTCGCCCATGTCCCCGATCTACCCTTACGGCGAGTCTGACGTCGATGAAGATGAGGCTAATGAGGATGTGGGGGACAACGAGGCTGAAGAGGAGTAACCTTCATTCCTTTTTTTTAAAACCCAAATTGGATGACCTTGAGAATTCCCCCTCCACTATTTCCTTTTTTTTTTAGAAACCCAAATTAAATGACCTTGAAAATACCCCCTCCACATACTTTTGGTTTACCCCCTCTACTTTTCAATACTGTTACCACAGTCTGTAGCTCACATCATTCCTTGCTTAGCTATCATGGCGGACAGCACTCTTTCTCAAGTTGACTCCACTACGGATGAAGAATGGCCATTTTCCTGGAATGTTCATCTGCAAGACTCGGCAGAAGTGGATATGTTGCATGAGAAATTGGTGTATGTATTAAACGAAAACCCCAACATTGAATGTAGAATGACTATGGATTTCGATGCGACAGGGGTCCACACTCAACCTTCTACTTCCAGCCAGCCTGAACCTCAGCTACAGCCGAAGAACTTTACACATCTTTACACTCCAATACGGCCGGAGGATGTGGTTATCAGCGAGGCAGACTCTACTACAAGTTATATTGAACCAACGAATTGGAAGCTTGTTGTTGACACCTTACACAAGGTCGACTTAGTATGTGACAAATTAAAGGAATTGATGATGCAAGATCCTGGTCTTCGTTTTAAAATTGATTTGTTTTTCATCTGGGGAGCACCTGCATGGGGCTCTTCGTCTGACAGCTCTCTAAGTACAACGGATGAGGAGGAGGAAGAGGACGACTAGTTATCTTTTTTAAAACTCCGTTTGGATGGCCTTGACCTTTCCCCCTCCACTGAGTTTATTTAAGGTGCACTCTCAATGACTGCAGCATCATTTCATCGCGCACCTTCACCACAGCAACATGGAGAGTCAACTCAACTACTGTTGCGAACGGAAATGTTTTTCATGGCCGAATGACATTGATGTTGCGGATGGCCTGGCGTGTAGAAAATGTGAAGCTTTTGGTCAATGCATGTGTAAGTGCAAGTCTTGGAAGAAGCCGAAACCGGAGTTGAAGACATTCCATGTGTACCAGATGAGAGGGCATAAGTACACTTGTTGCCCTGAACGTTGCATTGAATTCACATTAAAACAGCTAACTGGCTGCAAATTGTGCAACAATCATTTTGCAGGTTTTTGCAAACATTATTTAGGAGCCTGTCAGTACAGATCAACTTGGCATACAGAAGCACTCACTATCAATGAAATCGCTATAGATACACAAGAGTAGTCTTTCTACTCTTTTCTTTTTTTAAAACTCCATTTGGATGACCTTGACCTTTCCCCCTCCACCCACCTTAGTTTATATAAACCCCATTCCCACTGACCACAGCATCACTTCATCGTGCTCCCTCGTCAAAGCGACATCAGCTATGGAAAGTAAGCGCATCTCATGTTGCGAGCATAGGTGTTTGGAGATACAAGGCGTCACATATTGTGCAAAGAAGCGTTGGGAGGAAGAGGCGGGGACAACCTATTGCTGTGAGGATAAGTGTTTCCTCTTACCAAAGTGGCAAGTGGATGGGCTGGCCTGCCGGCAATGTGAATGCTTCGGATGTTGCAGGTGTAGATGCAAGAACCAACAGCTGCCACCACCGGTACTACAAACTTTCAAAATCTACAAATCCAAATACTTTTATACTTGTTGTCCGCAGCGGTGTATTAAATTTCACTTCTCCAATCTTACCAATTGTCGGAAGTGCTACGGACAACCTAATGGGTGGTGCACCTGTTTTCTGGACTCCTGCCGCTACAGATCGGATTGGTTTACAGATCCGTTGGAAATTGATGAGGTCGCCCAGGAAGCACAAGAGTAGTCTTTCTACTCTTCAACTTTTTTAAAACTCCATTTGGATGACCTTGAGATTTCCCCCTCCACTTCCCCATATACCTAGAGTACACGGAGCCTGACGGTCAGTCACTCGGTGGCTGTCGTGGGGTGCGCATCGGTGTCGGCGCTCTGTAGTTGTTAAGTGTTCAAGGTCACAGTAATATGAAATTGCGGATGTTGTGCTTGTTCAATGGCCTCTGAGGACTAGTGGATGACGGTTTAAGCAAGGTCATGTCGCAAACTCGAGTTTGACTTGGCACTTTTGCTGTTTCTCATCGCAAATTCGCTCCAAGTCGTCAAGGTCACGTGGACTCTGACTGAAACTCGGAGCGTAGTGCGAGAAACGGCAAAAGTGCCAAAAAATTTTGAGTTTCGGCGTGACCTTGACCTTAACAGTGTCAGTGACGTCATTTTGATGATGTAATAGATGATGACGTCATCAGCATGTCATTTCTGTGACGTCATGGGTGTGACGTCACGGAAATGACGTCATCGATGGTGACGTCATCAATTACGTCATCGATGACGTCATTTTGATGACGTCATGGGTATGACGTCATCGATTGCGTCATCGTCGATGACGTCATCGATTACGTCATCGATGACGTCATCGGGGTCATTGACCTTGGCGATGACGTCATCACATTCCTCAGAGGTCATTGAACTCAGCCAGCAACCGCAAAAACACACTACTTACAAAGTTGCGATTTAAGTCTTTTCCAACAACTTTCCCGCTGACAAAATTCACCTGACCAATAAATAAAAAACTTCCTCGCTTACTAACTTTTTGATGTCATGAATTTTAAACAAAAGTGCTTTGCTATAATTTTGTATTTTTTTCTTCGTCTTATTATTTTAATTTCGACATAAAAACATTACGATAGTCACCGTTATATAGTAATGTTCATCATACTAAAATATCAAAATTTTATCTTGACTATAATTATATTTTTTTACAGTGTTAATGAAACGCGGCGAATTAAAATTTGCGCCCGTCGCGAGCAGTAGACCCGCTAGTTGCACCTATGTGGAACTATAGTGTAAAGTATTTGTTCAAGATGTAATTTATAATTCTAGTTAGTTAGTGCATAGACCCAGACAACGACACAGCAAATCACATTTCATAAAAATTAGGTATACTGTTGCTGGGAACCAAAATGGCGGATTACCGCGAACTGTAACAGGAGTGGCACGTGATAAAATGCGCCACGATATAAGTTCAATACCTTCATTCCCACGAGAACGAAATCAGAAACTTGTCAACGCTGCACCACGCCGCCATGATGGTCACCCGTGGGGGCAACTAACGGTGACGACATCATCGGCAAATCAAAATAAGGGGCGTGGTCAGAAAATTAAATGATTGGCTAATGTGATGTCTCGTGGGGGATGACAAAATTTTAGGGAAGGGGAAGCGAGAGCCGAGCGGCCGAAAAGGAAGAGAAGAGAACTTTAGTCTGGAAGAAGTTAGGATTTGGAGAGGATCAACCTGCGGGACAAGGTAGTAAGCCACCCCCAGCGTCCGAACCACCTATCTCCAAGACTCCAACATCCATCACCCCGAACAACGAAGACTTACTGAAGACATCAAGCACTTCAACGAAGAAACATCAAAACCGGAGATCAACACTCATCGTATCTTTGGAGACAAATCTTCCTGCTCCCTCCCAAAATTCGACGGCATCCCACGGCACAACACGGACTTCGGGGACCAAAGAGGACATCACCAGACGGCCCGGAGGACCACCCAGGAGCGGAGGCGGCCTACCAACACCGCATCCACGGACCAGGGTTGCAGCCGTACGATCACACCAGGGGGCTCCATCTTCGAGACCACCGTCCCGGAGGATCATCCCTTGGTGAACAACGTCGCCGCGCCCAGGAAAACACCCGCCGGATGAATAGGGTATGTGCCCTCCAGATTATGAGAAAAGGCCCAAGACAAAGTTAACCAAAGGCAACAGTAAATTAAACACAAAAACTTAATTTCGATTCTATTTAACCCTTGCTAAATATTAAAACAAACAAGAGGATTAATTAGGGTATATTTAAACTAATTAAATAAAAGAGTTTTAGGGTTTGAACATAGGGAGAAACAGCTCGCGGGATATTCATTTGTAAATATTACTTTTAAATAGATAGCTTATATTAATTCTTGTACAGATCATTTTTATTAACATTCAGTCTTTGTTTCCGTTATTATCTAACCAAAGTAAATGTGTCTTAAACTGGGTTGGAGGTTCTAAATATTCTAATGGACTTTATTTTTATTGGGAACCTTATCAGTATAATTAAATCAATTTATTCGATGGTCATAGTTAATTACTGATTTTGACGAACGGTTGTAAATATAACCTAAGTAATAAAACTGATTTAAAGCATAGGACTCTGAACTCCATAGATCACTTGTAAATGTAAATATAATTATAATTATTGTCTTTTTGAATTTCTGGTGACGAATATTTCGACCAAAGTGCTCATTGAGAGACCAAAGGTGTAAAGACTTTCGGTAATCCGGATCCAGTGAAACTACGATTTGTGATTTGAACTATAACAAAGGACTCCAGTGCTTCTGTGAGATTTTGAATAATATTATATGTATTTAATCATTGAAGGGCAATCTCATTTATTAGGTTAAGTTTATGGTGTACATTAAACATATATTTTACTTACATTTGTGTTTGTTCAATCCCGGTCCTTAACCTCTTGCATTAAGCCAAGCGAGTCAAGATTAGTTTACCCTTTTATTTATTTATTATTTTAATTCAAATATTAAATTTCAGTAGCCTAACCAACTTTACACACACACTTTACATGGTGTCAGGCGCTTTTGATTGATTTAAATATCAAGGATTGAACAATCACAGTGGAAGTATATTGTGTTAGAATAAGACTTGTTAGTATAAGGATTGCAATTCGAGTGTTGGTTTGCGTAAAAAAAATCGGGAATATAGGAGTGAATCTTAGGTTAAATTTAAAAGGAATTAAACCATAAGTAGGTGTTGAGAGTACCGTAATTAATAAAGAAAAACTTTAGACTAAAAATTATAATATAACTTTAAACATTTTTGAAAGGACAATTTTAACAGGGACTAATAATTAACAAAACAAAATGAAATGAGTTTAAATTTAAACAGCGCCCAAAAATTTCCTTTAGACATTTACCGCGTAAATAAAGAAGGACTTCAAGGGATTCTAACTAAATATAGAATCAAGTTTAACGAGACAGATACCGTAGCGGAATTAAGACCTGTTGTAGCTAACCTTAAACAATATTTAAAAAGTAACTTATCTGAAGAGAAAAAGCACATATTTAGGAAGCTAGTTGTCAAGAGAGAGCATTTAACTGACACCGAGTTAATTAAATATCCTGCCTTAAAAAATATTCAAGAGTTTATAAGGGATAGGGAAGACTTGTACGACACAGCGAACTCAGCAGCGGGGTCGGATAACGAATACGAGGAACCGAAACACACGTACGAGGAAATAGACAACGAAGACGAGGGAGTAGACCACGTATACGCCGAGATCTTCAACCTTCCACCTCTTTACCAAAACATACAACCTCAAAACATGGCGGTTAGAGAAAAGTTACCTTTAATATCTGCTGGAACCTATCATGGGCTTCCCACAGAAAATCCTAACGACTTTATTGATAAATATGACATAGCGTCAATTTCAAACCATTGGCAGAATGAAACAAAACTGAAATTATTTGCAGCACACCTTACAGGCACTGCACTAGCTTGGTATAAACACTACACTAAAGACAGGGTTGTTGACGATTGGGATGAATTAAAAAGGGTTTTTATCCAAACTTTCACACCGGCAGCACAAGCACACAATATACAAACGTTATTAGAAAACAAGGTTCAGGGGAAAAATCAATCAGCACTAAGCTACTTTCTTGAAATATTGACCTTATGCAGACGACACGATCCGGAAATTACGGATAAACAAATCATTAATCACGTTATTCAAGGCCTTCAGCCAGAAATATGCGAACGCATCCTAAACGAAAAAACTGACACACTTCAAAATTTAGAATCGAGCTTGAGAAAGGTAGAATTAATGCTAGAAACACAAAGACACAATAGGGAAAAATTTGCAAGAGCTTCAAACAGGGAAGAAAAATGCTTAACGAATCTAACATCTAGCAAACAAGAAGACGAAATTAAAAGTCTCAGAACGGATGTTAAAACTTTAACAGACATTGTAGCAAACCTTAACATGCGATTAAGTAATTCTAACAGCCAACGAACTGCTTACCACACACAAGAGGATAGGAGAAGGCATCCGACCACAGATGACTCACCGGAAGGAAGAGGACTTTACCAGGGACGACCCAACAACAGAGGATGGTACAGTGAAGGAGACAGGCGATACCAGAGGCAAGCTTACCACAATCAATCGAGGAACTACCAACCCATGGGCAGACCACTACCGAATTCATCAACACCAAGACACAACCAGAACTATCCTAGAAAATTCTGTAACTACTGTAAAAGAGAAAATCATAATATTCAAGAATGCTTTTTAAGACCAAGACCTGAGCCAAGGAAACCATCTATGTTCTGCAAACACTGCAACATGTCGAACCACAGTGATAGTAATTGTTATAAACAGAAGAAAGGCAACACTGAGACAAAAAACGCCTAAGGTGGGGGCCTCCTTATAACAAATACAGTGGGAGTGCTCCCCTCTTCAAGAAACAAGAATATCGATCTCAAGAAAAAGGTTTTAAAATACAAAATTACCACAAAGAATTCCCAACCTTGGAAGATTCAGCGAAACGAAGACCAACGAAAAAGTATAAAAATAGAGGATGGAAGAGGAAAGAGGAAGAAGAAAAAGGAAGATCCACGACAAAGGAGAAGACTTCAAGATCCAATTGTACACAAACTAGCAGGACAATGAACACTAGAGTGGGGAATGATACAAAATTTGATAAGGAAAAGAAGGAAAATAAGAATCAAAATTATTCCATCTTGCGTCATAAGGAAAATGGTCAGGAAGGAAAATTTTTGGAAGAGGAGGAAAAGAGGAAAATTTGTAACACACTTCAAGAACAAGAGGACATTCATGAGATTCACAGCTGTAACATCTCGAAAAAAGCGGATGGAAGGATTTCAAGACCACGCAAAGGAAAAAATTTAGGGCATGAAGAAATCCACAAAACATTATTTAAATCCGAAACACAAGAGGAACAATCAATGCCCGTTTTAACGATTAATGCTAAATTAACTAACAACCCATCTAAGATCTTAACATGTATATTAGACACTGGCTGCAACATAAACTTGATCCAAGCGGAACTAGTCCCAAACAAAAATTTATCGAATAATAATGTACCAGAAGTAGTTGCCGCAAACGGTCTACCGCTAAACATTTTAGGCCACGCTGATCTCTCATTAGAAATTGACAACATAATCTTAAGGGGAAAATTTTTCGTCACACCAGACATCAGCACCAACGTGATTTTGGGGAATAAATTTTTGAACGAGAACAGAGTTGAAATAAACTTTAAAACCAAAGAAATAATATTTAACCTTGGGGAATATGAACACAAAATAAAAATGAACAGGAAATGGCTCATCAAAATTGAGAATATTAACACGGTTCAAAATACCAAAGACCCTGTAATTAAGGACTTTAGAACAAGTGAGGACATAGTAATAGCTCCCCACCAACACAGAAAATTAACACTGGGATATTCTATTAAGCCGAACACTCATTTTGAGGCAGAAAAGGCTCTTCAGGAGAAAAAGAAATGTCATGCGTTTTTAGTACACGAAGGTGAAAATGGAAATAGCTACATTAATATTTATAATGCATCTAAATTTCCTAAACATATTAATAAAAACACGATCATAGGATTTTTGACTGAATACGAAGAAGAAATCACCATTCCTAAAGTTCAAAATGAAGTTTTTAAACAAAGTGATCCAAACAAACAAATTATTAAAGATAAAGATGGAATTGAATTTGATATTTCACCACATTTGACACCTAACCAACACAATCAAGTAGTAAAAATGTTAACTAAGTATAAATCCATGTTTACAACCAAGACGGAAGATTTAGAACCAGCTAAATTACCCCCTGTGAAATTAGAGACTGTGCCAAATCACAAACCGGTTAATTCTCCCCCGTATAAGCAAAGTACTCAAGAGAGGGAAGAACTAAATAAAATTTTGGACGACTTACTTAAAGCAGACATTTTAGAAGAGGCGCCAGATTATTGCGAATACTCAAGCCCAGTATTCATTACAAGAAACAGAGATAACTCACCAAGATTAGTTGGGGATATGAGAAAAATTAATAATATTTTAAAAACAACTGTACATCCAACGCCATCGGTTGGCCTAGTATTAAATTGTCTGAATAAAGCCAACAGCTTCACAAAATTAGATTTAAAAGGTGCTTATCATCAACTTTTGGTTAGGCCCGAGGATCGTCACCTGCTTACGATTAAAACACAAGACAGATTGTTACGTTACAAAAGACTCACTATGGGACTGAAAGTATCTTCAATTCTTTTTAGCAAAGCATTATTAGCCCTACTAAATAAACATTTATATAACAAAGTAATATGTTACATAGATGATGTGATTGTCTACGGATCCTCATTTGAAACAGATCTTGAAAATTTGGAAACCATTTTAAAAATTTTGCAAGAAGCCAATCTTAAACTCAACACAAAGAAATGCAAATTTCTTTATGAAAAAGTTGACATTTTAGGTTACCAAGTCTCAAAAACCGGGATACTTCCTCAAGAATCAACTGTAAAGGCAATACTTGATTTCAAACGACCCAAATGCGTGCGGCAAGTACGACAATTTTTGGGAGCTTCATCCTTCTTTAGAAAACATATTAAGAACTATGCAGAAATAACACTGCCACTA
The DNA here is from genome assembly GCA_030545055.2 of Neoaliturus tenellus. Taxonomy (NCBI): domain Eukaryota; kingdom Metazoa; phylum Arthropoda; class Insecta; order Hemiptera; family Cicadellidae; genus Neoaliturus; species Neoaliturus tenellus. The sequence goes on along the minus strand of CM061531.1, from coordinate 50,283,594 downwards.
ACAGAACTGATAAAACAATCTAATCAAAATTTACCATTTAAGTGGGATGAAAATTGTGAACAGGCCTTTAAGAAAATAAAAGAAATTTTAACCAATCCACCAATTTTGGCGCATTGGCGAGATGAATTTGAAAGTATTATTTTTGTGGATAGCTCTCAGTTTGCCCTAGGAGGTTGTTTATTACAAAGAGACCCAGACACAAACAAATTACACCCAATTGCTTACCTCAGTAAAAAGTATAATGATATACAGCAGAGATATTCCAACTCCGAGAGGGAAATGTTAGCCTTAGTGTATACAGTAAATTACTTCAGAGAATTCACTTTAGGACGACAAACGACAGTTTACACTGACTGCCAAGCCCTAGTTTATTATAAAAATTTCAAAAACACATCGTCCCGCCTAAATCGATTAGCGCTTTCACTAGTCGACTATGACATTGTTGTAAAATACAAAAAGGGAACAAGCAATTTGTTAGCGGACAGCTTATCAAGAAATCCACTAGATGAAAACATAGATGAAGATTTATTCGAAGTAGCATTGAATATTCAACAGAGTGGAGGAGAAAACTTTGAGGTATTGCAGGCTCAAGATCCATATTTGAAAGAAATAAAGTTAGCAAAAATTGCACCGGAAGCTGTAAATAAGAAAATTAGAAGTGCATCAAGGCAATATGAGGAAAAGGACGGTTTACTTTATTACAAACATTTCAATGGTAGGGGTACAGACTATTTATTGGCAGTTCCACAAATAAAAGTTCCGGAAATTTTAAAAATGTTTCATGACAACATTTATGCAGGAGGACATTTCTCAAGCTTTAAAACGGGAAGGAAAATTAAAGCAAAATATTATTGGCCTACAATGAACAAAGACATTGAAGAATACACACAAACTTGTGAGGAGTGTCAATTGAAACGAACCAATACTTACAAAACTTACGGGAAATTACAACCACAAATTCCACCCACTCAGCCTTTTGAAAGAATTATAATAGATTTTCTAGGTCCATTAGGTCAAAGCAATGGATATAAATACATTCTAGTCGCTACAGATGCGACGACCCGATTAGCGTTAACGGCACCAGCACGATCAGCGGACGCAAGAACCGTTGCAAAAATATTACTAGAATGGTTTTGTATTTATGGATGCCCTCGCATAATTACACATGATTCAGGAACTCACTTTATGGGTAAAGTTTTACAGGAATTGCTTCAAAATCTAGGAATACAACAAAAAAACAGTCCTCCTTACACTCAGCAAATACAGGGTTTAACAGAACGTACGAACTTAGTTCTTAAGAAAATGATATCTCATTACACGGAAAATCAACCAAGTTCATGGTCAAGAGTACTTAAGTATGTGACATTTGCTTATAATAATTCGGTAAATGCTAGTACCGGATACAGCCCGTTTTATTTAATGTTTGGAAGACAACCAAATCTACCCTTCGATTATTTATGCGTTCAAGAGCCACAAGATTACGATATGTTGCAAGAAATAAAAGCAATTAAAATGGTGAGGAAAGATATACCAAAAATTTTAGAACCGGCACAGCAAAGACAGAAATATTATTACGACAAAACCAGAAGAGATTTGAATTTAAACGTAGGGGACGAAGTTTTAGTAAGCTTTCCAAAAGATGGTACCAACAAATATAATAAATTTCAAGATGTTTTTAGAGGCCCGTATCATGTCACTGAAAAATTAAATGATTTAACGTACAAAGTAAACTTGTTTAAGAAAGGGAAGTTTCAAGAGGAACCAGTTCATGTTTCAAGGTTAAAACCATTTTATAGAAGATGAAAATATTTCAACATCACACTTCAGAAAAATATCTACAGTGCTGTACTTCATATTCCAAAATAAGAGTTATTTGACCTACAGGCTAGTATGAAAAACATGGATTGTTAGGGGAAACAAAATGACGCAGAAATAGTGATGAATTATAGACTACAAAGAAAACAATTTAGGTACCTGGGAAAAACGATTATCCAACATAATCCCAAAGATCACATGACACTAAACAATTGAACTTCACTGCAAACTTCACTGCGAACTTCACTTCAAACTTCACTTAAACTTTAATAAAAACTTCATTCATATAAGCGAACACTTCACTCGTGGCGCCACATCACTCTCGAATATATACGGAACCACATCACTACGAGGACAGACACGACATAAACCGACGACGAAACATCTCTTACTGACTATACAGTGGTTAGGAGCAGTTCAAGAGAAACATACATAAAGGGTCAGCATAATCCAAGCAACACCCGTGGGACGTGGGACACATGTGGCAAAGATAAGAGATCCAGGAATAAGTAGGTCATCATTGTCGGAATCTCCAAGCTGGGGCACTAGAACTGCACGTACATGTAACACTCGTGCGAGGGAAAATAGACCTCAGACAGTCAGTTTAATGCACTACATGAAAAGGTTTTCTACGTTACAAAAAGAAATTAAATTACAAGTGAACTCCAGAGTTAAACGATAATATTAATAAATAATATTCATGGCTCATTGAACTTGTGAGCATTGGAGTATATGATGGCCAGATGTATTCCCTCATGACTTAAATGAAAACCAACGAATTTTAGGATAATTTTGGTTAAGAAAATTCTTCCCGAAAATTTCAAAAATCATGGCATTTTCTTAAAAATTTTCAAAACTATTCTATAAAACAAATAATTAGTGAAATCATTTTAAAGACGACTTAAAAGAAAAACCATTCAAAATAAATGTATATAGGTTACAAAACAATATAACTTTCAATTAATTCCATCTCTAACATATTATTATGTGGTCCAGATTGATGCCAAGGAGTTACCGTCTCATAAAAAGAATAAGAAGATGGAAAAACTTTTACTACTGTCGACATTAATCGTGCTGAACCTACTATCAGAAGGCAACTGTGAAGATAATAACTATCAATTTTTCAATGGATTTCATTTGGAGCGCAAAACCGGATTAATTCCATACGAAGGAACAATTCCACTTTTATTCACCACTTCACTAATGAACACTCCCACACCATTGGTATCTTATAAAACATTCTTAAATTGCAATAATACAACCAATCATACTCAAATCTATTGTGACTTAGAAAAAAATGTGAAAACTCTTCAAAATCTGATTAATGAACAAATCAACAATCAAATTTCTGATACGTCATTGACAAATTCAACAAAAGTTAGAGGAAAAAGGGGACTTATATTTCTAGAAGAATTCTTTAGCTGGTGTTGCAATTTAGCTTCACAACAAGAAGTATCAGGTGTTTACGAGAACCAAAAACAATTACAAGACCATGCAAATGAAATTATAGATTCCGTTGGTACACAATATAAGGACTTGGTAAAAACTGCTCAAAATCTTAACAACTTCACCCACGACGTGAAACGGCTCTCAGAAAATATCCATCAAAGTTTCGCAGCATTGAATGACTTACAAGCCACGTCATACTCCGATATACTTGATCAAATTTATGCCTTAAATCAACAATCACTAGTGTACATATTATACAATTATCATCAAGATACGATAACTGAAATTCTGGAGCGATGTAATTTAAATCTGTTATCAGACAAACTTTTAAATACAAGAAATCTATCTAATCATTTAGAAGCTTTGAAACAAAAGGCGCAAAGCAAAAATCTGGTTTTAGCCATTCCTAGTGACAAAATATTTCTGTATTATAAATTACCACTTACAAAATGCACAATTTTCAACGGAACTCTGCTACTAAAAATCAATATTCCTCTAAAGACTGCGAATCAAAAATATCAAGCCTACAAATCAATTACTTCACCAGTAATGTGGAAAGATACGATTTGCCGTTTACAAATAAATAGTAAATATATTTTTAAATCAGAGACCTATTCTAAAGTTGTTTATGAGAACGATGATGATTGTAATGGAAAAACGTATCCTCTATGCCTATTAACTAGGCAAACGCTTGTATCTACGGAACAACAGGAATGTTTGCATCTAATTTTAAACTCTGAAAGCATCACAAAACTACAAGAAAATTGTCATTACATTTGTGAAAAGCCACCAAAGTATCCTATTATAACGAAACTCTTGCCAAATAAATATCTGATAACAAACATAAAGAACCCTTTAACACTAGAATGCGATAACAATGAAGTACACCAAATAGAACCCATTACAGCAGGAACTTTGGAAGTTACAATACCCTGCGACTGTGAACTGCATCAACCTGACACAATATTGATAACAAAAATTCGCCCTTGTGATTCTAAAGACATTCCCACGATCAACATTATTAATTTGATACCAGTAACTTGGTCAAAACTACAAACAATCCAATTATTCCCAGTTACCTCAGGAGTGACATACAAATTTAAAAATTTATCCGAAATCATAAATGCGAATTGGACAATCAACAATCCAACTTTTGAAGTAACAGCACTTAAGAGAATTGAACACATAACCTTGAAGAATGACGAATTCGAAATTTTTGGAAATACAAAATTGTTATTTTACATAATGTTTGGTTGGACACTAATATTAACAGTTACAATATTAGTAATCATTTATTGCGTACATATTCAATCGATCAAGATCAATATGAAACTTCCAGATAAAGATTACAAGAATTAGCAAAAAGAACGATCCACAAGAGACACCAGACGGCCACGACCTCGACACACACACACACGCACAAGAGAGTAGCAACGTAAACAAACAGCCGTCAGCAGCATACGACACTGGCGTACAATGCACCACGTCAGTTTAGCGGGGCCCAGCTTAGGTGGAGAAAGGCTCCACTCCCGTTGTTGAGGAGCACTCACTATGTTCAACCCAACCTGAAATCGTATTTGATGAAACTTATTGTTCGGGTGGAACGAACAATTTCCCCGAGTAGGGCCATGTAAAGTATTTGTTCAAGATGTAATTTATAATTCTAGTTAGTTAGTGCATAGACCCAGACAACGACACAGCAAATCACATTTCATAAAAATTAGGTATACTGTTGCTGGGAACCAAAATGGCGGATTACCGCGAACTGTAACAGGAGTGGCACGTGATAAAATGCGCCACGATATAAGTTCAATACCTTCATTCCCACGAGAACGAAATCAGAAACTTGTCAACGCTGCACCACGCCGCCATGATGGTCACCCGTGGGGGCAACTAACGGTGACGACATCATCGGCAAATCAAAATAAGGGGCGTGGTCAGAAAATTAAATGATTGGCTAATGTGATGTCTCGTGGGGGATGACAAAATTTTAGGGAAGGGGAAGCGAGAGCCGAGCGGCCGAAAAGGAAGAGAAGAGAACTTTAGTCTGGAAGAAGTTAGGATTTGGAGAGGATCAACCTGCGGGACAAGGTAGTAAGCCACCCCCAGCGTCCGAACCACCTATCTCCAAGACTCCAACATCCATCACCCCGAACAACGAAGACTTACTGAAGACATCAAGCACTTCAACGAAGAAACATCAAAACCGGAGATCAACACTCATCGTATCTTTGGAGACAAATCTTCCTGCTCCCTCCCAAAATTCGACGGCATCCCACGGCACAACACGGACTTCGGGGACCAAAGAGGACATCACCAGACGGCCCGGAGGACCACCCAGGAGCGGAGGCGGCCTACCAACACCGCATCCACGGACCAGGGTTGCAGCCGTACGATCACACCAGGGGGCTCCATCTTCGAGACCACCGTCCCGGAGGATCATCCCTTGGTGAACAACGTCGCCGCGCCCAGGAAAACACCCGCCGGATGAATAGGGTATGTGCCCTCCAGATTATGAGAAAAGGCCCAAGACAAAGTTAACCAAAGGCAACAGTAAATTAAACACAAAAACTTAATTTCGATTCTATTTAACCCTTGCTAAATATTAAAACAAACAAGAGGATTAATTAGGGTATATTTAAACTAATTAAATAAAAGAGTTTTAGGGTTTGAACATAGGGAGAAACAGCTCGCGGGATATTCATTTGTAAATATTACTTTTAAATAGATAGCTTATATTAATTCTTGTACAGATCATTTTTATTAACATTCAGTCTTTGTTTCCGTTATTATCTAACCAAAGTAAATGTGTCTTAAACTGGGTTGGAGGTTCTAAATATTCTAATGGACTTTATTTTTATTGGGAACCTTATCAGTATAATTAAATCAATTTATTCGATGGTCATAGTTAATTACTGATTTTGACGAACGGTTGTAAATATAACCTAAGTAATAAAACTGATTTAAAGCATAGGACTCTGAACTCCATAGATCACTTGTAAATGTAAATATAATTATAATTATTGTCTTTTTGAATTTCTGGTGACGAATATTTCGACCAAAGTGCTCATTGAGAGACCAAAGGTGTAAAGACTTTCGGTAATCCGGATCCAGTGAAACTACGATTTGTGATTTGAACTATAACAAAGGACTCCAGTGCTTCTGTGAGATTTTGAATAATATTATATGTATTTAATCATTGAAGGGCAATCTCATTTATTAGGTTAAGTTTATGGTGTACATTAAACATATATTTTACTTACATTTGTGTTTGTTCAATCCCGGTCCTTAACCTCTTGCATTAAGCCAAGCGAGTCAAGATTAGTTTACCCTTTTATTTATTTATTATTTTAATTCAAATATTAAATTTCAGTAGCCTAACCAACTTTACACACACACTTTACAATAGAAAGTGGCTTCAACACCTATCAATGTTAAAGGATAGGGATTGCCAGTCTATGGTATTCCTTGGTCGCTGCTTTCGATATTATGGAAATTATTTGAAATTATGGAAAATTATCACTTAGTTTCGCCGATATACAGGGCGAGTTTCTTAAAGTGATCCAATAGCAAACTTTTTTATTCTATAACTGACAGTATACTTCTTATGGGAGACCCCCTTTAATTTTTTTTATTTTACTTTCAGGTATTTATTTCAACTTTCAAAATTTCCCGCCATTTTTCCAATATGGCTTCCAACTTTAAAATTTCTTATGAAACACCCTATATTTTATGGTGTTTTAGAAATTTCCATGAGGTTGTAAGACTTTTTTATTGTCTGTAATTTTTCTCTAAACCTAACGGTTAGGGAGCGAGAGGCAATTAAAGTTCATTTTTAGTTCCATAAGAATAACATGGGGCAAACTTTATCTGCCCATATCTCCGAAACCATTGATTAAAATAAAAAATGATCAAGAATAAAAATGTCTTAAATTGATGTTTTACGAACATTCCACTCATAAAAACTAAACTATCATTTACGCATTAACATATTTCCAATATGGCGAGGGAAAAAATTTTCAAATTTTTTTGTCATTAGGAAAAAATGTTTTTAAAACATCAATTTAAGACATTTTAATTCTTGAGTATTTTTTATTTTAATCAATGCTTTCGGAGATATGGGCAGATAAAGTTTGCAACATGTTATTCTTATGGAACTAAAATGAACTTTAATTGACTCTAGCTCCCTAACCGATAGGTTAAGAGAAAAATTACAAAGATTAAAATGTCTTAAAATCACATGTAAATTTCAAAAGCACCATAAAGTGTAGGGTGTTCCATAAGAAATTTTAAACTACATTTTTAGCCGTCATATTGGAAATTTGGCGGGAAATTTTGAAAAGTGAAATACATACCTGAACGCAAAATAAAAATGTAAAGGGGTTCCCCATAGAAAGTATACTGTCAGATATAGAATAAAAAAGTTAGCCATTGGATCACTTTGAGAAACTCACCCTGTATTTACATATGGCTATGAATCAAGAAAGTACACTCCTACAAACAATAAGTACCCATAAGTACCCATAAGGGAGGTGAATCGTCCTATGTTCGGAATCAAAACTGCTCCTGCCTTATATGGACAAAATACTTTTTGGAATTGATGGTGTTCAGTGTTTTTCGACGATATTATCATCCAAGGTCCGACTGAATCTGAGGGCTTACTAAGACTATAACGTGTTTAGATTGTTATCAGAAAAAAAAAACAATCTCAAGCTTAATAAAGACAAATGTAATTTTTTTCAAACATCAATACACTACCTTGGCCACACAAAATATCCACATTATATTATTTAAACTACTCAATTATATAGTTGGTGGATTACAAAATAAATACGTTTGGATTATTGAAATAAAGTTACTCAATTATTTAAAGCAGCTGATTGATTGGAAGGAATTAGCAATTTTGAAAAGTACATTTTATACATGTTTAACACCATCTGCCTAGCGCTCCACTCACTTTAACGGGAACTGTATCCGTCGAGTATTGACGGGCATTAACTCGTTAATGTTTAAAAATAATAGTAAATAATAAGTATAGATTCATAGTGTTAGTGAAGGAATCCTTGGATCCTTTCGAACACAAGTATCTCTTGGGGTAAAGGACCACCCACGCCCATAACTGAATGTATATAAAAACTGGTGACCGATCACGTACATCCCCGGGGCTACGAGAAAGAGGAGGAGTTGAAACTTAATTGCTGGTCTGTAGACTCATCATCGACCTTAATTGAGAGGACCAACTCGTCCTCTGAATCGAATCGAACTCTATTTATAGGTCGTTTTAAATTGAGAAATGGCAATCTTTCAATCAACTTGAAGTAAAAGAGAGATTAGACTCTGTGAAGACAAAGCGGAAGCGGCCGATGGGAGATACATGTGTGCTTTCGCAAGAACGGAGACCCAGCTGATTGACGATCTATTGCGATTCAAAATATTTTTTCTGCTTCGGTTTTTATTAAAGAATGTTACTACAAAAACTTATTTAAACTAAAAATTTACGTATCTCTTATTATTATTTTTAGCTTGTTAAGATGATGTTTTCTTATCGGACTCTAATAAACTTTGTTTCACTTTGTTCAGTGACTGTTAAATTCAGCGAAACAACCTATCACATTTAATTGGCTAAATAATTTGTTATTGTAAAGAATTACGATGATCAAATTGAGTATACGTACAAAAGTGTAAATCAGATTGAGTAGGTTTCAGAGAGTTTAAAAGCGAGTAATTTCCGTCATTTGTCATTCGGGAGTGATTCCTATCTGCTACAAGATACTCGTAGCGGAATGTACCAATATAACAGCTAATGTTGCGGCACTGCCACAGGCATAGTAGCGTTATCACGGCAATGTCATGATAGTGGGCTTCCTCCAACCTATCGATCTGCGTTATCAGCTATAGCTCGGTCCGATTACCCACTCTACTGAGGCTCCGGTGTTATCTCAGCGGCACACTCCTGTTATCACTCAGTGACCCGCCGACAGAAGGCTTCTACAATCGCCGTTATCACCTATTTCTCGGCTTGATCATCGGCTCTTCTTGACTAGGACTTGAACTGATATTTTTCCTAATAGCTTTTATAGTAGAAGAAACGAACATTGCCACGTATTGTTATTTTCTATTACTGAATTCCTCTATAATGAATGCGTGATAGATGTTGAGAAAGGTAAGACCTAAGTTTTGGACCATGTTCCTATTTATAAAAATATAAAAATCGCGTAACAAAAAAGGTAAGTTACGTATTTTTTCAAGCAATATTTACTATTCTTATTATAAATAAAATTTGCTAACCTTATCCTTCCTAGTTACAAGGGCACTTGCAAAAACGTTTTTATATAGAATGAATTTATATTTAAATTTATTTTTATGTTAATTTTGGAGACACATTTATAAATGCGTAGTTTTCTGTGTGACATAATACCGAAGTGTATTATATTAACAGAAGGAGCGACTTTGAGAAACATTGACAAATCAAAATCGCCTCAAACACCTTCGTGCACATTTGAAGAACCCGAAGAAAAATCTGCATTTTCACTACAACAAAAATAAAATAAAATAAAAAATTCATAGTTAATGTGGAAGAAAAATATTGTGTATTCAGTGTATTTCAGAATGAAGTGTGAAATGTGCAACTTAAACATTCCCATTAAACATACTCTGATCGTATGTACTGCGGTCAGAGGAAATAAAAGATGCCGAAATTGATGTTAACACAGCTGCTGTAGATGGGACCGTTAGTATCGGACGGTTTAGGATCAAGTTTAGGATCAATAGTTTTAGTTTTTTGTCATCTTTTAGCCAGGCAATCCGAAATGAAAGTGTTTTGAAGTTATTTTGAACTTAGGCTGTAAAATCTTTCAAAAATATCACTTCGATCAGTCTTTGATTCAGTATCTTGAAAATCCGCATGGCATATTTAGTTATAGCACACTTTGACTCATTCCTCTATCTTAATAAAAGTACATCTTATACTCTGATATTACTTTGCATACAAAAAACACCGTGTTCTTTTCAATTTAACTAAACCAGCGTATTTGAGTGATCGTCCCACATTCACCTTGAAATAATTTTCTCATACTCCATTATTTATTAATACAATACATTCTTATTGTGACAAACAATGCAGCTGTTATATAATGTAATTTATTCCAAGCCAGTTAATCGGGATATCCTTATGGTAATATCGGCCTTGCATGAAGGACGTCCATCGTCGTTAAGTGTATGTATATTGAGGAGCGCAGCATTGTCAATGTGTTGAATCACCGATCGACAGCTCTAATGCACTGATGTGCTGCAGAGCGTTGTGACAATTAACATTAACCTAGTTGCTGCTCGGATTGAACATCCGTTTGTGATCGGCATTATCAAGGCACCTTGCAACAACTGTCTCTGGTAGATTAACTACTGTAGTTACGTAAGTTACCTGCATTGAAATGGCTTATTTACAACCCATTTTTTGTATTGAAAATTTTCTTGACATAGACGAGTCAGTGCTAAGTAATTTCACATTTGTGTCCCAGATCACCCGTACACCCCTTTTAAAATCTACACAATTAATTATTCTCAAAAGCAAATTGAGCCATTGTGGGTAAACCGGTTGCGCTCCGACTAGATCAATGACAATTAGTGGACTAGATTAATGACAATTTCAATGTACAGGGTGTAGCAGAAGTAACCTATCCAGACCGGAAGACATTAATTTTAAATTTGAACCTCACTTTTTAAGATTCAACACATAATTTTGAGACAACTTTACATTTTAATGTGTACCCCTAATCCTTACGGGTTGGGAGATAATGGAGGTAGAAGTTGAAAATTTTCCCATAAGAATAACATGGAGCTAAATTTCACATACCTTATTTCTGTAAAGTTTCCGTTAAACTAATAAGGCTTGGCATAAATATGCCTTCACTTCTTTTTTAAAAACACTTTAGCATTATAAATTATTAGTTTTGTCATATATTATTTTATTTTTCCATTATTTTTTCAATATGGCGAAAAATAATTGAAATGTGTAGGAAACTAAAATTAATTAATTGAAAATCGGTATTTTATGCTGAATTATAATTTAAAATGAGGTTAAAAGATATGTATTCTTATAAGACATATTTATGTATTCTGAGAGTGTAACTCCTCATGTTTTGAAAAAAAAACCTACAATTCAAAATAATCACCCCTAAATAATCAAGCGGGCACAAGAAAAATTATTACTGAAAAAAAAACGAGAAAGAAGCACAAAAATTATTTATATGACCATCCAATTACCGAAGCCTCTAATGTTTTGTGTGTTTTTGTGTTTAATTGTCAATTGATAAGGACTTCCGTCTTCACAATTCATTATGGTGAGTGACGCAAAAAAAATATGAAAACAACTTCAGATTTATAATATGTTGAACGTATTAGTCTAAAATTAGACCCCGATATTTATTGAAGTTGCACAGCCGTAAAATTAATAACTATGACTAGTGATGTCTAAACGAAGTGCTGCAGTTGAAGTGTTCATTTATAATCCAAAAAATTACAAGATGCTATAAATTTGTATTTATATTACAGTAATAAATGAAACATGTTACATTCCTACATTGAAACCCGAAAGTAAATGGGAAATATTGCGCACAAAACTACAGGGAAGGTAAGAATTGATGAAGAGCCCTTAATCAATTCCTGATTTTGTGCACTTAACAACACGTAATGAATGGTTCTGAAAATGTTTAACACTATTGAGAAGAAAAACGTATACAAAATATGTGTGTAATAAACTGGAAAAGAACATATTTTAAACCTATTGTCACGACGTTTAAATTGTAGTGTTATTTTTTATTTTCATTTTAGAAACCAGAGTCAGAACAAGAAAGATACCGTAATGCATGGCAATAGAAATATATGGCATTTGTATCGTATTTTAGCATAAAAATAAATATTTGGAATTTATTTAATTGACGTTTTTAAAACATACGTTCTCTATATCACCGTATTCTCTGTGTGCAGAGTCGTATCCCAAAATTAGTAAAGTTTAGGTTGGAATATGGAATGAGTTTTGTACTTTCTTACTAAGTTTTATTTCCAGATGGCTGGAAGGCAACTTTTGTTAATAAATAAAAACGTAATCACGCTGAGAACACCGACCACAACTTGTAAACTTAGAACTGGTGGGATTTGAGTACGTAAAAATTAATAGTAATTTGATGCCTCACCTGGCGACGATGGCAACCTAGTTTTCTCGACTTAAACGACAGTTCCGCAGACGCTATCTGGGCGAGCTGAGCATTACCTGAGATGGGGCCATCTCTGGCTAATGCTTATCTAAACACACTACCCACTACCCTACAGCTACTGTCTGTTAATCTCTTGATCTACTTTTACTATTACATTTTTGCCGAGAACAACAGTAAAGTAAATTATTACTAATAAAGAAAACACTGTTATTGCTAAAATGCTTGACTTGTTTAGTTTATCTTAAACGACTTAATCCTATTATAATTATCGATTCCGTGGTATTCTTGACGAGTAATGTATACGCTGAAGTATCCTATGGATTACTTTAATGCTTATGAAGTACATGTATGCCGCATCTAATGCGTGCGCATTAGATTCAATAGATTCAATTGATTCAATAGATCTTTATTGGTCTTTAAGCATCTTTACAGAGCAATAGACATTGTCAATTTAATCTAAACTTAATTTTAAATATGTACATATAAAGTAACATAAACTAACTCAACGAATATGACCTCTAAAATTAAAAATTCTTCCACATCATAAAATACATTTTCCGCCAAAAACCTGCTTAATTTACTTTTAAAACACTTCAGGGGCAGGTTCCTGAATTCAATGGGCAACTTATTAAACATTTTGATTTGCAAATATTTGTGGCCATTATTAGATTTGTTGTTTAGGATATCGCATACACGACACTTCTTAAGACATTTATAACGCGCTAAGCTGACTGCTCTAAAACTGGGATTTAATAAATTTGCGTAATATATATAATCGCAAAACATCGGACGCCCCCAAAAACTTTTCAAATTGTAACTCAACAAATGTTGTGAGAGTCAAATATTGTTATAGGAAACAAACAATAATCTTGGAATGATTGTTGAACAAAAAATAATTATTCCAAGAAACTTTTCACGTTTGGCTTGCCCTTCCAAAGACAAGCTAGTTTTAACGTTACAAAATTGAGTTTATGGTTTATGAATTTGATTTTTTTATGAAACTTTTAGACGAATGCCAAAGTAAAGAAATAAAGTTGTAGTTTTAAATATCATTAAAAACTCAGCTACATTTATATGGAAATAATTATTGTAAAAATAAAATAAATATTTGAAAGTATGATGCTTAACATAATCTTACCGTAAACCAAGAAAAGATTAAATGCTTTTGTAAAAAAATATAAGTTTCGTAGGCCACTGCATTAGGGCAATTACCATTGACCTGGAGAGGACAGTAGCCATCAGAAATTTGCTTGTGCCTACTACAGTTAAACAAGTCTGCAGATTTATAGGCATGTGCGGATATTGGAGCCGTTATATACAAAACTAATCGGACATATGTGTACCTCTCCACCGTCTCAAGCGAAGGGAGTGAAATTTAAATGGTGTAACACATGCAAGAAAGCCTTTGAAAATTAAAAGATGCCATAAGCAACCTACCTTTACTTCAGCTGCCTGATTTTAACAAGCCCTTTGTGCTGCAAACAGAAGTTTCTTATTCTGGAGCTGGGGCTGGGACTCCTTCAACAAAATGAAAATAACCCTACACATGGCCTATTTTTTTAGGAAGTTCACCGATGCGTAATAGAAATTTTAATTTCTGAAAAAGAAGCTCTTAGTTTGCTATAGAACACTCCCATCAATATTAAGAGGTCAAACATATTAAACAAATCACAGACAATCTAGCGTTAAGCTATGTTTAGAGCACAAAGCGCAATATAAGCCGACTAGCAAGATGGGTCGAGCGCTATTAAATTTAGACTACACCGTTGAGCACAAAAATTCTTCTGAAAATTTATTGGTGGACGGTTTGTCCAGATTGTATTAAGAAAATCAAGATAACAATGAGAATATGGAAAACAAGGAAGACAAATCTAAAGTAAATTCTGTGGTGGGCCAATGTTAGGAAAAACATAAAATAACCACTCTGGAGAAGACAACAACTGCTAACAAAAGTGTATATAGTATTGTATATAAAAATATTAAACAGATGCTTATGAAAAATCACAAAGAAAAATATTTCTGGAATTTAGTTGAGGAATTCCATTAGCTTTCACACAGCTAAAAAAAAAAAAAAAAAAAAAAAAAAAAAAAAAAAAAAAACAAGCTGACCAAGAAAGCCTCAAGATCATAGAAAAGCATAAAGAAATCGAAGAATGGTGTTTGTTTCTTTCTGAAAAATAAATATCCTTATCTACCGCAACTCCACAGGATAGCCGAAAATCTGCCAGATAGATTATTCAAATTAATATTTACATATTGTCATAACACTATCTTTGGTGGTCACTTTGGCATAGCGAGAACTAAAGCAAGAATAAATGAATACTTCCATCACCCGAAGCTAGATAATTTTATTAAAGTAAACGTTAAAGATTGTAAAAAGAAAATTCGAAGGAAGATAAGTAGCAATCGCAGTTGAAAGGGCCATGGATATTTGTACAATGACTTATTTAGGCCCACTGGTACGTTCAAAAAGGCAATGTGGACGGGCATTTGCTCAGTTGTGTCTGCACGTAGTTTCGGCTCGAACTGTCACTACCTTTGTTTAATCAAAATGGCTTTTGAATGGAGTCGTGAGAGCATCGAGACTCTGGTGAAAGCATATTGAGTTCGAAGTGAGTTATGGGACCCGAAAGACAATAATTACCACATTAAAAATAAATAATGTCTAGTCAACCCGAATGTCTAGCCCTAGTCCTTCACCTAAATTTCCATTGCAACAAGTATACAATCCACCTGCCTACAACCCTTTAAAAACATTTATAAATGCCTTTGTGGATAACAATTCAGAAGTTTTACCTACTCTGTAATGGCTAGTCTTTAAAATGACAATGAACAATTCTCGATTAAACATTGTTTAATCAAATAGGGCCATTAACAGGTTATCTTTTGGGGGAATTTTGATATTTTTGATTTATATCCATGCCTTTGGTTTTCATTTATTTTCTTTTGAAATTTGTTTTTTTCAATAAATAATTTTGATGATGCTTATGTATTCCTCAACAGTCATTAAAAGAATGTAATAAAATATTAAAATATAAATACATGGTGGTGGCCCAATGACGACGTGGTTTTCTCCTACTTTTTAACAGATCATTATAAATAACAATAAAAAACGAAGCAGCCTTTGCCGGGTCCATTTTCTACAACGGTGTGATTGTGTGGCCCGCGCAACACGGATCACAGCCGCGCAACTACGCACATGGCGCTCTGTTCCGCGCAGTTCCGCTCCGTTTCGTGCAGCGCAATATGCTTTGCGCGGCGCGCTCGGTGTGGAAGTACCTTTATGTTAATCGATCGTCAATTAAAACATGCCCACATGGTAACATTGTCATTAACCCTTCGTCGGGCGCATCACCGAGTTTCCATGAGTGACATGATATACCCGGTTACTCGCCTTCGGCTCGATGGGGGCTCCGCCCCCATGCCCCCTTACGGGGTTGTCACGAATTTTCTAATTGCTCTAAGTCTTAAATACTGAACAGGCTAGTTGGGGCCTCCACCTGACTTAGTTTAATAGTTTAGGAAGTCAAAAGGATTTAAGACATTCTCTTGATATTTTAAGTATAAATTGATACTTTTGTTTTATATTTTATATAAAATTCTCAGGGTATTTGTGTGTAGCTAAATTTCAGGCATCTTAAGTGTCAAAACAGTAAATAAAAAATATTGAAATAACTAAATTTTTGTAAATGAATGTTGACATTTTGAAAGTACGCCCCTATTTGGGGTGAAGGGGGTAAAATGCTACAAAATCTCAAAGGGCCGAGCTTAAAGAGTATCTTAAAAGAATATAACACTGATAAAATATATATCAGTATTACAGTATTTTTACCGGGTTAAACAAAATCACAAAAAAAACTATACATGAAAAAAGTTAATAATTTAGTACTTACAATTAATTGTTTTAACTAAGATTGAAATTGGCCAATCTCTTCTCCTATAGTAAGACCTAGATATGGTTGTAATATATACTAAAATTGAGGCATCGATGTGCCATAACAGTAAATGAAAAATATTAAAATAAAGCAATTTTTGTGAAATACATTCGATATTGTGAAAGTACGCCCATTTTTAAGGGTGAAGGGGTTGAGATACTGCAAAATCGCATAGGACCAGTCTTGTAAATCGATTAAAATAAAATATAATACTGGCAAAACGTATATCAATTTTGCAGTGCATTTGCCACAATAAAGTAATTTACAAACACTTTACACAAAAAAATGTTAGAAAAAAATACCGTGTTTCTACAATTTTTTTTCAACAAAACTTACATTGAAATTGATCATTGGCTGCTACCATAGTAAGACCTAGTTGAGGTTGAAATATGTACTAAGTTTCTGGCATCTACGTGCCATTAGAGTACATTAAATTTCTTTAAATAGCGCATTTTTGCGAAAGAGTTTCGATATTTTGAAAGTACCCGGTTATACACTATAAAAGATTGCACTTCAAAGGCCATAATTGAACAATTGAAGGAATTTGATGAAAATTTTTCTATTGCTAAAACGATTTCTACTGATAACGCAAGTAGCCTAACTTACAATCTATTCAAGGCGCATTTCGATAGCGGGTTTAATACCGGGTTGTAGGCCGGGTTTAGAGGTAAATCTAGGGGTATGCAAAAGCCAATCTACTATGAGAAATTAACGATACGATTTTATAAATTCTACTGAATACTCATTTATATTAATCGAGAACTTAAAACGGGTAAGCAATAAACAATTAATCAATTAAAACACGTTTATGCTATTCTCGCTGCAAAACTTTAGTTCCGAAATTCTAATGAGGTGCAGAAACTTTATTGTAGTGAAGGGAAGATTTTTTTTGTAAAAACTAAGTTGTAATCCTAACGGTTTGTCAAGGTCAGCCGGCCCATGATATCGTGGTGAGGCATGACCCGGTTCACATCAGCTTCAACATCTGTGATGTAAACCGCCGTTGAACATGTGCCAGCCAGACGAGGAAACATCCTGGAACAATTTATTCTTGGAACATTACGTTTATGCTTGGTTGATACGATAAACTTTGTTTTGTCGTAGATTCATAGAAAGACCATATTCAGCATTTATGGAAATGATGTATCAGTTCTTAATATGCATTAGGCCTACATAATAATATCACAACTTTCAACGTTAAATACTAGTGCAGAAATGAGAAAGAAAATTAGCAGAAGATTTAGAAATAAATGATATTTTTTTAATGTATACAGGGTGTCCAGCTTCGACTGTCCGAAACTTTTCCATGTTGTTCAGCTAGCCAAAATAAACAAAAAAGTTGATATAAACATATGTCCTAAAATGCTTCGTTAACCCGCTAGCCGCCATTTTGTTTTTTACACTTAATAATTTTTATTTCCATAACGGATAAATGGATTAGGTTCATATTTGGCATGGACCTTTACTACAACAATGGTTATTAAAAGAAAAAATATTATTTTTTTCCGTCACATATTTTCAAAATGGCGGCCATTTTAAATTTTTAACCTCAAATATCTCAAAAACGGTAAGTTTTATAAAAATTTTACAAGACACAAAAAAGCTGCAAAATTAAATTATCTAACCAATGATACCAAGTTTGTAATGATTTGACAACAATTAATAAAGCAATTGGGATTTTTCTTCTAAATTAACCTAAATTTGCATGCATTATAATGGAAAATCAATGATTTTATAGACAAAAATCTCAATAACTTAATTAATTATTGTCAGATCATTACAAACTTGGTATCATTCGTTAGATAATTTAATTTTGCAGTTTTTTTTGTCTTGTAAAATTTTTATAAAATTTACCGTTTTTGAGATATTTGAGGTTAAAGATTTAAAATGGCCGCCATTTTGAAAATATGTGACGGAAAAAAATAATATTTTTTCTTTTAATAACCATTGTTGTACTAAAGGTCCATGCCAAATATGAACCTAATCCATTTATCCGTTATGGAAATAAAAATTATTAAGTGTAAAAAACAAAATGGCGGCTAGCGGGTTAACGAAGCATTTTAGGACATATGTTTATATCAACTTTTTTGTTTATTTTGGCTAGCTGAACAACATGGAAAAGTTTCGGACAGTCGAAGCTGGACACCCTGTATGTCACACTTTTACATTGAACATATTAAAACTAGTTTTGGCACATGGTATAATAATAAAATATTATAATAATATTTTATAATAATATTTGTAATAAAATATTATTAGATCTTCTCAGTTAAACTTAAAGAATCTCTTTAGTCTTCCCAGATAGTATAACTTGAAGATTTCTTCGATTGATAAACATTTATTAAATCATTTTAAAGATAATCCTCCTTCATTATACTAGCTAATTTAGTAACTAGAAAAATAATGAAAGTTTTAGTAAATTCATCCAACGAAACTATAACAGTTGTATGTCATTGAAACAAGTTGTTATAGTTCTAAATGTTAATAATGATATTTATTCCACTGATATTATTGTTCATTGTATGGGGAATTTACCTAAATATCTGTTATGTATTCACTATGAATTATCATGTTTTGTTTGTCATGTGTATATCAAAATAATAAACAATACATTTTCAAGTTAGTTAGAAAACATGTAACATTTTAATTTCAATAAAAGGTTATTTATTTTATTTAATATTGAGTTTAATTAGAACACAATAAAATGGCGACGACGGAGCAAAATGAATCAGGTAACCCAGATTTAACCCAGCTCATAGGTGCTCTTACTGGATTAGTCAACACTTTGTCAGCACAAAAAGAAATAGGAAAAACGAATGACACGTCCATTAAATAGATAGTCCGGAAAAACACATCATCTTTTGATTCCTTTGACGACACAATAGAAAGTTTTAAGCTTTATTGTCAGAGATTAAATAATTTTTTCAAGTTGAAGGGATTAGATGACAATTCTAGGGAATGTGAAGTAGCAAAAACTCAAGTTTTTATTAATTCCTTAGGCGCTAAACATTACAAGATCCTAGCTAGTTTGTGTGCACCGGATATCCCTAGCGATAAGTCATTTGATGAACTTATTAATATATTGATGGACCATTTAGAACCAAAAAGAAATGTCCTAACGAATCAACATTTGTTTTTTTCACGTGTGCAATCTCCATCTGAATCTATATCTGATTACATTGCAGCGCTAAAAAATTTAGGAAGCGATTGTGATTTCAAAGGTAGTTGTAATAATGGAGATTGTGCACGCTCAGTCCTTAATATGATGCTATGGGCTCAACTTATTCGAGGCTTAAGTGATCAACAAATTCGAGAGAGAATTTTGCAAAAAGCTGATGTTTCTTTCTCTGAAACAGTTAATACAGCACTGTCTATTGAAGCCTCAAAGCTTCAAAGTAATGACTTTAATAACTCTTGTGCTGAAAATATAAATAAGATTTCTCCTAAAAAGACATCAAATAATAAACCTACCAAAGGTGATCAACTTTCTAGTTCATTTGCAAGAGGGAAAGTTAACCTCAAAGAATTAGGGCTGGAAAATCGCTGTTTATGTTGTGGTCGTGAAAATCACCTAGGAAAATCGTGTTTAGTTAAACACAAACTGAAATGTACGTACTGTAATCGTAAAGGCCACTTGGAAAAAGTGTGTATAGATGCTTGCCTCAAATCTAAATCATCAAATGTAAACTCTATATTGCCTGAAAACGACAGTTTCTCTGAAGACACTGATCTCAACGTAATTGAGCTTAACTCAAGTACTATGGAAGTCAACTCATTAGGAGCCACAAATAAAGCTTTCATTACTATCAAACTAAATGGTTCCCCTCAAATATTTGAAGTTGATTCTGGTAGTCCAGTTTCTTTGCTTTCAGTGTCTGATTTTCAGAAACTTGGTGTGAAAACTTCGTTGAAACCTTCACCCGTCCACTTCAAATCCTATACAGGAAATACATTTAAACCTCTAGGGGAAGTTGACCTTGAAATTGAGTATGATGGTATCAAATCTTTTCAAAAGCTTTATGTTGTTCAGGACTCATTTTCTCCTTTACTAGGTAGGTCTTGGATTCGAAGTTTAAATCTTGCTTTAAATAAGATATTTAATTGCTGTGACGAAGTTAAAAACTTGCATAGTGAAGAAGAAACTTCAATTAAGGAACAAATTCTTAACAAGTATCCTGATGTATTCCAGTCTACCGTAGGTAAAATTCCTGATCTCAAATGTTCCCTCAAATTAAAACCAGATAGTAAACCAATTTTTATCAAACCCAGACCCGTGCCTTATTCTTTAATGTCGAAGGTAAACAAAGAGTTAGATTCTTTGGAAAAAGAGGGAATCATTGAACGTGTTGATACTTCGGAGTGGGGAATCCCTCTGGTACCCATCCCGAAACCTAACGGTAGTTTGCGTTTGTGCGCTGATTACAGATCAACTATTAATCCCCTATTACTCGATGCCAGATATCCGATTCCAAAGATAGAAGACATTTTTCAAAAGATGAAATATGGCAATTATTTTTGTAAGTTAGATGTATATAAGGCTTATTTACATGTTGAGATGGATGATGAAAGCTCTCAAGTAGCGGCAATTTCAACCCACAGAGGTACGTATCGAGTCAAGTGACTGTATTTCGGATTAAAAACTACTCCAAATGACTTTCAAAAAATAATTGACCAGATTATTCAAGATCTAGATGGTGTGATTGCTTACTTTGACGACATAGTTGTTCAAGGTTCTACGAAGAATGAATGCAGGGCTCGGTTAGAAGCCTGCCTTAAAAGGATGCAGAAGTATAATGTCCACCTCAACAAGGACAAATGTGTATTTTTCACAAGGCAAATATCTTACTTAGGACATACTATATCTGAAAAGGGTCTTCAAAAATCTAATGACAAAGTTGAAGCCGTTTTGAAAGCACCACAACCACTAGATGTTGAATCCCTTAAATCATTTTTGGGGTTAGCTAATTACTATTGCAAGTTTATCCCAAACTTCTCTCAGTTGACTTATCCGCTTAACTGCCTATTAAGACATGGAGTTAAGTTCAAGTGGACAGAGGCTTGTGAGAAAGCATTTCAAACAATAAAGAATGAGATAGCAAGTGATAGAGTACTAATACCTTATGACCCTGAAAAAACCCCTCACATTAGCTACTGATGCAAGCCCTTATGGGTTAGGAGGATTGCTATCACACATAGTCGATGGGGAAGAACGACCAGTTCTTTTCATCTCAAGATCATTGACAGCTGCCGAGAGGAACTACAGTCAACTTGATCGTAAAGCTACTGCTGTATATTGGAGTGTTCGGCGTTTGCATCAATACTTATATGGTCGGCATTTTACTTTAATAGTCGACAATAAGCCCATTCAACAAATCTTTTCACCTGGAAAGCCCATGCCAATATTAGCAGCTAGTAGATTGCTGCGATATGCGTCATTTCTTAGTGAATTCGAATTTAATATTGAAAACCGACCTTCAAGACTTCATCAAAATGTTGATTACCTATCACGTCAACCATTACAAATCAACCAAACACAGTTTTTGTACCAGAATGACGACTTTAAAACAAATGAAGAACAAATAAACTTTCTTACAGGAGTAATCCCCATCCTTTTTGAGGAAATTCAAGAGGCTACACAGCGTGATGATGACTTAAAACGATTGAAACTTCAACTGATTACAGGGGAAATGCTTGATGCAGAGTATACAGTGCATGAGGGCATAGTTATGAAAGGGAATAGAGTGGTTATCCCTAAAACTTTACAAAGAAAGGTCCTTCAAGAATTACACTCCACACACGTTGGTATTGTGAAAATGAAGATGTTACCTAGATCGTATTGTTTTTGGAAAGGGATTGATCGTGACATAGAAGCTTGTGTTCGAAGTTGTAATCCTTGATCTAAGGTAAAGAACAACCCTCCCAAAGTTCCATTACACACCTGGGAGGAGCCTTCTGATCCTTGGACTAGAATTCATATTGATTATGCAGGGCCATTCCAGCAACATCACTTTTTTGTTGTCATTGACGGCCTAACCAAATGGATTGAAGTTAAGGTTTCCAAACAAGCACCAACATCAAGATCGACCATCACAGCTCTTTCTGAGATATTTTCACGCCAGGGTCTGCCAGATCAGATTGTGAGTGACAATGCTACAATCTTTAAATCGGAGGAATTTACAAAATTTTGTGCAGAACACGGTATAACACAACGTCTAACTGCTCCTAATCACCCTGCAACAATTCGATCTGCAGAACGGGCGATCCAGACTTTAAAAAAGAAAATGTCATGCATGTATGATGAAAAGGCCTCAATTCAAGAGAAAATATACAGGTTTTTCCTCAAGCACAACACAACACCTCTTGAGAATGGTCAAACACCAGCTGAATTACATACATCACGGGAGAAAACTTCGCACATGTCTGGACTTGATCAAACCAACTAATACAGCTAACAGTTGTTTCAACACTATTCCAGACACGCGTTCATTTATGCCTGGTGATAGAATCCAATCTAGAAATTACAACGGTCCTCTCAAGTGGAAACCAGGAGTGATCGTCAACCGTCTTGGGAGATTGCATTATTTGGTTCGGTTGGATGGTGGAAACGGTCCTCTCTTTCTTCTTCTTTCGTCAAACGTATTCTTCAAAGGAGTCAAGGAATGGGTAGGCAAGTTTGCATTCCATATCGGACATTTGTTGCAACTTGTATAGATCAATGCCAACTGCAATTTTAAACACTTAAATATGGACCGATATAATCCTGGTGAAATGTATTTTTTATGTATTAAGTTTTTATATAAGTAGATATATATTAAATATTTAAAATCTTTTTAACACTCAAGTGACTGTTATTACGTTTAAATCTGGGCATTCATTACTTTATTAAAATGTATTTAAATATTCATATCCCAGTTTTGCTAAACCAGATATATTGAATTATTCATACCACTTGTTACCTCGTGGTGAAATTCCGACCAGTATAAATCATTACAAGAAAATTCGTCACGGATCACTTAAATGCATATGCGCTTGGTGTCGGCCACCTACATATTCATGTCTCCATGTAAAATGTGAGCCAATGTACAACAGTTGTAACATTTTCCACCTCTGCACCCACTAGTTTTGGTGGTGGTGTATTTAAACCATAAATCCTTTAATGTACACTAGCAATGAAAATACAATTCGGTCACGCCATATTTTTCATTAATTATCTTCTCTTTACCTAATGTTTAAATATACCTTTTTGGAATAAGGCATCCATTAAAATAATAGTAAAATTATGGGCTTGACAACAAGCTTGTTGTATCGTATTCGACAAAAATATTAAATTAAAATCTTAAATATGAATTGATATATTACTAGTTTATGTAGGTAAATGGTATCTGACATTGTATCTTTGTATTTGTGCGTTAAAATAAAGTGAAGAATCCTAAAAATTATGCTGTTTTTGAAATAAATCTTTTTTAACAAGTACGAGTTCCGAGTTTTGACGTAAGGTAAAGATATTGATCCAAGCCAGCATGGGCAAGTTAAGGAGTATATCCCTTTTATAGCGATAACTCCGCGGGCCATGATAGTTATGCAAACCGCCTCACCATTAGCCGCTCTATCGCTATAGCTGCAATTATCTGTGGGTGAGGTCCATAATGGCGGTCTACACCGCACACCTCACAGCCTCGCCGTGTGCTGAATAAAGGAAACATCATCGCCACAAACTATGCAGTTGCTTATTTGCACAAAAATAAGTTTTTTTTGTCGATGCCATCCTTAAAGTTGATATGCATTAGTGGCAATCGCAGAATAACTATATCGGTATCTTTGTACATGATGTTTGTATGTAATTGATAGACGGTATAATGATATTTTGAACAGGTTGATTGTTTGGGTTTGAAAATTAGATTTGTTTTTAAACCAATAAAACGATTTTTATTTTCTTTATCATTTGTATTGATTACATCTCTCATGTGGGACAAGACGGCAAGAATTTTGTTAGACGAGCTCGTCACCTTGTGCCACAACATTTACATCTGTTTATGATGTTAATGTGGTTGTTGATGCGGTGACGAGGGTTCTTGCAAACCTCCCTCCCCCCCCCCCCCCTAATTAATTATTAGTAATAGACTTTAGGTCCTTTCAATATTTTTAATGAAGCATACAAATATTGTCGTATCTAAAATAATGGGAAGAATTAAGTGTACAAAAAATTACATGGTAGAGCTTAACCACTTAAAAAAAAATACTGTACTCAACAGATTGGTAGTGGTGGATTGGTGACAGCGGTGTTAAATAAACAACAAAACATGAATGTTGTTCATATGACTTATGTATCGAAGTCATTGTGTCGTACCTCACCAGACATTGGCATTCTCGTGAGGCGAGCCCGCGACATCAATAGCTGTAAATCACAAACCTCATTACTTGATCGTGACCGCGCCGCCGCCGCCGCCGTGTCCCGACTGGCATCACACTACACCGCCGCGTCCGTCGTAGATGCACCTTTGTTGGTTGTTTTACTCTGAATTCTGCTCCTGCCAATCTCGGTTAATCCTGCGTAACCATTTTAATTTTGATTTCCGGTTTCATATCTTTTTCTGAGTTTCTTTATTGGTTGGTTTAGCTTTAGCTCCTTTCAAACACAATAAATAATTATTAACTAATTTATTTTAATTTTAAAAATAAAACATCTTTGGACAGTAAAAACTTCCAAATTAAAAATTTAAAGTATATCGATCTTAAAAAAAGGAAAAGCTGTTTAAATATGAAATTTAAGAAGGCTGCGTGGAATGTACAAACGTGCAAAATGTGATTTTTTTCGATATAAATAAAAAATATTTTTACTAAAACCAAACTTTAACTAGGATAGAGAAATACTTTAAAAACAAAGTTAAAGACGTTTTAGTTGGATTATACGACCAAAGAATTTATCTTTTTAATCTTAATTTTACACTTTAGTCCAATTCGTTAACACAAAATGTCAAAGAATTCATGGTTTTAGCATTTAGAGTTAATCTTTCAGACAAGCATTACCAAAAATAACGACAATACAGTAAAATATAATTTTATCTTTCAATTGTAATATCACCCAAGGCCTAACTTGCAGATTAGTGTTTGTTGTGTCGGGTTGGGAAGCGATTACCTTCTGGTCCACGTGACACTAAATGGAAATGTTTATCCCGTTAGGTAAATCTGCTTTCGTAACAGGAGAGATTATTTTAAAAACAAAATCCTCTTGATCCAGTTACGTCCATTAACGAGGAATACAACCCAGGCGATTAGTATAAACTGTTACGTGTCGTTTACAATTAGCAAATCCTTCTAGAATCTATCCTATGTAAAAAATAACATCAATCTTCAAGGATTAGTTATACTAGCAGTGGATACAGGGATCGAGTGATCAAACATTCTCTATATTTATTTGGTGTCCTAAAATTCCCTTACTACATCAAATTCTTTAACAGCTACGGGTAACGAGATTACCTATTTGGGAAACATCAAAGACCATGTGTCAAAATTTTTAACTAACGCCTACGAAATTGGGAGATTGGGGATCAATAAAAAATTTTAAATTACGACTCTCCATGAGTAATTCTACATTTCAAAGGTAGTAAGAAAAGAACAACGAAAGTTATAGAGCCAGTTACAGACTAGTGTCATATGGCTGAATACACCAATGTTTGTACTCATGGTGATCCTCACTTTAATAGGCGAATGTTTTCAACTGAGTTGATATAGAGACTTTTAACTTTTACCATTCCTTTTATTTCACAAAAACCTTTAAAATTAGGCATCACTCGACAGGGCGTATATAAATCTAAATTTTAGTATTGATAAAAATGAATTTACTTCGTATCGATGCATCCTAAGTGTAGTTTTCTCAGATAACCCATGTAATATTAAATTATTTTAATTCATATTCCCTTGTATATTTTTAAGAATTTTTGATCTGCTGCTATTTATAAAGGATTAAGATAAAAACCTAAACCTAGTTTTTTGTTCTAAATTTCGTAATTACACATATTTGAAATCTTGAGGCCTATCATGTAATTAAACCTAAAGGGGTCTAATTAACATACCAATACGAATATTGGTATAGACCAATATTCAGGTCTACTCCCCGATTAAGAAATTAGTGGTGGCAGTGACATCGACACTTTTCGGTCGACACTGGCAGATGATCGGGTAGTAATAAATGCAGCACAACGAATGAGAATTGGACATTCGTAACGTTAATGTGAGTATGGAGTTTGAGATATGTAAGTGCAGAGTTATTATCACACACTCCTCTTGTGTGACGAGGTAGCTGCCACCACTAATCTTTTAATCTGGGAGGAGACCCGAATGTTGGTTAATGGTGGGAATTTCTTAATGGGTCATAAGAATTCAAACGTGTGTAACTATGGAATCTAGAAAACAAAATGTAGTTGAACATACTGCTATAAAAACAATGAGGTGTTGATAGTTTGAGAATAAGGAATCTACATCCTTGTTATCCCTTTTAATCCCGCTTTCTGTAGGATGCGAAAAGGTAGTAGGGAATGGGACTTTTAGTACACCCGGTTACATCATAGCACTTATTTATCATACAACAGACAATCGTTATTTAGCCATCATGGGTCATGAAATGTAGGGTTGGAGTAACGGTGCATTCGACCCTTGTTGGAAACTAAAATAAATCATTAAACTGATCGAGCTTGCTGGCTCAAATGGCGATCCAGCATTAATAGGTCGACTGATCATCTATAATGTACATCAGATTGAAATAAGACAAAGGACTTTGCTGCACGGAAAGTCCAACCAGTCTATAATTTAACGCCTTAGTACAGTTATTGTTCTTATCGTTTTTACAATAGAATAATTATTAAAGAATTGTTAATTATTAGATTTTTCCCTCAATTTGTTTAATTGAGACCAAATCCCAGGGAAATAAACCAGAGTAATCTCAGTTAGAATGGCTTAGCTTATACGTGTGACTAAACCTGAGTAAGTTCTACGATGCACACATACGAGTGGATGGTAATCTGTTAAATAGGGAAAGAACGAAGACCTAATTTTATTAATAACAATTTATTTACAACAAGTAAGTTTAACAAAAGAAAAAATATCTTAAATAGAAATTATATACATACAAAAAAGAAATGAAAACATTGACTTACAATATTCGTTTGTAATGAGACGATCACAGTCTTGTGACTACTGAGTGATGTGTGAACCCAATTCACTGCGGCACTCTGGCTGCAAGGAAGGGCTTTGGTATAAACAGTATTCACAGCAGGTACATTGATTTTTTTTAGTGATATGCATCTTCAGACAGTTAAACATTGCAAGTTTAGTCTGTTACTTTCTATACATTGGAACATGAAAGGCTCTTTTACCATGTTATTTGTATTCCTTGAAAATGAAATCATTAAAAATGTGTTATTGGTTATTTACTTTGCAAAGTTTTTTGTTTTTAGGTAAATTATGCCAATTAAAATTTTAATCTGATGTTATATATTCTCTTACTAATATTAATAAAACTGACTTCCCGAAAAATTGAATCAATATATTAATTATTATACGCTATCGTGTTGACAGTTATCTTCGGCTTTTTAGAATCTTGCTTCTCTTCACTTATATCTGGAAATAAAACAAATAGTTTACTGTTAGCATATTCAGCGCTTACGTTTTCCTCTCAATAGTAAGCTATGGAAGTTACTATACCGGGTGTAAAAAAATCTGTCCCCACACTTTAATTTTTTTTATATGTTGAGATAAACAAATATAGTTTTCGGGGGTGATAGTAACTTAACACAAAGTACCTTTTGAAGTTATCAAACATTTTTAGTTATGTTAGGGGGACGGCCCACTATGAGTCAGAAGAAAATCTCAAATATAAGCATAGGTTGATATGTACATCAAATTAAAGGTCTCACTTAGCAGAGTACAGTGCTGCAAGCTAGACTTAAAATGGGTGACTAGGAATAGTAGGCATTCAAATTTTCCATTAAAAGCATATGGGTAAAAATAAAAAATACAATAATTTTCTTAATATTCAACCTTTTGACGTCTGGTTTGTGGCTAATTACTCCAAATGCAAGGGCGTTTAAAATGATGTATGGTGTAACAAAGCATATTTCTGTAAGACTTCATTGGGGGACGTCCCATAGAGGATGTTTAAATTGAAACTTCCTTAGCCTCTGTCACATCATACATCATTTTAAACGTCTTTGAATTTGGAGTAATTAACCACAAACCTGGTGTCAAAGGGTTAAGTATTAAGAAAGTTATTTCATTTCTAATTTTTACCCATATGATTTTAATGAAAACTTTGAATACCTACCATTTCTGTCCGGGTCATCCATTTTGATTCTAGTTTGCAGCATTGAACTCTGCTAAGTGAGACCTTTAATTTGATGTACATATCAGCCTATGCTTACGTTTAAGGTTGTCATCTGACTCCTAGTGGGCCGTCCCCCTAACATGACTAAAAATAGTACTTCGTGTTAAGTTACTATCACCCCCAAACGATATTTGTTTATCTCAAAAAATAAAAAAATTAAAGGGGGGCGGGCGGACTTTTTTCACACCCTGTACTATAAACTAAGTATATCTGTAATAATTTGTACAGAGTGAGGTAATGAATGATATGGTACTATTTTAAAAATCAAAAGTAATGTTTTTTACGGTTGTTTGAACATTAATCTTTAATACATGATTGTCAACCGATTTTCAAGTTTTTTATGTCGTTGGTTAGGGTCTGTTGTTGTTTCCGCCGAAAATTGGTGAAAATCGGACTTTTTTCTCCTTAGATGTGATTGAGTTGAGCAATAAAAAAATCTGTTAATTGTACAGCTATAAGAATCATAATATTGGATTGAACGGGAGTATTTGAGTTATGATTAAAAGTAAAATTTTTAGCAACAATTAAACTGCTCGATTTTGAACAAAAAGTATACTAGATTTTTTTAATACAATATAATTTATTTAGCTTTTTGTTTTAAATTTTCCATATAGCAGTAAATATAGGTATCCCTTCTTCGACCGCTCATCAGATTTGACAGCTCCAGACATATTTCATCGGGGCTGCACCAAATGCAGAGCATAACAGGATAATTTGCCAGGAACAAAAGAATATCTGAAGGAGCGAATTTAAAAAGAATACTAAGAACTAAAGGTGCCAGCTGTGTGGCGTTCTTGGTTTTGCACACATCTTCGGAATCTGAACCATAATCTCCATTACCATCTGCATCGAAATATTCCATCGTTATTTCTGCATCGTTTATTTCCAGCCTAATTTGCACCTATAGATAATCTTTTGTGCTTGGCATTTTTTTCCTAGAAGACAGCCCCATTAAAAGAAGTCAGGAACTGTAGACGCGGTTACACTGTCTTCCCTGGGATATCTCCATTTACTGTTATAAAAAATAAAATACTATGATTCTACTTTAATACATTTTTTCTTCGAAATAATGATTTTATGGTAAAACACTGATTTCCATTCATGTACTTAAGATTAATGTTAATACTAGGGAGCATACCTCTTGGGGAGTATGATTAATCCATGATATTATTATCCTTATAACCGTTAAAGTAAAGCTTTGACTCAAAATATGAGTATAGAAAAGTTATCAGGGCTCATTTAAAAAAAAAAACTTATTAATAACTGTACAAAAGTATATATTTGTTATCGTTGCCAATGACCACGAATCACATAATTAATTATTTTTATACTTGTAGTCGTTCATAATATTAAGCCATTTTTAAACGGTGAACTCAACCAGTACTTTCTAAAGAAATTTAATTAAAAATTTAAAAACATAAAACTGTTTTGCAATGTAACCTACCTCTGTCAGTCGACCGGGGTGACGCCATATACAGACACGTATCCCGTCATCCGCTCGGCCCGCAGTCTCTGGGCGAAGTCCAACAGCTTCATCTGGAGGAACAAATCGATCACTTTGGAAGTTCAATCATAACTACTGTTTGATTATTCTTATACTAGTATTTCCAAAAGTATGGGTCCGTTTATTTCTGCCTTTTGTTTTTACGAAAACTTTTCTGCTTACGGCCCTAATTGATGTAACACAAATATATCACATTCTTAAATTGGTTGGTAAATTATAATTTTGTTTTCTTTTTAGTAAACATTTATAGCTTTAGAGTTTTTTAAGAACAAATAGGAAAACGAATTCTTCTGCTCCCCAGGTTTTGTCCCTGGTGGCAGGGAACTAACAGCCCAGTAATGAAAACGGGGTACAATAAGGTACGGGCATTGAACAATATCAAGTCTCTGTAAAGTGAAAAGTAATAATGAGCTTTTTACTCTTGTTTGTTAAATTAACTTCCCTGTTGTATTATTTGTTACTAAAAGTTAACACAATTCGTTCTTAAAGTTGAAAATCAATAAAACGCACTACTATAATGTATTCTGCTTGGATCATTATTCACATGGTGACAGAGAACTATGATTAAATATATAAACCCAAAACTGCATTTTAGAAGCCTGTAGTTATTTTCCTCGTCATTTTTACACCCAAGTCTTTATAAAATTAATCACCTCACAGTAGGGTATTATAATTGTAACAAAAACAATTAATAATACCTTAAACATTGAAACTCGTTGAAAAGCTAGTCAAACAATAACTTTCTTTTGACGAATTATTTTACATAGTAAATGAGAAATTCATTGGAGTGTCACAGCACAAAGGGAATGTTTTTGTAATTACCTCTCGTTGTTTCATAAAAAGTTAATTCTTTTGCAATGACGTCATTTCCGACAAAACAAAGTTGGAGGATTCGTCTCTTTTATTTTTCTTCAAATGAAGAAAATATTTGTGTAATTTGATTACATTAGAATATTATATAGTGTTGCAAACTCGTCAACTATTAGATTAATTGATTTTTTTTACGTTATTTTTAGACGAAAGTTGCTTTTAATATGTACCGATATATTGAGTTTTACCAACAAAGATTAAGAATTTAATACAAGGGAACACACATAAATAGGTCGATGAATAATTAATTATTAACTAATTAAGAAACTTATCAGAAACGTTAGTTTACCTCGTAAGGTTTTGCAATGTTATAAGCAGTTTTCCTACGTTTCATTCCTAAACCATAGAGTCCAAGGTAGTATCGTTTGTCTTTATCTTCAGCACTTTCGATTTATTCACTTGCCTGTGAGTGGTATCACGTTACTTGTGAGTTACACATTCTGATATATACTTGTAAATCTCTGTACTCTGCCTTAACCTGAAAATATTTGTTTTCCTCTACTTGGTACTTAGTAATTATATGCCTTGTGAGAAAATAAACAACCTCAACAATTTAAGTTATCCGTAGTGCAACTTTAATAGAATTTCCAAAAATTGGTTCCTAAAAGGGTTTTTAAAATCAACCATTGAAAAGGTGAACATCCAATAAAATTTCGTACGCTGTAGAGCTAATGCTTTTAGCCTATGCGATTTGATTTTTTATAGCAGTCTTGTTCTAAATTAATCAATGGTATGAGGAGGTATATATGGAAGAGGTTTGGCAGTATAATTAAAGAAGCGAATTGGTAATTTTATATTTCTGAATTAAAGTTAAGATACAAAGGTTTTACTCACAATAAATACTAAAAATGGTAGTCATTAAAATAAACAATTAATTAGTTTTTATACTGGTAGAAAAATAGTGTAGGACTGTAGTAATTGAATGAGAGAGTACCTGATTTTCTATGGTGTGGACGCTGGTACACTCTACCAACACGACGTACAAGAACATGTTGAGACTCTGCGGGGCCTCGCGTTGGTAGAAGCTGATGCGGCGAAGGCCCAGCTCGTCTGGGAGGTACATGTAGATGTAGCGGGCCCCCGTCCAGTCCTTCCACGAGTCCACCATCACCTTCTGCATAAGAACATGGACAAATGAACCCACAGTAAAGAACATGATTCGGCGAAGGCCCAGCTCGTCTGAGAGGTACATGTAGATGTAGCGGGCCCCCGTCCAGTCCTTCCACGAGTCCACCATCACCTTCTGCATAAGAACATGGACAAATGAACCCACAGTAAAGAACATGATTCGGCGAAGGCCCAGCTCGTCTGAGAGGTACATGTAGATGTAGCGGGCCCCCGTCCAGTCCTTCCACGAGTCCACCATCACCTTCTGCATAAGAACATGGACAAATGAACCCACAGTAAAGAACATGATTCGGCGAAGGCCCAGCTCGTCTGAGAGGTACCTTTAGATGTAGCGGGCCCCCGTCCAGTCCTTCCACGAGTCCACCATCACCTTCTGCATAAGAACATGGACAAATGAACCCACAGTAAAGAACATGATTCGGCGAAGGCCCAGCTCGTCTGAGAGGTACCTTTAGATGTAGCGGGCCCCCGTCCAGTCCTTCCACGAGTCCACCATCACCTTCTGCATAAGAACATGGACAAATGAACCCACAGTAAAGAACATGATTCGGCGAAGGCCCAGCTCGTCTGAGAGGTACCTTTAGATGTAGCGGGCCCCCGTCCAGTCCTTCCACGAGTCCACCATCACCTTCTGCATAAGAACATGGACAAATGAACCTACAGTAAAGAACATGATTCGGCGAAGGCACAGCTCGTCTGAGAGGTACATGTAGATGTAGCGGGCCCCCGTCCAGTCCTTCCACGAGTCCACCATCACCTTCTGCATAAGAACATGGACACATCAAAACACACTAAAGAACATGATTCGGCGAAGGCCCAGCTCGTCTGGGAGGTACATGTAGATGTAGCGGGCCCCCGTCCAGTCCTTCCACGAGTCCACCATCACCTTCTGCATAAGAACATGGACAAATGAACCCACAGTAAAGAACATGATGCGGCGAAGGCCCAGCTCGTCTGAGAGGTACATGTAGATGTAGCGGGCCCCCGTCCAGTCCTTCCACGAGTCCACCATCACCTTCTGCATAAGAACATGGACAAATGAACCCACAGTAAAGAACATGATGCGGCGAAGGCCCAGCTCGTCTGAGAGGTACATGTAGATGTAGCGGGCCCCCGTCCAGTCCTTCCACGAGTCCACCATCACCTTCTGCAAAGGAACATGGACAAATGAACCCACACTAAAGAACATGATTCGGCGAAGGCCCAGCTCGTCTGGGAGGTACATGTAGATGTAGCGGGCCCCCGTCCAGTCCTTCCACGAGTCCACCATCACCTTCTGCATAAGAACATGGACACATCAAAACACACTAAAGAACATGATGCGGCGAAGGCCCAGCTCGTCTGGGAGGTACATGTAGATGTAGCGGGCCCCCGTCCAGTCCTTCCACGAGTCCACCATCACCTTCTGCATAAGAACATGGACACATCAAAACACACTAAAGAACATGATGCGGCGAAGGCCCAGCTCGTCTGGGAGGTACATGTAGATGTAGCGGGCCCCCGTCCAGTCCTTCCACGAGTCCACCATCACCTTCTGCATAAGAACATGGACACATCAAAACACAGTAAAGAACATGATGCGGCGAAGGCCCAGCTCGTCTGGGAGGTACATGTAGATGTAGCGGGCCCCCGTCCAGTCCTTCCACGAGTCCACCATCACCTTCTGCATAAGAACATGGACACATCAAAACACACATAGGAACTGGCTGTACAATGATATCAAGAAATTGCAGCTCAGCTGCGAGGAATGTTTAAGTAAGCTGTAACGGTCCTCTTTTCGGCCATCTTTTTTTTTTAATTTTAACACCAGTCTTTAATGATGTGTATGATTTTCATCATTGATTTTTCTGTAAACCACTTTATGACGATTATTTTTTCTGATTCTCAATATATGAGTAATGACGATATTCTTACGGCATTGTAATTACAATATTCTTAATATTGACTATTCGGAACTAATAAATAAAAAATTTAAAGCTATGCTCAGTCATTAAGTGTCACCCATCAATGAAGTTGCAAATGAAAAGTGCAATGTTTGCAAAACTGTTCATAATTAAGTTTTCCTGATATCGCTTTTTTGCTGATGAACGTATATACTAAACATTAATAAGATTTTGACTAACCTGGCTGAAATTTTTGTCTAAGCTTTTGAAGCCCATCACGATGTACGCCGTGCTCTCTGGACAGGTTCCGTGGCCGTTCAAAACAACGCCCTCAGGTATGATGCTTCTCACCTCCCTATATACACCTGGCGAAAGGGTATAGTTACTAACGCTGTAGTTAAATCGCAATGAATATTTTAATCACTGAATATTCCAGATTTAAATTTTTTGATAAAGGCTTACAAATTTAGGAAATAAAAATGTTTTTTAACATATTTTATTGTGTTTATAAAACCATACCAAATTTACGAGCATTATTTTCAAGATTTTGCAGGGCATTTTTTGTATTAAATTAATCGCTTCGTTTTAATACTTACGCATTTCAGTTGCTTACATTTAAGTCAAAAACGATTTTTTATTTGTTAAAGAAACATTCATGGTCTCTAAAAATTTATATAATTCTATTAGATTGTGATGTGTTTTATATAAGTTAGAATACAAGAAATTTTGACTTTCCCTAAAATTATATACGTCTGTTTTATAAGGGTAATAAAAAATAAATTTAGTTTAAGAATACCATTCAACATCTATGTAACGTGAAGCAACGAGTGTCTGTAATACTCAACAAGATTGATTCTTTGTTTGCGTTCGATGGAGTACCACTTTTCCACTTTGAGGAGAGGTCAGTCAAATGTAGACTACTTTAGCAAGTTTTGCAATTATAATATTTTACAACCTGAGTAAGAGACTTAGCGTGTAAGTTTTTCTTAGTAGAAGTATTTTGAGAAGGTTAAAATAAATTTAATGTAACTACACAATTTGATTATTTTATGCATTTTACCTTGATACAACAAATACTCATTTCCAAGAACGTCTTCGTCAGAAAGTCTTTTTTTTAGTGACTCTCGGTCTTCGGTAAAGTGAATCACAGGAAAAATAGCTGAAAAAATCAAATTAATAAATAAAAATTGTAAAAAACGTGAATAAAATTTAAAAGATGTATTCGAAAAAATGCAGGTATCTCTTAATTTTATTTTAAGAAAACTATGACTAACTATCTACCGATTCATAAAAAAGAAAATTGTTACCAAATATTACTTTCGTATTAGCATTTCACATGCCAAAACTGTAGTATATTGTTCATATTACAACAAAGAGTATAATATATAATCCATTAACATCCGTTCGTGGATAATGCAACACAGAGCAATTCTATAATAAACTAATACTATATCTGAAATAAATGTAATATGTAAAACACGCTTGTAAAAACCAATAAACGCCGATTATGTGGACTGATTTAAATATAGAAAACCAATAGGATTCGTAAAACATGGGGGATATAGTAGGTGTCATCACTATGACGAAATTTGTTGTTTTTTCTGTACGCAATCGCGTTTTACGCGGAAATGCGATTAAGCACGGAAAAAGGACACTTTTAGTCCGTATAGTTGAAAACGTTTTTCACCACACTAAAACATATAGGGCCTAAAGAGAAAAAAATTAAATTTCATGATCTGTTTACGTTTTGTGGTTGACTTTCATCTTAATTTAAATATTACTTAAAACAGCTGAAATACAAGTGGAATGAATGAAATGTCAAAACATTTAATTTAAAATGTAGGCTACAAGTGGTTTTTTACATTTGCCTTCCTTGTTTTGAATTCGTACCGTACATTTTTTTTTTTTTTTTTAGAAAAATCTATTTTAGAGGTTAGCGTAAAATATGTGAACAGATTATACTGTTATATTCTACAGAAACATCATTTTTGCGGACTAATTACCGGCTGTTTTTCCTGCAGCATAATACTCCCACGATTATTATCCCATTATTAAATGATAATAATTTAAAATTATTATTCTCACTCCTTTACACTATTGTTGCATAACACACAATCTTTCTTACATACCGGACTTCTCTTTCGTGTCAAGAAGTAGACCACAGCTGAAGTGAGAGGTGAGGGTGTTCCTGAGGGAGTCCCTGGTCCCGGGCAGCTCGCTGTGGGTTGGCGCGAGGAACGAGAACAGAGCCAGAGGTCCGAGGGGCGGCTCGCTGTGCTGACCTGGACACACAGGAGGAGTTTAGAGAATAATCAAGATGGGGCTAAAGCATCCCTGCTTTCCAGGGTCATAATAGCCCAAAGCAATAGAAAGTTTTTTAAATTTTATTTTGGCAATATTTTTAGGTTGCTGACTTTACCAAACAACAATACTTTAAATTCCTGCACTATTTTAAACTGTGGTATTTTACGTCACAACTACCATGGTAATCTCAGAAATGGCATCTTTGCACATATGGAATTCATCAATCTTTAAAAATTATAATTATCCTACTAGAGAATATCCAAGCTATTTTTCAATGCTAACGAACACCTGGATAGTTTATGTCCACTTTTTTTTTAATACGGCTGACCTTGGCCGAGATTAGGCACTTTAGACACTAAACTAAACACAAACTAAAAACAAGCATTTAGAACACTCAAAAATATATTTACACTTATAATGGAAAGAATACAGAAGGCAAATATATGAAAAGATGGAAAATGGCAATCGATTTCGACCGGACACACCGATTATCAATTCTAATAAAAGTGTTTATAAATTATCGTAAAGGTTGTCCTTACAATCTATATCTTATGGCTAGAAAGGCTGTCAAAGATAAAAGATCAACGCTGAAACTTATGAAAATTAAAAAAAGACAATTTTCTTTTAGTAAATGTTTTCCATAATTATTGAATGCTAATTATAATTTCAAAAGTTGGTAAAAATAGCTTTGATTGCTGTAAATTTGAATAATTGTTATTTTGAAAACTGCCCGACTCCACTCGTTCCTGTCAAGTTGGACCGAGGTGACAAGTGGTTAGGTTGAGCACGCCACTACAGGCTGCTTTCGCTTTTAGATCCAAGAAATATTTTGTTTGATTATTCAATTGTATGGAATTTTATATCAGTAAAATCAGTACGGGAAGTGTTTACAAATATTTTATTTTAAAGAATATATTGCCTAGCCAACACACATATGAAAATAAAATTGCGATTTAAACAAAAATAAACACTTGAAAAAGTTATTGTTTTACAATTTTGATATATTTTTCATGTTTTAATTTTTTTTTATTTTTTATAGGTATTTGTTATAGTTTGCAGTTTATTATGTCGTTGAAACGACGCGTTTTTACTATTTTCCAACCAATTATCATGGTTTATTTGTCAAATTAAAAGCAACTCTTAAGTCTAAGTAAAAAAGTCTAACTAAATATTTTTTTACTATAGAAATTATTTTAGTATCAAAAACAATTCAGCAGTAATTTTAAAAGAATACTTGTTCATGAAAAAATTATCCCCGTAAAACACAGTGGTTATACATGAAATAATTGGTTTGGGTCAGAAAATTGATGATAATTATGTCATCAAAGTAGCATAAATCTGATGTATTGGGAATTGCAATTGCATGGTGAATTGGAAATGTTACTGTAAAATAAGTTAACGATGGTAAGAAAATCAGCATGTTATAAATATGTACGACTTAATACATGACTTCCAAAGCGGCCGCAACTACCTGGGTGCGTCAAACATATTCGAGGTAATTTATTCCTGTAATTCGCTAAAACGAGGATCAATCGCCGTAGCGAATAAACCGGCCGTTAACAACGGGAAACCATCGGCGCTCCCAGATTCCCGCAGGCGCGCCACACAGCGCGCATCGCTAACCTGTCACAGTCGAGCCAAACACACCGAACATATTCCTATCACACTACAAC
>CM061531.1:50140880-50245342 GCA_030545055.2 Neoaliturus tenellus | reverse complement strand
ACTTGCATTGTACAAAGGTGGCCTTCACCTTTTACAACGATTTCTACTTTCTTATTACCTGCTCCATAGGTCTGACCAATAAAATAATATTTTTCATCAACCTTTAGCCTTCTAATATCCCGCGGTTGCGGGCCGTGGGGATGTCTGAACTTGAACGTTTTAGGTTTAATATAAAGAGTGTAGGGTTTGAATTGGCCGAAATCTGACTGTACTTTTGAGGTGTCGTTGGCAGCGATCTCCTTCTGCACAGGCAAGTTTCTGGCACAAAACCCCAAACTTACTTGACATCCAAGCGTAATCGCATTTCTTACCCTTGCCAGCAGGGGCTTTAACGCGCTTACGTTTTTGTGTTGGACTTTTTAGTGGAGTGTCTTGGAGCTTCTCCGAATTAGGCTGGCTAGAAGGAATGGGGGTGGAAGGG
The DNA here is from genome assembly GCA_030545055.2 of Neoaliturus tenellus. Lineage (NCBI taxonomy): Eukaryota > Metazoa > Arthropoda > Insecta > Hemiptera > Cicadellidae > Neoaliturus > Neoaliturus tenellus. Next base: position 50,244,921 of record CM061531.1, on the reverse strand, counting down.
GGTAGAAGGGGCAAAGATTGGTCAAGAGGAATGGAACAAACAATTTTGGGTGGGGTAGGGGAACGTGTTAGGTCTATGGTGGGAAGTTCGGGGGAAAGGATGGATTTCTGAGGCGATTTGGATGGCAGGTCAATAGTGGGAAGTTCAGGGGAAAAGATGGATTTACGGGGTGGTTTGGTTGGTGTGGACGGCATGGGGGATATGGGTAAGGGACATTGGGATTTGGTATAGGATAAAATTTTCCGGGTTCTGCTGTAGGGAGTGATCCTCGACCTGGACGTCTCTTCAAAAACCGCAGACTCCGATCCTGAGTCCGATAGCAGCGAGAGTGCTGGAGAGGCTACCGGGACTTGACCTGACGACTTGACGATGAGTTCTCCTGACGATGGCGGTGCACCAGCCTCTTCCACTGTCGGCGGCAATGGGGACAGGCTGGGCATTGAGGCGGGCTGTGGTGGCGGCGGCGGCGGCGGCGGCATCGTCAGGCAGCTCAGGATGTTTGCTGTCATCAGGTATTCCAGGATCGAAGTGGAGGATGATGAGGGTTGAGACGTGTCGGTCGAGGTTGAAGCTGATGGGTAGTTCTTTAGCTTAAGACCCATTTTACCCATTGTAATGAATGGAATAAATGTAAAGAATAGATGTGAAGAAAGAAGTAAAGTTCTAAAAAAATCTCAAGAGCAAGAGAGAACCTGTCCGTATGGGAGCTTGGACCGGAATGAGAAGTGCGTGCAGCCCGGCCGCCTTATATCCCCACCGGGGCTGTCACGCCCAGGATATCAGGGGTGGGGGAGGGGGGGGTTCGCACTTTTTGTCGGGGGGGAGGGGGGGTTCGCACTTTTTGTCGGGGGGGGGGGGGTCTTTAAAAAATTGAGCCCCATGGCATTCTTATGTTGCCATCGCTGTAGTCTCCTAAAAGACACAACTCCAAACTTGTGTTAGTAATACCTACCCATTAATGTTTACAAAGTACTTTAATATATATTTACTGTCTTAAAAAACACATGACCGTTACAAAATTTTTAAGTTTTATATATATTTAGGTCAAGGTCAAGGAAAAACTTTAAAAAAATTAAGCCCCACACCCCCAATGGGGGTGTGGGGCACTTGGGTTGTCATCGCTGTAGCCTCCAAAGAGACGCAACTATGACAACAAGGCAACATCCAATGTCGTGTACCCTTAGCCACGCGAGACTTGTAAACATTTACTGCATTGTCTTTTCAATAGCTAACAAAGATTCGTTTACATAATTTTGAGTATCCATGAGGAAACAAACTGAGGACACCCTAATGGCTTACGTCCTCGGTCCGAGTGCAGAGGCCGCCGCAACCTTTTGCATGCCAGCGTACAAACGGACATACTCCCACAACCCCAGCCGCAACCTGTTGCATGCCTGAGAGGAGCCTAACAATACTTCAAACTAACTTTACACGGGGGCCTACTCCCGTAACCCTATCTTTAATATTTGTAATTTAGCAATGCAGTAAATTTTTACAAGTCCTTTGTGGGTCAAGGCCACACGGACATTAAAAAATTTCGGCCCCCGTACACCCATGGCGAACCACGAATGTTCGGGGGCCTTGGGGACTAAAAAACACAAATAGCTAACAAAGTTTCATTTACGTAATTTTGAGTTTCCAGAAGGGAAACTAACTGAGGACACCCTAGTGGCTTACGTCCTCGGTCCGAGTGCAGAAGCCGCCACAACCTTTTGCTTGCCAGCGTACAAACGGACATGCTCCCACAACCCCAGTTGCAACCTGTTGCATGCCTGAGAGGAGCCTAACAATTATGAAAAGTGGCTTTACTCGGGGGCCTACTCCCGTTCCCTATCGTTACAATTTACTTTGAGCATTGAAAAAGCTCAAGGGGGATTGCTAAAACAAGCGTATACACTTTAGAAAAATATAACACACTTACAACACACAATTGAGCTCAACGTAGTCAATGCTGGAACAAGCACATACACATTAAACACATGACAAACAAGACACAAAGGATAAAAGACACACAGGAGACATAGGGTACAAGTAAAAACACTCTCATATAAAACAATTCGCAATAGCCAAACGCAAGCGCAATATCTTACAACTAATACAAGTCTTAAAGTAGAGTAGACTTCGCTAAACACTGAAGACGCCATTCAGTGTTTAGTGAGGCCTATGGCGGTCCGTCCCGATCGTTCACGTTCAACGCGCAGGAGCGGACTGCGAGCCGGCTCTGGCCGGGCCGCCTTATATCCCCACCGGGGCTGCCCCGCCAGGGTATCAGGGGTGGGGGAGGGGGTGGGGGAGGGTTTGGGGGTGGGGGGGGTCGCACTTTTGTCGGGGGGGGGGTTCGCACTTTTGTCGGGGGGGGGGTTCGCACTTTTTCGGGGGGGGGGGGGTTAGGTAAGTTAAGTGGGTCAAGGTCACCCACGACACTTGTACTCTAAGTGTTGGCTATACCCCCACCACAACTGGGTCCCTAGGCTGCACAACACCGCTTCGCCAGTATGTCTCCGGCTTCCATGCGGTGCGTCTCGGTGTTCTCTAGCTCTCTATATGTAAGTAATTTTACAAGTTTTAAATGTAGGTCACTACACTTTAACTCTGGGACGATATCGACTTGTAGTATTTCAGTGTTTTGACTCGTGGTCATCACACTTTAACTCTAGCACGTCGGTTATCGTACCAGAGGTGCTCAATAACCTAACTTGTAATGTTTAGGGTGGCGTTTGCACGCCACGTGGTATCGCCATGAGTGTCCTGTCCACATTTTAAGTTAAATTAATTTTACTGTAATCTTTTCCATTTCCAATTCGTTTTGCCAAAGAATAAGGTGTCGCTTTATAAAGTGGTATTTCTCCAGAGTTATAGGGGATTGCAGGGATACAATTAGTTTATTTAGGAGACTCTTCATCTTGGAGTTTAATACAATTTCCACTTTAACTTTGCTTCCTCGGCTCTCACAGCCTAAGCTGTATAGAAATGTTTCTTCTAGTGCCAACTCGGGCCAAGAGAACAGTGTGTTGACTGTAGGACAGCTCATGGTGAAGTGATGCGATACTCCAGCGTACAACCACACCTTCCCCCACCACTGTGACCTTCCCCCACTCCTGCTGTTTCCCCCACCTCTTTTCCCTTGACTCATGCGCTACAAGCAGTCTCTCAGTATTGTGCGGACTTTTGTGAGGGGAAGCCATGTCGCGGGACGTTTTAGGTAAGAAACTTAGCCGTGTTAAGACTTTATTAGTTGCTCAATGCCAACCACTCAAAGTCAAAAGGGTTTCGACTTTAGCTAAGTGGCGCAAACTGTTGCGTGGACACCCTAAGTTTTATACCAAACAGACTAATATAAGTTTTACTGATGAAGATTTGTTTAGAATATTGGATGAAATGACTTTTCCTTGCAATATTCAGTTAGTTACTCCCACTCCTGACAGTTTAGAGTCTTAGTCTCTCAAGCCAATATACCTAGAGTACACAGAGCCTGACAGTCAGTCACTCGGTGGCTGTCGTGGGGTGCGCATTGGTGTCGGCGCTCCTTTGTTAAGTTTTCAAGGTCACAGTAATATGAAATTGGGGGTGTTGTGCTAGTTCAAGGTTACTTGAGGGATTACCGATTGCCCATTTAGGCAGGGTCATGTCGCAAACTCTACTTTAACTTGGCACTTTTGCCGTTTCTTGTCGAAAATTCGCTCCAAGTGGTCAAGGTCACGGGGACTCGGACTGAAACTCGGAGCGTAGTGCGAGAAACGGCAAAAGTGCCAAAAATTTTAAGTTTCGGCGTGACCTTGACCTTAGTGGCGTCGGTGACGTCATTTTGATGACGTAAGGGGTGATGACGTCATCAGCACGTCATTTTTGTGACGTCATGGGTGTGACGTCATGGAAGTGACGTCATTGGTGATGACGTCATCGATGACGCAATCGATGACGTCATCGGTGAGGTCATTGACCTCGATGACGTCATCCCTCAGGTGACCTTGAACTGGCCCAGCATCCCAATTTTGCACTACTTTGAAAGCCTGTGGGGCGTAGCCTGGAGTCTGATGTGAATTAGAATGTGATTCTGCTCATCTACAGGACTATACCTTTCTAACGGTATGCTCGGATTTATCCTACGATGAACACGAGCTGAGAAAAAAGGAGGAAATGAAACATGCTTGAGTATTAATATATAGACTATAGATCGCCCACTGGTCGAAATTCGACCAAAAATTCAGTTGATCTTGAGCCAATTAATGTTAAAATGTTTTATAAATGAAGCATCTGTTTTTCCTCATTTGTTAGCATTTGTTATTATAACAGCTGTCTTATGATTCAATCAATTATCCTTCTCCCATAAGATTAACATTGAAACTTTGAAAGCCTGTAGGGCGTAGCCCCGTGGGCCGATGTGAATTAAAACGTGATTCTGCTCATCTACAGCACAACACCTTTCTACCGGTATGCGCGGATTTCTCCTACGATGCACACAAGCTGAGAAAAAAGGAGGAAATGAAACATGCTTGAGTATTAATATATAGATTTTGGAGATAACATCATATTTGTATTTTTAGGGGCCTTTGCCCTACAAGCCCCTAGTCTTATTTAAAGTGCTATGTAAGAATATATTAACCGTTAACTGCTTAAAAGATAAATTTAAAATGTAATTGTAATGTAATACAATGCAAAATTTGTCAACTAAGTGCGCCGCCAAGCCATGTTTGTACTGAAAGGGAGCCATGGGTTAAAAAGCCATGGGAACCACTGCTGTAGAGTTATTGACTTATTTATTAACTTGTCCAATATTTAATGAATAATTCGAGTTCTTTATCAGTTGTAGGTCTTTAATTAATTACCTGGAAATCTCCTTAAAATTAACTAACCCATAAATAGCATTTCCTTTTTATTATTTTCATAGTAGATAGAACATAAAATTACATTTAAATTGCTTTGTAACCATTAAAATCCTTCATTCATTTAATCCTACATACTACCAGTAGTCTATCGAAACAAAACTTTATTAAAACCTGGATAAAACTATATTAAATATAGCCTACAATACAGAATGCTGATCTCAAATTCAGCAAATTTATTAATGAATATTTACGTCTACGTTCGCTGACAAATTTTCCACAGCACGTGGTCTACTCTTAAAACAGTTTTTTACGTGTTTAACTACATCAGTTTAGATATAAATTGAATTATTCACCTACTGAATAAAACTCTCTCCTGGAATAAACGATTTATTTTTGTGTTAAACTAAATAAATGAAAGTCTTACCTCCAAATGAGGGTACAAAAGAAATATACAGTTTAATGAACATCACGGCACTTCTTCTCGTAACACTGATTAACAACCAAATGAGACCTGGTCACAGTCGGGACCCGCCTTTATCGCTTCTTCCGCACGCAAACTTCAACGTAAAATTCATATTTGAACCCCTCCTACCCCCTACCCGTCCTACCCCTCCTACGTCTTGAAGTGAACTGTTCCCGGCCACGGACACCTACCGCGTCTGGACTTGAAAATAATAATTGTTTTCTCCGCTTAGTTACTAACTAAAAATTTTTCCCACGTAGAATAAAATTAAAATCTTGTAACGAATAATTAAGCCGTAGCTCTTGATAAGCTCCAACCCTTAGGTTGTTGGACACTTAATCTAGGATGTCTCTTTAAGAAACCCTGCATCCAATCAATTCCAGTCTTTTTATTTGTTTCCCGATTTTCAGGCATTTTTCGTTATTTATTTTTGCCATTTCATAAGCAAGTTCTCTAAAATCTCTAGGGGATTTCCCATAGCACATTTTAGAAGACTGAAACATATATTCTTCAAGAGATTTTTCTTCAGGTACAGTAAAAATCAGACGGCTTCTATATTTTGGGGCCTTTCTTATGTCTTACCCTTGAGCTTGCGCTTTGTTTACATACCTTTGTAGGGTTGTGAGTTTAGGGGATATGTGTTTTAGGAACATTGATAGGACATTCTTTACTTTTATGGACAAATAAATATCTCTTTAAAACCACATTAGAATATATTTAAAATATCAGTTTTTTACAATGGGTCCTATCACTAATCCTAATTTCTCCCCTCGAAGTACGATGCCCCCCCAATCTTCGCCGATCCGGTATGACACCTATCAGGGATTGCCCATATGGATAGCCATATGATCAATTCTGACGGGAATAGATCCCTGACTGTTGTCGGATCGGCTCCCCCTCGGATTAGTTCAGATTGGATCGGTTTTCCCCTGTGCGAGTCTCCCCGCCTCCGCTCTCTTATAAAAACACCAGCTCTTTGGACGTCCTGGGCATTTCAAATACCTCGGTACTTCTTCCGTGGACACACTATGATATAAAGTTGCTAGGATTTCTCGCTTCATGTTTTTACGCCACCTTTGTGTCTTGGGATGCTGTTTTTGTAGTACCATCTATCTATATATTTAAAACACAAAGGTAAAAAACATTTGGACAGTTCATCTGTGACTTCTACTGGACCGATTTACATGCGGGTTGTACCAAAATGAACGTTTTCGGTTCTATATTAGGAGGTTTTATTCGTATTTCAAAAATATTTACGTTAAATCGGTCAAAAATTAAAAATTAGCTTTTCTTATGGAGATTTAACATGGGGAAAAAGCCAACATTTCCAATCCTTTGGACAATCCGAGACTTCCACTGGACCAATTTACACGCAGTTTGTACCAAATAAAACGTAAACCTTTGTATATTAGCAGATTTTATTTACTTTAACATTATCTTACTTCCTTAAATTAAAAATATCGACATTTTCAAACCTTTACAATTTATTTATTTTACACGCTTTCAATCAGCTGATTGTAAACACACGAGGTATTTAGTCTAAATACAGTGGATGAGCAAAAGCTCGTGAAGTATCAATAAAAACTGGCTGGGTAGCTGAGTGGTTATAGTGCTCGCCTTTGAATCCATAGGTTGCCGGTTCGATCCTGAGGAAAGTTTGTAGCTTTTTAAAGGACGATTCCGGACCCAGCTGCCATTTGTCATTGGGCTATTAATTAATGATGCTTTCTAACAACTGGTCGATGTTAGATAGTAACAAGACTGGGGTTTGGACCGTTCCCCGTAAAAACGTTAAAAAATGCCACTGGCGTAGATAGACACGAAAACAAGGATTTGGTTTATTATGGCCAGTACCTAAAAACGTTTACTATTATTTTGATGTATAGTCATTTACGGAAAGAAAGTTGCTTAATTATGTAATTAACGTTATCTTACTTCCATAAATTAAAAATATAAACATTTTCAAACCTTTACAGTAAATTTATTTTACACCCTTTCAATCTGCTGATTGTAAACACACGAGGTATTTTGTCTAAATACAGAGTGGATGAGCAAAAGCTCAAGAAGGATTCTGTTTACTATAGCCAATACCGTACCGTCAAGTTTTAGTTTTATTACTTAAATACTTTTAAAGATATTAGACCGTTTCCAGACTTTTTTTCCACCCTATAGTCATTTATTTCAACTTCCAGGTTTGTTTTATTAGTAGGTCTATTGTCTTCGTCATCACTGAATACTTCATTGTAGAATTTTATTCTGGAACAGCTGAGAACTTCTGTTGAAATAGTTAAGGTTAAGGTAACATATTTTGACACAATTTACAGACATAAGACAAGAAACTAATACACAAGATGATGTAATGAAATGAAAAGAAAAATTCTTTATTTAAACAGACAAAGTTAGGGCCACGTGGCCCTTTCTTAAACTTAACCTGTGATGTAGTGTTTTATCAAAAGATGTTGTTTAAAAAAATGACAACAAATCGATATATTAAAGCTCTAAACCTGGTAGGGCCCCCTAAAGCTTTAATTGTTTAATGTTCAGTCATAAAAACTAATTAAAACAATTTAAATAACCATTGATTGCCTTAATTTACATTTTCATACCGACTACTGGAGATAACTGTAAGGTGTTTTGTAAGTGCGTAAAAACTTTCGAAATGAGGAAGGGCTCACCTGCTTCATTCTTTTTCCTTACCACCATAGGACTATCAGGACCAGTGACAAGGGACATAAAGTCCTTTAAGTCCTCCGTCATTAAATGGTGCACGTTAATATGCTTGTTCTTCATTTTGATTGTTCTGATGAACTGCTCCCAGTCATGTGGGATCATTACCTCAAAGTCTTTCAATTCCTTTTTCTTTTTTTCAATTTCTGCATGAACTATATCAGCTTCAAGATGAGTGTGTCCTTTCAACATGAACTTGTGGTTTATTTCTTTCAGGGTAGGGATTTTTGAAACAAGCCAGCAATAACATAGAGCAATCATAATATTTCTGTTTTGCCCAGTACAATTGTCCGACCAAACAGTCAAAGAGTGTATTTCCGGACTTAAAAAAGTTAAACACCATTTTAAAAAGCAAGATGCTACTTCATTTCCTCCCCTCGCACCAAGGGTTTCATCCCACATCATGCAATAAGCGTTATTAGCTGTTGAATCATAAATAGTCTCATTTAAAACCCAAAGTTTTCTTGGTGTAGGTAAACACTTTTGCATGTCCATCATTAGAACTTTTTCATTTGCGTTGTCTTTTGATCGGTTTTTATCTTCTGCCTTGAGTTTATACCTTTTATCAGCTTCGTTTAAATGACTCTCTTTCATTTTAGCCAAGGTTAATTTAATTTCTTCGGTAGTGGCCTCTTTTTCTAATAGAATGTATCTGTCACAAATGTCACATGTATCATTAGTAGGAGGGTGAAATGAAAGATTAAATTCTTTGTTAAATATTTTTCTATATTTCCACTCTGAACATTTTTGTATCCCTTTTTCTTCACACTCAAGGGCATACATTTTGCACATTGAGTTGATGTTTATTTCAGGTCCAAGATATTCTCTTTTGCTTTTCTCGCGTGAGTAATGCGAACAATATCTTAGGAACTTTAAAATGTGACTAGGTACACTCTCAAGAATTTCTACGTAAGTTTTTTTTACTGGTGTGTGCTTTCCTCTTTTATCACCTGCCACAATTCCCGTATCTGACAGGATTTTTTTTCAATACATTAGATAAGTATTTTTCACTTATACTGAAAGTGTTTAGAAACATTCTTTGACAGATTTGGACTTCTTCGCCATTAACCGTGAAAAAGAATTCTCTTGTCGTTTTTCTAAGAGACTTTCTCTTGCCATTTCTACTTCTTTCTATATTTATTTCTTTCACTCTGACATGTTGCACCAAGTACTGGTTGCGTTGAGACCAAGACTCTAAATCCTTCCAGAAACTGGTGTTTAATTGTTTTCTTTGATCTTCGGTTATTCGAGTCCTACATTTTCTTCTGCAATTATCTGGGCAAGCTTCTTTCATAACTCTCCCCAATATAATTTTATTACATTTGTATGATGCTGATTTGTACTCTTCACCCCTTAACCGCTTAGCTTTAGCAATGTTCCGTTTCCAACACTCGGGACTGCTTGTTCGTTTTCTACCTTTTTTCTTTTTCTTTGCACATTCTTCTTTCCCTGTTTCTATATTTGCATTTTCAGATACATCTGCTTCTTCTGCTTGGCCTATGGCACCGATTTCTGCAGGATTATTAACTTCCCATTCCACTTCTTCCAAAGTCCTATTATCTTCCAAACAACCAAAAGATGGGCTATTCCCAGTAACGACTGATTGACTAACTTCAGGAGAAATTTGGCATGAAGAGTTTTCGGTCGATTCAGAGCATACACCAATAAAATCATTTTCACCAATCTGAGACAGAATGTTGACCATTTCTTGATTTGTAAGTGCATTTTCAAAACCTACAAATTCTATCACAGTTTCATCAGGGTCAGGTTCAGTTTCCGTGACAGAATCGATTGCTTCGTCATCAAAGAGTGAGCCATCTTCATTTCCTGAAAAAAAAAAACAATATATTAGCAGAAGTAAAATAAATATATACAAACATAGGTTGCAGCTTCATAACACTGTCCCGAAAAAATATGATGAATGTTGAATAGCCATAGGTTAGGTTAGGTTCGTTTTAAGTTGCAGTTTCATATATGTCCCTCACAACAATCAAATGAAAATAATATTGAGATATATCTCAACATTAAAACAAAACAAACCTAACTCAACATGACCTATCAATAATTTGATATTTTTATCTTATTATTTTGTGGGGAAATCAGTTATGAAACTGCAGCCTTGCTTTGTTTTAGTGTTTTCATTTATAAGTTAACAACATTTCCATTATTTTTTTGGGCCTACAAGTAGGCCAACGTATTAATAATTCCTTGAAGTAAACATAAATATTCAAATCACATACGTTCATGTACTGGCAGACAAATGAATCATGATATCAGACATGATATGAATCATGTACCAAGGCTAAGCCTAGGCCGAGGCCTATATTTAATTTTATGACTCATGCTGTTAGCATAAAAATAATTATGTATTTAATTCTGTAAAACCCTGATTGTTCTGGGTAATACTGACTAAAAACAGTTATTTAATATTCAAACCTTAACAAGTAAAATCAACCCAAAACAAAAATTTCATTAATTTAAAGGTTAGGATTGTAAAACACTTACCTTCACAGATGTGACTCATCATCTGTTCAGATGATGAGTCACACTGATCACTCATCATCTGTAATATGTGTTGATATTTCTTCCAAACTTCTAAAACATTTTAACTCAAGTTTTCTCCTTAATAAATCAAAATAACTTTAAAAAGTAAAGCAGTTATTATTAAGACACCAAAAGTAAGTCCAAAACTTTCTCAGCTGGTAAATGCATCAAGAGGTAAGTCCAGATACAGTTTTATGCTGTTGAGAATTTCAGCTGTAGAAAGGAGTAAGTCCAACCTACATCCTTCTGCTTCTAGAGCAACTGCTGACTTACATCAATATGCTTCTATGTTTTCCTAAACTATAAAAATGCTGGACTTACCACTAGCTGCATTTGATAGAGCATGAAATTCTGAACAAAATGATATTAATATGTCCATATGGCAAAAAAGTAGACTTACCTCCCTCTGCATCTCACGTCCAGATCTGTTGAACCAGCAATCTTTGAAGATCCGTCGTTGAGTTTTATATGAGTCATAAAAAAAATTGTCAACGCGAGTGTACTCTCCTTTTCCCAACAGATTTATTTTTCATTCTTTAAAATAGCTCTCAACTGACCTACTACTTGCCACTTTTGCACAGTACCCAAAATAGGCACCATTATCCCTGTCCACAAAAGGAAGTTTGTCGCACATGGGAATAAGTGAAGAACACAGTTCCGGAATGAAATGTGAATTATCACGATTTCCACCATCACTCACAACAGATAATTTGCATTCTTCCAAAACTCCTGTTGCCCATTTAGAAAATTCATTGTTGTTGTCTGTTTCATCTTCACGCGGTTTTCTTCATGTTCTGTGGAGAATGAGTGTTATCGGCAACCATTAAGTAAGGTTTGGTAAAAATGTGAAAATGGGGGAAGAGCGGTGTATGCAGGATGCACACTTTCTGCTAGCTTAAAAAGAAGTGAGGCATGGCGTCTAGTGCTGTCGTCTGCTTGAGGGTTTGGGTAATTTGCGGCAAATATAAACTGGGATGTGAACTATATATTTTTATGAAGAATGATAGATTGTGCTTGTATATTTACAAGGATTCAAATTGTATTTTAAAATAAAACACTTTCTTCAAAAATAAAATTAATCACAAATAAAGATTTCTTCTTCTCTGACTCTTAACAGTGTTACTCACCTCATCAGCTTTCCCTTTCCAAGGACAGGACTTCCTTTGCCCATGACGCTCTGGTTTGTAGATTCCTGCCACAATTACAAAACATTTCAACGTTGTAACACAAAAATAACTATGAATGGCATGGTAGTTAGCGATGATCGCTCAGAGTTCATTGAACTGTGCCAGATAAATCTGAACTGCACTACTCTAGGGGTTTCACAGCTTTTAATCCACTGCGACTGACAATGTTTCTTACCTCCGCATGGATGACAGTAGTTTTAAGGTAAACAGGCGTTCTCTTCTTTTTTGTTTTGCTTGGACCCTACGAGCAACACCTTACCTTTCCTAAAATAAATGGTGACCATCAAGTTTTCTTTCTACTACAGCTCTGGATAGATCTTAGAACCTTTTGTTCAGAGTGTCAGTTAGATACGTGTTGATGCGTGACAACGCTTTGGCTAGGGGTAGTTTAGTATAAAACTTGTCGTTAAAGCCATGGTGATGTTTTCCTAGCAATTGAGTTTGGTTCCTCATTTCAAAAATAACTTTTTGTTTAAATGGATCATCTCCATCCCTCAAAAAGTATTTTCTACGATAAAGGGTGGTGTATATGAAGTAACCACTAGCACTGTTTAAATTTGAAACTTTTTAATTCCGAAACGGTATGTCGTTTCTTAGCATGTACTGTATTTTTTTGTAGATTGTTATATATTTCTTATGTTATATATCAGCTAACTCGCCTTTCGAACTGTTTTAAAGGCCGTTTCACACCGGCTACCGCTACCGCCTCGGTCGCGGACGTTTCCGTGAGCCATTTCACCAAAACTACCGCGTCCGAGCTGGAGGCATTAGTTTCATCGACTACAGGGTTGCAGACGACCCTGGTTTAACGTTCTGCGTAAGCGCGAGCCAAAACTACCGCGCCGGTAGCGGTAGAAAATCGCTCGAGGAGCGGTAGTCCGGTATGAACTGTCCCATATGATAACACGGTGAGCGATCTTTCCAAAGTTCGCCCAGCGGTAGTGGTAGCCGGTAGCGGTAGGCGGTGTGAAATGACCTTAAGGCTCCGGTCTACCTGAGCACGAACGACGTTACCGAATGCCGCCTCGCGGCCGTAGAGCTAGGCGAGTTTGATGGCTGCAGAGGTTTACGGGAATCGTGTTTTAAAATTATCTAATTATGATTTAACTTTTTCTAAAAGTAGAAAGACGGAACCCGTCTTCTCTGGTTTTAGAATTTTTTAATAAAATTTCTAATTTCAGTTATAACTGTCTAAGATCATCTGTTTTTCTCGATTTAAACTGAATTTTTTCATTAGTTTTGATGAAACTACCAAAGTGAGATTACCAAAGTTAGTAAAGGAAATTTAGCACCGTTATTCTTCTTTAACATGACACCTTAGTTACAGCTCTAGGCTGCATTTAGCAGAAGATAACAGAGTTATAATAAAACTGTTTGCATAAAGAAAAACAGATGATTCACCGGTACATTAGTGTATAAATTCGAAATATCGATAACAAAAAAAAGTATTGATAACAAAAAACAAAAGAGGAAAATATCATACAGTGTACAAGTGTGGGAAAACTTACTAATTAAACTCAAAATCTATCTTTAACTGTAGTGGAGCGGAAAAACACTAATATTTATAATAACAGTTACTAATACATCAAAATTAATTGAAAAATATAATTATATTAAAATTAAACTGTGGAAAACACTTCAAGATTCTCAATAGGCAAAAATTTAATTAAAAGTTTAGCATAAAAGAAAGGTTTGGAAACGACGTGCATGGTTTTTTATCTAAAACTTGGTTGCCATGATTCAGATAACATGACAGGATGATAGCAAACTTTCACTTAACTCATGATTAGATATAGCAAACTTTCATTTTCTTTCACGCAAACACATTCATCTATGCAACCACACTCACAAACGGCCATGGAGACAAACATTCACAATTCATTCTAACAATCACACATTCATAAAAATTATAAAATTACTACTAGTTATACTAATCTACTATCTTTGGTAATATTAATATTCTTGACTTTATCAACAAATTCATAACAATTTTTTTCATTGTGACAGTATTCTAGTTGTGACTGGTCGAAATGGATCGCCATTATAAGATCTGTTACATATATTTACCGTCTTGTAAACAATTACAGTATAAGTGTAAATATATCGAGTAGTGTTGGAAGATGTTTTATTATTTCAACCTGATTATCAATACCAGCACGTCTAATCCTAATAAAGAAGTTATTAAATAAACGAACACCAATAAAAGTGCCTTCTCTTATTTACGTTCACTTGTAAAATTGTGCTTTGCGGGCGCCAAAAGGAAATTATCCTCATTAATGGGTTATGGTAAAACTAGGCTATCGAAAAGTTTCATTTGGAAAAGAAGGCAGCGAAACAATTTATTGCAGCACATTGGGGCAAAGTATAAAAATAATACAATAACCCTGTATTAAATATTTAAATATGGCTTATATATGAAATATGGGGTAAATTAGGTTATAGTTAAACAATTTTTCCTCTGCGGGACAAATTACTGTATTTATAAGTTTCGCTCCTTTTCAGCTGCGATACACTACGCAAACACTGGTCACCGTAATCTCCAGTTAGTTAGCTCAAGAAAACACAGTTGAAAAAACAGTCGGTTAGGTTGGATGTAGGGTCTTTTTTGGAATGTCCCCGCATTTTTAAACAATTTTCTATTGAGTTCCCACATAATGGAAATGGTTAAGACTCGACTGGTAGTCAAGTGGGAAGTTATTTTATCGTGATCGTTATCAGTAAGATTATCTTTGGGTCCTTCACCTGCTTATCAGTAGGCTGATAAAAGGTTGCGCGCTCGGCTTACATATTCACTCGTCATAATGTTTCTAGTTTATAATTTTATCCTGCAGTACATTCCTTAGACATGTTGAAGGCAATAGAAAATTGTTTAAAAATGCGGGGACGTTCCAACCTAACCTCACCTAACCGCCCCTGGCTCTCCCGGCGGGTCAGTCTCGGGATAGCCGTGGGACGGCCTAGGTTAGGTTAATTTAGGTTAGGCGTCTTAACCATTTCCATTATGTGGGAACTCAATAGAAAATTGTTTGAAAATGCGGGGACATTCCAAATAAGACCTACACATATGTCTTACTTTGACTTTGTGTATTATAATAAATAGATAATCATTAAAAATAATGTACGGTTACCGTGGAGTATTATAATTCTTGTTTCATCATGTTATACATGACTAAGAAAAGATCAGTTGTAAATTAAAAAGTTTATTAAATTCATGAATTAAATGGATCTGGAGTGACCATGTTATTGCAAAATATTGAAATATTAAAAATGTTTATTTCAAAGTTAAATACGGCACTATGATCAATCGATATTGGTATTAATAGTCTACCTTTCTATTTTTATCGAAATTTATGTAAAAAGTAATTCATTTCCATTAAAATTATTAATGAACTCTACTTAAGAATAGGATTTTTTTATATTATCACTCTTGCGATGTTTGATTAAATGCGTGGATTGCCAGGAAATTCTTGAAAAAGTCTCATTGAAAATGTAGGTAACTTAAAACACAGATAATCTATTTATTAAAGAGGATGTTTGTATGTACAGTATATTTATATATTTGTAATCGATAGATACTGAAACCACTGGATCGTTTGCCATTAAAAGTGATGTGGTAAATTTCATGGAGAAATTTTGTGAGCCATTAGTTTTCTTATACCCCTCAGGGCATCGCCCCAGAACCATAATAAACGTACCGTTGTCAGGTTTTTTTTGGTGTTTTTGATTTGAGTTGTTTATGAACACAAGATATGCAAACATCTTCATTGTAATTATTTTTATAAACAGCTGTTCTAATTTAAAGTGTTGGGGGAGGAAGTTCTCACTTAAAGTATTGTACGGTGTAAAGAATGGTAGTAAAAAACTACAGGATAATATAAACTTGCGACGAGTGACCGTTTATTTTCTTTATAATCTTTTAGGTGTACCAGTCTTCAATTTTATTGTTATTGTGGAAGAAGGCGTGTTCGGCAACAGGTTTATCTTCGTCATTGTGAGCAATATCTGCCCTGTCATCCTTATTTTTAAATGGTTTGCAGTTTCGCCAATATATTGTTTGTGGCAGTATTTGCAGTCAAGTTGTTAAATGATTTTTATTAAAGTTCATTTAAATATTTATAGGGTATTTCTACTTTATGTTACTGCTTTCAAATACATCGGTTTCTGTGATTAATTTGCAGGTACCACATGTAGGTTTATTGCATGGCTTGCAACCCTTTTTTGGATGGTTTCCGCTATGTTATTTATTTTTGTCGTCAAATCTTTTTGTACTAGCATGTTTTTTTTTTAAGTTTTGGAGTCTTCTTATGATGTCTCTAGGTGGCTTAGGGAAAATATTTTTAGTTTCAGGTGTCTGTTGAAGTATGTTGTATGCCGACATTGCCGACTTCATTACACTGTACATCTATGAAGCCTCGGAATAATTATGTAATAAGTTTGGGTTAATTCACTGGAAAGTTGTTTGTAGGTGGATTCTTCGGTTGGTTTTTTAATATTTTGATTATTTTTTTCCGGATATCCAGACTTTTGAAGGGATGTTGTCAACCTTGTTGTTAACCAAGTCTGAATAATTAACGAAATCTGAATTCTTGCTGTATAGTTTTGTGGCTGTAAATGAGGGGTTCTTTGGTATGGACTTCTTAATGTATGTAGGATTACAGCTGTAATAATTTAAATATTGCACGGTGTTAGTTTCCTTTAAATGCAATTTAGTTTTAATAAACCGGAATTTAAAACAATATCGACATCGAGGAAGGTAACGTATGTAGTCGAGTAAGCTCAAGTAAAGCGGTGGGGTTAAAAACTGTTCAGTGATTCTAAAAATGCATTAAGATGATCTATATCATGCTGCCATATAAAAAATATCACCATTATACCAACACCATGAAAAGGTAAACGTACTACTTGTGTTTCCAAAAAATCTTTTTCTATCTTCCCCATAAATATGTTGGCATAACTCGGTGCCATACGCGTCCATGACCGTTCCATTTATTTGTAGTGACGTCTTGTCGTTAAACCTGAAAACATTCATTGTTAATATGAAATTGAACAAAGTTAACAGAAAATTAGTCGAGGGCTTGGAACTAGCAGGTCGAGTGTTGAGAAATTCTTTGACTGCTTCAATACCTCCTTGGTGGGAAATATTCGTGTAAAAGGAAGTGACATAGGCAGTTTCCAATATGGTGTTTTCATCCATAGGTTGATCAATCTGGTTGAGTTTATCCTATCCAGAAAGTCGTCAGTATTTTTATATGCGATGGTAACTCCCTGACAAAAGGTTGAAACTGATCATCTATATAACTAGATATCCATTAAGTCGGACTGCCATACGTGGCAAAGATGTGGCGTCCTGGAGGAGATATAGGGGTTTTGTGAGCAAGGTGTAAAAGGTTCGAGTTTGAGGATTCATTGGAACCAGCAGATCTTTGCATTGGTTTGACAGAGTTCTAACTGCTGAAGAGTAACCTTTGAGAAAAACAAGTTTGAATTTTCTTTTTTCAATATTTTATTTATTTATAATCATAAATTAGTTTTCACGCTTTCTGAGGACTTACTAATATTTATAGATGAGATAAGTTGAAACATAGAATTGTAGTTTGTCACATAATATGTATATAGACTATGTACTTTTGCAGTTAGAACCTTGCCACTTCCAAGTTTGATCAATCAGAGAGTGACAAGGTTCTAACTGCACATGCAACAGTATCAAATTGAAAATAGAAGTAAAATTCAGGCATAGAGTAAAAATGACATAGTTTATTGTGTGAAACTTTACAAGATTTATGAAAATAACAATTATTCTATACCTAACTTTCAAGTTTTACATGAGTTTTAAAATATTTTGTTAAAAAATTATGTCTTTAGTCTTTGCACAAAAAGTGTGATAACTTCTGCTTTCTACTTTAAGATGGTATTGTAGAACTCTCTGTCCTGAAGGGGCATGAAAGGATAAGTACTTTTTATGTCTTTTTTCTTAAGGTCCGATATTGTGGTGGTACATCGAAGAACCTTTGGACGTACATAAAAAACAGACAGACTTGGAGGCTCAGTTTCCTGCTTCTTTGACTTTGACTTCTCTGGCCCATTGCGTTTTGGAGTTGCCATAAACTTAATGTTAGCACCGTTGTAGTGCTCTAGTTCGTCATGGCTCGTTTTGTTGAAAATCTCCCCAAACGCTTGTGTATGTTGAATTATGGTGAACCTCACATTACTATACTTGCTGAAAAAGAGGTTATAGTTGTTGTTTTACAGAACAAACAACAAGAAACGTGTCTACCAACCGAATTAGCTTGAAATACCCTAACATATGAATATAAATTACCCATGGCCCAGATACCCCAAGGCCCAGTTACCCCGCAGCACCTTACATCTTTTTGGTACTTGTATGCCAAAGCAGATGTTTTGAATCTAATGTCTTTATTTGAAAGTGATAACAAATTTTTCAAAAATCCAAATTTTTCATTATTCTAATCTTTATGATTTGTTTGACCAACTTCTGCGGTGGACGTACTTGGCATATTTAAGTCTGGTTCAAAATAATTCTCATTTATAACTTGAACTACAGAAAAAATTGAATTAGTTTTATAGAAGGTATCAATTTTTTTAGTATTATTTTTTACTAATGATTTCAAAATGAGCTTCTTCTTTAAGATTTTTCACCTTACGTTTGTAGGCCCCGCTTGCTATGTTATAATTTAGCTTGCGGTTATTTTTCAAGGTAATAAGCTTCTGAGTTGGCCTATCTTTTGATCCGAACTATCTGCTTGGAACACTTTTACTTACACGTTTCACATTTGGACTATATTGAAAAGGCACATATTAAGGTCAGATTTTAGTTCGACGAATACTCCACACATTGCACAAAATACTTACCTAAGGGTAAATCCCACAAAATTGTAAAAGATGTTGTAAGTATGCAGCAGAAATCTCAAATATCAATATGTTATAATCCTGCACAGCACTCACAAATTAAATAGCACAAGTGATGTCATGTCCATGTAGAACATTTCTGGTCCGCTGAGTCCAGTTCCAGGTTAGTTTTTTTATTTTATTTTTTATTTCGAAAAATATTTGGGAATCATATTTTTAATAAGGTACAGATTTTTACGGTTACAATATTGGCTGGAATGAAAGTTAAAAAATTGATCCACAACACATTTTTCATACGAGCCCACAAGCATGAGCCTGGTGATCCAAGGTGTCTGATGCAGTGGCTAAATTTAATGTTTCGACATTGCCTTAAAAGGCATAACGTACACCGGTATTTAAAGCCATTTGTTTCTTTGAAGCATCAATATGAATAGACTATACTTCTTTAGCAATTGTAGTAACATAATTTTCTGAAAACTTAATTCTAAATATCAGTGCTCCTGGATTGATATCCGTAATTAGATTTTAAAGAACAGAGCTCTGGTGTTGAGCCTAATAAACGTGTTTTTTAAACACTTTGAGCTCTGCCTGTAGGTATGGTATCAGTTTTTATAATCTCTTCCTTTGCGTTGATTTTATAGTTTTCTTTACTGTATTTTTGTTCTTATTATTTTTTGTCTTCTTTGGTGCTTACGCATTTATAGAATCTTACTGTGAAATCCTCATAGTAGTTTAAATGAATATTTTTCCCTTACGCGTTTTACAATTTCCCATCATGTATTTCTCGTTTTCTGCTACAAAGTGGATTGAACCACATCTCTAGTGGTGCACTCTTAAATTACACCTCTGCTTTTTTAAAGCAGTACCCAAAAAGCTCATTTTTGAGTGTTTGATGCAGACACAAATGTCACGATCGCACATTTTGGGATAAGTTACCCAAAAGGGTCGAGATCTGTAAAAAGTTAAGCTCGAGAGTTTCATGTTCGTGACGATCTGGAACTTTTTATATAAATTGTCTATGGTGTAAAGAAGGACTCTTCTCTGTTTTTATACGGCCCTTTTCTATGACATCTTTCTTTCCTGGGCACATACGAGACACAACAATACAATTATCATTTTTTCCTTTGGAACCTTTTTTATATTTTTCACCTTTCTTTACTAATTCTACAATTCGATTTTTTATTTTTTCAATGTACGATATTCGATATTCTTGTGCTTTGTCACGCCCCACTTGTTTCCTTCCTCTTTTCTTCTGGATGTATTCATCTTTTTTAACAACCTATAACAGGAGATCCAGGAGATGAAGGTGGAGTAATTATAGCATTTTCGAAAACCTGCTTCCTTGCTTTTTCCACACGATATCTCTCACGCCAATATTTACTCATCTTGGGCTGTGCCTTAGGTTTCATATCACTTGCAGGGGATTTCCTATATTTATACTTTTAGGGTGATGTTTTTCTATTTCCATGTACCGGCTTGAAATTTGTTGAAGAATCTTCTCGTACTTTATAACCATTTTTGTTTTAATTGCATAAATTTTTTAGAGGAAATGTTGAGAATTTATCTAGATTGCCGATACGTCTGACATCTTTGATGAAGTGCATTAGTCCATGGACATTGTGGGAAACAAAATGTCTGCCAAATAATTTACTGGACCCTTCAACCAAAACTTTGAGCAATCATTCAAAATAGTCAAGCAGAGGAGTTGTTTAGTTTTCTTTACACAAAATTCCTATGGCTACAGTCAAACATATAATATTGTCGTACAGAATATTTTGTATAACTCATTTCTATAAAATCAGTTGAAATTGAATGTACTCGGTTGTTTTTCAGTGCTTGAAATGAGACAGACTACGAGGATTCCTGACAAAATCTTTATTGATCCAGCCTCTTAAGTGATCAAGCCTTCGGGAGATTTAATTAATTATTGTGCTTGGTTGTGTAACTTGTTAAGGTCCACCTATCAACAAGTAAATTATTTTATTCGTTATTCCTAAACACACTAAGTGCATATAATCGAGTGGAATATTGATAACTAATCCTAAATTAGAAATTTCAGTCAGGCTAGACGTGCCACAATCATATTCTTCGTCTTTCTGGCTTACAAAATTAGCATTTCTCCTTAGAGGAGCATTCAAATCATTAAAATAAGCTCTACAATTTATGTTTTTCCTCTCATCTGTGCACATTGTACAACTTGAATACTCTCCGTAGCCCTTAACAAGTAGAATATAAGACTTTGCAAGGGCGTCACTAGTAAAATATAAAATAATGATTTGCAGTGTTTTATTTCATATGTGTAGTCCATTCTGTACAAGCTTTTGGTCCTCTAAAACAAAATCGCGAAGAAACTAACTGGCCGATGGAGATTTTAAAAGCCCATGATAAGCACCAATAATAAAAACTTCTCCTGAAGGGACATCCTGTGCTTGACAGCCCATTAGGCCAAGTCTTCCTTTAATTCTGCTTGTTCAATATTTGCCTATTATTGGTATCCAAATCTGAGAGACTTTGATCACTAAGAGCATGACATTCAGGTGATCCATTTGCATCAAGATCAATTACTAAATTCTTATCAGGGTCAGAAGTAATAATTGAAGCGCTCTTTTCCAAAGATCATATTCTTGGTCCAAAATCACAAATTTCCAGGAAGCTTTTAATAGTTATTATGATTGTGATTAACACAGAACTATGTAGTACAATGCATAATTGAAGGTAATATAGTTAAATTCCTTGCAGTTTTTTTCCAAACCCCAACTATGTCCAACGGACTAAGAGCGGTTTGGCAAAAAAACCTTGGACTTAGTTGTGATTGGAAAAAATCCCCTATATCAGTACAAAATCCATCAATAATATTAGGAATTTTTTTTTAATTTTACACTTTTCACAAAAACTGCAGACATCGGTCTTTGTACTTCCAAATCCAATATTAAATCTAGTCTAAAAAATACCGTAGTATTTTGAAAACGAAGCAGTGGGCATTGAACTTTCTACCCGCATACTTTTCCAGAGCCTCCACATTTTTTTAACGCTAGGCCTAATATCCGGTCCCATGTACACTCGTGCACTTTTGGCGCGGCCATAATGACTTTCTCTGCATTTAAAACTCGCTATATGTTGAATTATTGAGGTTTGTATTTCAATATCCTTTGCCTTTAACCTAGGCGCTCCTCTTTTTCAACTCTTTGTTCACCAGTCAAGTGGAAACTTTTACTTATACCATTTAACCTATATCTGCCAATCTGAGTCAAGGATGAGAAGGTTTTCGCACATACAGAAACAAGATTGCCATTTTTCTCTCTTATGAAGTATTTTGTAAGCAGCTTTGGACGTGGTTCCAAAACCCTTGGTCTGCGACGTTTAGGCTCTACACAGATCACGTACTTTAACAAAAAGTTGTCCTGCTCCACTTTTGACAAATATACTTATAGATTTTATAAAAAAAGTCTTCAATGTCTTCTTCGTCTAAATGCCTTACCTTACAAGTTTTACTTTGAATGTTCTAATGATTGCAGGTTATGCTGGGCCTACCATGAGCACTGGAGCTATTTCTTGCCTGTTTTTGTTTGTTTTTATCCCAGTTGTCACTATTTCTTTGCCTTTTTCTACTTCTTCCACAATCAGGCACTGGATTAACTAAACCTTCAAGGTGAAAGTCACTCGTTTTAAAATCAAACTATTAATAATAATAATAATAATCACAAACAACTTATTAAGCACCAACAACTTTCAAACATAACCTCCAACCTGGAACTGAAATAAATAACATTAGTCAGGTGTGTTGTGGGAAAAGGGTATTGTGCGCATGCGCAGATGACTTAGTGGTGTTTGGAAAGTACCATATGAGGACTAAGCGAGGTTTTGGAAAAAATACCATTATTGCAAGGAAAATAGATATGATAAACTCAACTGTGAAATAAAGCCAAAACGGGGTTTAGTTGATTCTACAGACCCATCCTAAATAACGCCCGTCGCTCTCCGTCTGATAATCCGTCAAGCTCAACCAGGTTCCTTCTTTGGAAGCTGTTGGTTAGTAATAGTGAGAGAATCATAGAGCACTCCACACCATCACAGTCATTTGAATGGACAGATAGCACGGTTGAATTTATTCTCACAAATTTCTCACTTCCCTCTAACATTATTAGGTTACATGTTTTGAGACTGGTGTTTACTGCTTCAATCAGCTCTTCTAGCACTTCGTAGCATGTCGTTCTTGAACATGTAGGTGCAAGTCTGTCTTTTTTTTAGAACCCTTTTTGCATCAGTTGCTATGTCCACAAGCACTTGGCATCCTCCAGAGATAAATCAAAGTGTCTCTCCCACGGTGAGGAGTTGTCTAGTAGGATCCATCTTTGGGTGATCTTCTCGCGGTAAGTATTGGTACATTTCGTGGGATAATCGAGTAGATATTCAGTTATCTTGACAAGGCATAATGGGCTTCTATCCGGTGACTTCTCTTCATTCAGCAGGTGCATTGTAAGTTCGTCCATCTTATACATTTTAGACCTTTCCCACAAAGATTCAAGAAATTCAGGAACAGGACTGAATAGATTGTTTCTGTGTGATCCTCAATTGATTCGGAATATGATTGCTATTGCTATGCTGAGATTGATTGCCTTCTGTGTTGCGACATATTAAAAATATTAAATTTTAAAGTTGCTTCAAAATTACGTCTGGTCCCCTCTGTATTGAAATCAGTGTCAATCAACAGAGCGAAATATGTTTACCTACAACGGCACAATTTTTTTTGTTTTTTTTTTTGTACAATTTTAAAAGAGGTGCAAGGTTGGTATGGGACACCCAGCAAGATAGTATCATATTTGCATGATAGTCCTCCCAAAAATTGGTTCTTTATTTGGGATGGCACTTACTTTCTAACGAACTCATTAGGAAGTACATCATTGACTTTACCTGATAGCATGCTAATTTAAATTTTACAATTCAACTAAAATTTTAACTATAATAGCAGATTACAAAATTGATTTATCTTTTAGTGCGTACTAAGTTAATGTTTAATTTAAAAGGGTGGCAGTACAGTATTTTCATTTAAAATAAAAAAGCTTTTTTATTTCCTGCCCCAGAAAACTATCTGTTTTTAAAATTTAGCGACCAAACATTTTCACCCAAAATAAATATGACATTATTTTTTTCTACTCTAGCGGCCAAATTATAACATCTGAGGCAATCCTCGCGAACATCTTTCAAGTTACTACAAGTTTGGTTTTATGAATTTTTGCCCCCCAGTCCACACAATTAAACATAATTAAATGTTTATTTATTTTTGCAGGGAATTTTACCCCATGTAGACGTATTTTACTCAGAACCTTCACTTTGCACATAGACATATCTTGCACAGTACCAATATCAATTAAATTATCAAACTTAAAAATTATCATGATGATTTTCAATATCACGTATTCTTCTTTTGACTGTGAGTCTGAACGAATTGCTATATCAAGCAACTGATTGTTTTACTTTGATTGTTATTTACTGACCTGGTCCTACGGCTAAAACATACGTCCTTTGATGTGTATGGTAATTTTAATATTTTAACCATTATTTAACATACTTTTGTTAGTAACTACTGTATTATTGTATTTAGAAGCTTAAAGTTTTTTTATTTGCCTTGACAGTAATTTTTTAGGAAATTAGGTAAATTTAAAAGTTTTACACCATTAAAAACTGAAATGAAGGAATTGTAATGAATGCCAATATTACATTATGTATTTATCATTGAATGTTCAATATTACTGGATCGTTATGTTATTCCCTGGAATTTCAACACAACTAATTGAAGGATAGTAACTGAATAGTATTTTTGTAAATAAAAGGGGTTTTTGGCAAGTTTTATCCAATTTGTTAAGATTTCCAATTATTTTTTTTAATGGAATTTTTCATTGTTTTCGATGATCTACTGCACATTCTTTATGCAGTTAATCCATTAAATTTTATTTTATATATTTATTTATACGTATTTTATAATTTTAAGTAAATACTTATACAATACCTACATAATAAATTTATTCACAACTCCGTTAACCTTTATAGAATTCGGGGGAATTAGGGTAGGAATTTGGGGAAAGAGTCTCTGAAAACGAGCCGTAGGCGAATATATTTTCATTCCTTAGATTGAGTTAGTTGCATAAGTTCAAATTTAGGTTATTTCTGCAGACGTGGGAGTTAATTTATGTTATAAATAAATGACAAACTCATTTATTTTGCTATTTTGCTCATTTACAAACTCTTATATTTATATGTATTCTGATCATTATATGTGACTTAAACAACAATTAACGAATTTCTGGGCAAACCCTGAGCTGGCATGGGGGCGGAGCCCCCATCGAGCCGTAGGCGAGTGTATCTTATACACCGTTCAAACACCAAACGCCGTCTCACTGGTTTTTGATTCCCATCGATATTTTACAAGGAACGGAATAGTATATTTCGTCACTAGTCCGGAAAGTGGTCAAGTGGTCGTTATCGGTGCTTAAAAAAAAACCAATTTTGATAAAATTTTGTACAGTGGTGTAAGGCAGCATTTATCATTTGAAGTTCGAAACCAACTTGATCGGACCATGGGAACAGGGTTTTGTGGGGTTTCGAAAGGGTCAAAGATTGGCTTTTTTCATTTTTTAACATAAACTTTCAAAACTAAACAATTTGAGTTAAACCCATTTAAAAGAGCTTAAAATACAAACAATTTGGTATTTTGAATTTTTAACTTGGCTTAACAGGTTACGGAGATTTATTTCCCATGTTATTCCTATGGAGAACTAACTAAACCTTCTATCTCCTATATTTATTGACTTAATTGGAACAAATTTGGTATGTTCATTCACTAAATAGTGTTCACCTTAAATTTACTTAAAGCACCATATAGTGGCAAACCTACCTACTTACCCACATGAGGATTATGGGAAAATTAAAATGCCAGAATTTGATGAAATTGAGTATTTACGTGTACTGCTAGGCCCCCTAGCAAATTTGTTTATTTAGGGTACTAACCCTTATTTGGTCTTTTTAGTTCTTCTTTAATGAATTGAACCACTCTAGTTCGTAACTCTTGATTGACTACAGTATATACTTTTGCACCCGGGGATGAGTACCCAAATTGATGAAGAATAGCATAATACAACCAATGCCCATCTCCTGGCATTACAGCTACCTCCAAAATCCCTTCAGAAACCTCAACAGTTTCAGTAAGTATGTCTGAGAAAATAGGATTTGTAAATCGGATGAGAGTTGTCAATGGATTTGGTAGTGAATGAGTTGGGAGATTTGAAGATTCCGTGAGTTCTGGGAAATATTCATGCGGTTGTGCCAGTTTTACAATCTTTTTTCAGCATTTAATTTTTCCTACAACATTTCATTACAGATGAGAATATATTTCAATTTTAAAGTCATGAATGTTTTCTTTTTAATAATAACGAACCTTAATATTTATTTCTAACAGAATCATAACTTGGTTTAAAAAAGCTTTAGCTAACAGAGCTAATAGAAACAGAGTAGAAGGTATTTATGTTTGTCAAAGTAATATTTTACCTTGCATGTCCCACACCATGTAAGTGTAAGTGTATCCCGCATCCAGGGATAAGACGGACTCGTCATCCTTCTCGACGGTTTGGAGAGCCGGTGACGGAGGCACCCCGGATAACTCTGAAGTGACGAGTGAGAGGACCGATGACATGTCGTCTCCGTCGTCCGTCTCGGCGGCTGGGACAATCCGCCGCTCGACGAGACCTGCTTGGCCCAGTCCTTGGTTTTCACCAACGGGGGGAACAATCCATTAATCAAACGTTGGGCCTTTATGGGAATTAAATTTTACTAAAACTGTTACAGGTAGATAGATGGTTTGGTGAAGTTTATCTTTCATTGAACACAAAGTCTTCTACTGTTCCAAGGAAACCACCAACCATTTATCCACAAATTGGCTCTCAACACAACTCGGGCTCCTTTTGTAAGATACAAAATAGCTCTTAGGCCATTTGTGTCATCAGTACCAATGCTTGCTACTGGATTATTATGTTTTGCCGGAAGTCTAGCAATTTTTACATGAAGACCCAGTAATCTTTTCTCATAAAATGTTTGGGCTGATGCTTTTGTCGTAAACAAGTAGATTGCTTCTTAGAAAGATTTTAGCTCTTCTTGATGTACATTTCTTACAAATCTACTGCTAAATGGGACAAATTCATAATTTCGTTGGATTATTTCTATAAGGATGATGGGTAAGGATCATAAGATTTATATCAAAGATGAATATAATTGTTTACTGTATATTAAAAATACATTAAATTATACTTACCGGTAAGACTGATCTGTTTGTCTCATTAAATGTGTTAGTGTTATTGCATCTTTAAATTTTCAAAATACATCAGCTCCCTTTTTTTCAAGTTCGGTTTCTGCATTGGAAGAATAAATGGGTTTGCTCAATACAGGTGGCAGTTGCCTGATATCACGTATTACGTAAACATTTATGCCTCCAAAAACCTGATATTTACGGTATAAAAATGGAGTCTATTATAAAATTAGTTTTAAACATACCGTACTTACATAATGTCTACCAGTATCATAAAATGTAGTAAACGTGGTAAAACGTTGTGTTTTAGAATTGGGAAAATATAAATCCTTAGTTCATTTTCTTCAGAATGTTGTTCATAACAATTTATTCATTTAAATGCTAAGGTGCAACATGTACACACTATCGTTTCGTATAGAATTGCAATTTATTTAAAATTGAAATAGCTAATGATTTTAAAGTCAGAAAAATATGCTAGAATGTGAAGTAGTAAACGATTGTATTTTGTAAAAATGTTTTCAATCACTTTTTTGCCATTTGATTTAAATTCTTTGTGTAAGCTTTTAACCTTCACTTAATCAATTGTAATGAATATGTTAAACTTTGAAAGTACCTGTTCAATTTATAAAAAATTTGTAATTTATCAAATAAACATTCTAGTTTTATTAATGCCTGTGTTTCGTTGTAGGGGTAGTATATTTTTTCGCCTTATATTTTTTCGATCATTCCAAGCATCGGTAAACCTATCATGGAGTACTCGTCAATGAGCAAGAAGCGCACTGGAGCCATTATATTCAAGAACTCATGTCTTGCTTCTCCTTCAAGGGGGTTAAATTTTCAGTATTGGACAGGTACCTATGTTTAAAGCTGAATGAATGGTGTTTCCATCTATATTGAAGGCAGCAGATCCCGTAAAGGCCAGAAGAAGACAAGACTCACTAGTTAAAGTCTCTGACAATCTAGCCGTCATAGCTCTGATCAGTACTTTTTCCACAACCCGCTTTACCTTGAACGATCTTAAATTGGATGGAAGATACATCCTGCGAAAAGTTTATTTCGGCTGCGATTTGGTCCTCCAGAATACTCATCACCTATGGGGCCGGTTATAAATTATGTCATAGCTTTTTGGCCTTTTTCGAACCCCTCCCCCCAAAATTATCCCACTATCATAATTTTTCTGACCCCGGCCTTCTCAAAAAAACTACTTTATACTTAACAAACTCCCGTTTTAAGTAAAAATAATACTCTTTTGTCATATCTATTTAAGTTCTATTCTTTATTGATTTATTAAGACTATCAATTAACTTTTTAACACCATTTTGTCGGTAGTTTGTTGAAAGAACTATTTAAAACGGATATTTTCATTTACAAACCACTGTAGTACCATATTATTTATAGGATCGGAAGTGATTGAAAAATACGACGTATTTCAATACCCCCCAACGTAGGATATGCGTCATCACTGCTCTCTACCTCTCCTTCCCTTGCAGGTGCCAAGGTCATTCTACCCGCCCTCTCCCGCCATTCCTTATCAGTTCCTTTCCTATTGCCACAATAAAGCAAGAAAACATAATGCTCAGTTCACGTTGTATTAATTTTTAACCTTTAACATTTTATTACTTGTTTACTTACATACATCAAATCACTACGAATGGTTAGTTAAAAGTTGAAATAGATTTTTAGATTTGTCTCAATTTGATTGAGATAATCATAATTAAACATTTTGTAATATTGTTCATTATATAATACTACTGTATTAAAACAAATATATTTTTAGATTTATTGGATATAACCAAACGGTTGTGGCTAAATGTTTTATGGATTTTGAATTTAAAAACGTATTAATATATAAGTCTCAATAGTAATTATATCAGCACATGTAGAAAAATTTCAATTAAATTAACAAAAAAGTTAAGAAAAAACACAAACTTAAAAAAAATTTACATAAATATTGACAACATTTACAAAATAGGTACGATAAAATACAAATGAAATGATGAGATTCGGCATCATCCTGGTTAAACGAAACATCATTAACATATTTTATGCGTTGCTTTTTGTTTTAATTATAAAACATTCATTTTCTATGAAGAGGAATTCTTTTTAAAATAATAAATAAAAAATAAAAAATAACTAGTTTACATTTAAAATAGTTGGTTTTAATTGTTTTGAATATTGTGTCACTTGTAAATTGTAGGATAATTTTTATAAGATTATTTTACTAGTATAATGGACAAAAACAAATTTCGAAAAATGCTGTCAATTAGCCTATGTGTGGTTTGTGGTCATGCATCCCCTTCTTCTGTTCTTTCATACTATATTGAGTTGCATAATATTTTCCACATCCTGGACAGTATCTGCTTTTTAGTTCGCCGCGGATAGTTCAGCAGTAGTAGTCGAAGGGAATCTCTTGGAATTATGAATCTACTGTGATTTTCATGGCAAATTGAATGTAAAATGGCCATAACCTAAATGAAACATATTCTGCCAGAGGAGGGGCTGGGTCCAAATTATGTTTCATTAGCATTGGCGGAGGTATAAATCCATCAGGGAGGATTTTCCCTCATTTCGCTACGAACCTCGCTGCAGCATGCTCCATTGCTACATTTTGCGATTTGGAGCATATATTGTGATTCTTTAACATGTCTGGCATACCATTCAGGCCTAGGATGAGTGCCAGTGTCAGGTACGATTTCATCGGGGCTCACGTTCTCGGCCACCACTCTTTGGCCGTCAATATCCAGTTCGCCCCAAACTTCTACCAAAGTTTCTCAAGCAAATTGAAAATTCTTCTTTTCGAGTTCCACGTCCATTGTCATTCCTTTTGAGTCCAGATGGCCACCAAATTTGTCGTGAGGGAGGATAACCCCGGCCAGTTGATGGCTTGAGTTGATGGAATGAGATAACCTTCTGGTACCTTGGATACTCATCTGCCCCTCCGTCGACTGAGAAAGTGAGTACGGGTTTGACCTCTCCTTCATATATCAATGGTTGAAACCCCTTCCACCTGCCTACTGTACGTTAGAAAGTATAAGATAGATAAGGCAGTCCAGTCTGGGTTGTCCACAAGCAAACATGTATATATCCTAGTTTTATCTAAATAAAGTTCAACTATTTGTCAGTTATGAAGCGTATTTATATTTCTTCCACATCGGCCACCTCAATATTACATTATTGGTGACGATAAAATGTGTTTATATAAACTGAAAAACTATTTAATTCAAAGTAAGTGTGGAAATTAAAAAAAGTGTAAGCTGCTGGGTGAGTCTCCATTTTGATACTGTCTATTTCATGTCTGAAACTGTTTGTCCCTCACAAATTAGAAAAATGTCTAAAGCACCATTTTTTAATCCCGACGAAAAGTTTTTCATTGTATATTAAAAGACTAGAACTGTATTTTAAGATTTAAAAATTTGATGATGACCTGAGAAAAAGTTATTTACGTGTAAGTTTTCAACCTAGTTTTTATGTTGATCGCAAGTCTTAGTTAAGTCTTGTTAATTTTCCAAACCCACTTATAAGCAGTGTACTGAAGCTCTAGGGGAAAAATACACTAATGTCAATAAAATAATTTCAGAGCGTTATACTTTTAACTCTAGGAAACAAAAGTCGGGTAATCGATTACCGACTATATAACAGTGATAAAAACTCCGTCTCCTTTAAAAAGAGTGTTAAATTTAAGCTTGAAACCAAGCAGTCTATGAAATGTAATAGATACAATAGTAAAGAGATTCATGTAATTCCAAACTATGCTTCAATCAGAATTTGGGTGCAAAAGATTGCATGCAAAAAAAGCAGGGATACAAGACGCTTATTCTACGATCCACAAGAGGCGCAACAAGGCCTCATGAGATAACGTGGGTAAGGAGCAATATTCTTCATGCCATGCAAAGAAGTGCAAAAGGCTACATGCAACAATTCTCAAGAGGCGCAACAAGGCTTCATGCACATAGATTGCAAGCGGTACAAAAGGCTTAATGTAACATTAGAGAACCGGCAAAAAAAGTCTGGCCTGCCAGACTGATAAAAAGTGACAGAATTAGTTCTGACGTCTATGAGGTTAAAATAATCTTTGTTTTAGTCAACCGTCACAATCAAACAGTCAGATACATGACCCTAGATGCTCACGTGTAAAATTACAAATTAGCTGGGTTGAACTTGATTACAAGCAAAAGTGATGAATGTGAGGTATAATTTTTAAAGCAAGGCATGAATTAAATTGGAATATTATTAGTCCTAAAACTCACTCTGTCATGTTGAATGAACTTGACTTCAATCATTAAGGTTTAAAACACGTTGAATACGTAAACACTAGAAGTAACAGACGAACTTGAAATTCACGGAACTGTGGCAACTATCTTAGAGAGAAGAATAAAGGACTATTTACAAGCCATTCCTTTACAGTTGCGGAATATTCCGAAAATGGCAAGTTACGAATGTGTAACGGTAAGTGGTTAAACAGTTTTACGCCTGAAACAGGAAACATACAATTAGACTTGAGAAGCCTATTTCTTGGCATGAAAATGTCACCATTTTCCCTCATTTTTCCTGATGTTATGTTCATGTACATCTCCGTTTAGCATGAAAAATTCTTGTGTTGTTAAGATAACGTTCTGTACAAATAAAGGTTTACAATGGTCAACATAACCTGCATTGGAGATCACTCTTATTGCTTTCTTCTGAATTAGTACGACTTTGTGGGTGTCGGATTCATGACCCCACAACCTAATGCCATGAGCCACAATGGAATGAAATAACGCAAAGAAGTTCTTAGTTTAATATAAAGCTAACTTGTTCCTTAAGAACCACTGTTAAGCCAAAGTCATGGATTCATGTACATCTGTTTGAGTCAACATCCAATTTATATGAGAAGAAAACAGTGATGTATCGTCAGAAAATAGGAGGAAATTTTTATTATTTTATTTTATTTTCTTGCTTCAAAACAGTTATAAGACCAATTACATTGAAGCAGAACAATGTTTTTATAATTGTATAAGTCCATGGAATAAATGTTCAGGTCGCACTATCACTACACTATAACTTTACAAAAACTGTATACATTCGTGCAAAATTAATAAGTTTCAACAGAGTTTTTGAGAAACATAATGTCCCATATAAGAAAAGATTAATCTAATAAATTATAACAACAATGACTTATAACTATAATAAATAAATAAATTAAAAACAATCAACAGTTAATAAACTATAAACCAAGCAAGATAAATATAACTTGACTACTTGACTACTGAATGACTACTTACATTGAAATACACATCATCTATGGAAACTAAAAACAAGGTCGACTCAAACCGAGTGCCTTACGACATAAACCGAACCGAAGACTCGTTCAATAATTTACATAATCATTCGGGAAAAACCATAGAGTTTTACATCATTTGGTAGTTTGTGAATAAATTGCTGTCTAATTTAAATTGGTTTTCAGTGTGAAAATTTAGGATTGGGTGATTTATTTAATTAGGCTAAGACGGATGACGGTTCTCCATTACAATCTAGTGCTTAGTACAGACATCTGAACTAGTTCAATAATTAATAGCAAGAAGGTCAATTCAACGTTATGACCTAAAGCAGCATGAAATATGCAATCAACCACAGCTACCTGACTACCGTGAAGGAATATTTATAATTAACTGAGTCGTCAGACTTCGTGACTTGACGTTCCTGAAACTTGGACAGCCCCGAGCTATCGATCACTAGTTTAAACCCAGCACTGATCAGTTTTCAATGTTTTACAAGCTACTTTATACTAAATGTCACTCATAAGGTGTCTACACCAACACTTCAATCAAGTTCGAGGTTCATTTTAAAGTTTTGAGCTACTATCAATTCGTTTTCTATTAATTCCAAACTTTGTAATGCGGCACCACCAATAATTATTTCAATGATTGGTGATTTTTTTGTGATGCATAGCCTTCACCAAATAAATCATAGTCAATGTTCTAAAATATCCCGCGCGATAAAGAATATACACTGCCACCCTAACATCTCAAAACCTACAGTGTGAAGCTTTCCAACGATTAATTATTGAAATCGGCCCAGTAGAACTTAAGATTTATCTCTCTGAAGATTTTCAATACTGAATTATCTAAGAGTTTATTATTTCGGGAAGCCTTCTTTATTGATAGGCTAGGTTTCAAGTTGGTATGGTTTTATATTGTTAAGGACACAAAAATGTTATCCATAAAAATAATAGCTATTGTTTACTTTTCTTGAAAATAAGTAGCCTTTTTGGCTCATCACTTTTTATCTTACCATCTGTGACTAATCAAGAATCAAGAAATCTTTATTCCATTGATCACAGACATACAATATGACTTATGTGAAATAGGATACGTCAAATTAATTACAAAGACAAACAGATCTAACTCTAGGACATTAGTACAAAGCAAATGGTTATTAGGCTAATAAATGCTGGCTTACAGATCAATAGGTTTGTCCAAAAACTCTTTAATTTTATATAATTTTTGCAAAGAATGGTTTAAATATACTGAGTAAACGCTGGACAACCAGGCACTCTTATTATACAGGGTGAACAACTTAACTGTGCCACCATTGGCATATCCTAAACTATGAGATTTAGAGAAGACTTTACAGGGACTTAAAATTACATGTAAATTTCAAAAACACCATAAAATTCAGGGTGTTCCATAAAGAAATTTTTAAGTTGGCCGCCATATTGGAAAATGGCGGCCATTAAGAAGAAAATGGAATTCATATTTTATATTACCTTAAAAAAAGGTGTTGTTAACCATTTAAAGTCTTCTCTAAATCTCAGACTTTAGGATATGCCAATGGTGGCACGGTTACGTTGTTCACCCTGTATAGTTGTAGACTCTCTTCTCCTGCGTCAGCTCCTGCTCTGGGTAAGGCCTCATTAGGTGTTTTTTTGAGGCCAAATGCTGAGTCCCCCAGAAGTACAAACGGTACTGGAGAACCACCACTTGGCAAAGGCTTATCTTCTGGGATGCTCAGTTTATTTGCTACGAGCCTTTGATTAAAGTTTGATCTTGAAAATATTGAGGCATCTCCTTCCCGTCCATAGGCCCCCACGTCAATCGCAGTGAAGCTATACTTCGCGTCGCATACAGCATAGAGCACGATCGAGAAAAACTTCTTAAAATTGTAGCATTCGGATATTTGATTTTATTTGTTTCAGTAAAAGAACTGACGAAGAAGTGGAAGGCCATTCGAGATTGCTTTGTTTAGTATCATCGTGACATGATTAAATAGCCCCCGTCGCAGCAGACCTGCGCACTCAGCGAATTTCCAAATTAGTAATATTAATTTAGACCAGCTAAACCTGTAAACAAAGTTTCATAACGTGCTCATAAATAGGGAAATAAATGTCTATTCTCCTTAAGATAAATGTAGGGAAAGAGTATGCAGGTATTACATAGGGATATTTCAACATTTTTGTAGGGATATTTCATGGGGTATACTAAAAGTAGGTTTTTAGCATATAAAAAAAACTATTTCAACCATATGAAGCCATACACTAAGTTTCATCTACATCTGTCCATAAATAAACGAGTTTGCCTATTTTCCATATGAATAAAATGGGAAAAGAGTATGAAGGTTTGCTGCCATGATAATCACTAAAACCAAGCTTTTTTACCATAAATGGATTAATCTTAACCAATTGAAGCTAAAAACCAAGTTTCATAAAAAAATAGGCCTATTGGTTAATAAGTGGAATATTAATTTATCGTTATTCTCCATAAGATTAACATTGGAGCCCAAAAATACAATATACTGAATGTACTATCTTTAGACTTTTTAACATCTCGGTAACCAATGGAGATAGAGCAAAGCTTCAAAATACTAAATTGTGTGTTTTTTTGAGCTAAATCCAATGGTGAAAATAAAAATAAAAAAATACATATGAAAAATGCAAAAAAAAACCATTTTGGGGGTACAAAACCCCCCAAAACTACCCCTTCCGGTAGGTCGATATGTCTGGTTTACGAACTCATCCGAATAAATGTAGGATTACACATCTCTACTAAATTTGGTGTCGATCGGACCGTTTTACAAGAGTTGTCGTGTCTAGAGACATATATTTTAATGACTATTATTTTTGGTCTCTGGGCACCTCAAAACGAAAAAGTAACATGGTCCCGGACTTAGGTCTTACCATGAGACCTACGGTAATAGCTTATTCCCTACGGGAAATTCGCTAAAAAGGGTCAATCGCCAAATTGTTGGGCATTCCCTTGTATCGGCATCGAAAACCCGTTCAAAAGCAATTCAAGAAAGTCTTGAAATTCAAAGAGAGGAGCGCTGTTCTGATCCTTGCGGAAACAGAGCATTTATGCTCTCTTACGTCCCTTTGCTTAATCAACTAAGCACCCACGAACAATTGCGAGTCAGAACTCGATACTGGGTATTTTTAACGAAGTAATGATGTCCCCAGATTTTTGCAGTACCAGCAGTGCTTCTATTCAAAGTAACAGATCACTCCAAAATGATTTTATTGAAGATGGTATTTGTGAATTTGGCGATAATTAGGTAGAAAATTGAAAAAGCCTAGTTCTGATACCATGGAATTGTTCATAGGTTCACTTATTATAACAGAATTGTGATATAGGTTTAGAAGTAGTAATTTTATTTTATAGATATGAATTTCATGTAGCAGGGTTTTTAAATTTTCTATCAATCGTTTTTATTCAAAATGAGTAGAACTTGTTTTCAATTATATAAATGAGCCTACTTGATTTTCTTACAATTAAATAAATCAGTCTTAGAACTCGATTAAATTTATCTACAGTTGGACTGTAATGGTTCATTATTTGTTGGAAGAACTAAAAATTTTGCTCTTGCTCAGAAAAAATTATTATGTAAATACTGTAAATATTTTGTAATAGGATATTAATAAAATTTAAAGGTTAGAACTTCTGCATGATATCTCTTCTGTTGCTTATAAAAAATGTTATCCTGTGCTGTAGGCTACATTGTTTTAAGCTTTGCAATCACTATAAATAAGGCCCAAGGACAGTCTATTGGAACCGTTGGTATCTACCTCCCGCGGCCCGTGATCTCACACGGTCAACTGTATGTTGCAGCAAGCCGGGCATAAACTCTTTTTTCCGGACTTAAACTCTTTATCGAGGAGAGAAAAGATCAAGAGCATCTCCTAAATGATGAGTTTTTACTAAAAATGTTGTGTACAAAGAACTTTTGTAATTTTGTTTTGGGAATACATTTCAATGTTGATTTTTAAGCACTTGAATGATAATTTTTCATTTTGTTTTTATCTTAATCTTAATAAAATACTTAAAAAATATTAATTTGCTTTTAATTTATTTATTTTGCTCGACTTGGAGCAACAGGTTTCCTTGTTGAAGTAGAAGATCAGGGGTCACTGCAGCCCACAACAACTATATGTCCATTAAACAATATCAAAGATTTACTTTCATCCTGTATTGTACAAAAAAAAATTGAGATGATAAATTGTTTTAAGTTAAAGATTTGATGTTATTGTAATTCAAGTAGATTTGGAAAAAGTTCATTGTAAGTCTAATGCAATAAAGCTGATTTAAAATGATTCGTTTCAGTGAAATGTTTAATTTATTCATCGCATTTAACAAATAACATGGTTTTTCTATTGTTGATTCTTCATTTAATAGTTAAGACTTCGTTAAGCCGCGTCCACACTTGCCGAACATTCGTTGCGAACTTGTTCGGCGAACACAAAAAAATCAACAAACATTCTTAACGATAATTACCGGCCATATGATTTACATTCTAAAAGGTTAGCCACGAATAAACAAAGGTTCGGAAGAACTTTGCTCAGCGAACATGTTCAGCCAGTTCGGACGCGGCTTTAGGTGTAATCAAGTTCATTCTACCAAGAATTGTCTATACAGGGGTTTTCAGAACTCCCTGACAATATTTTAGGACATTGTTCCTGGGTTAGAAATATATCTAAATATCATATTTAAATTGTCCGGAAGTTTTAAGTTACTCACACAGCCGGAATTTCGTTTTTTTTACCATAATAATGTTTATTTCCATAACGGATGGTTATATTCGGTTCATATTTAGTATGAATCTTTATCATATGAATGTAAAATTCAAGATAAAAAAATTAATTGGTCCACTGTATATTTTCAAAATGGCAGCCATTTTAAATTAAAAAAATATATATATATCTCAAAATCGGTAAATTTTAGAAAAATTTTTCTAGGCACAAAATGTTGAAATATTAAATTATTTAACCAATGGTACCAAGTTTGTAAGGATCTGACAACAAATAACAGTGTTATTGAGATTTTTCTCCATGAAAACATTGATTTTCCTGTTAAAATTGCCTTATTTGCATTAATTTCAATGCAAAATCAATGTTTTTATGAAGAAAAATAGCAATAATTCCGTTATTTTTTATCAGATCCTTATAAACTTAGTATCATTGGTTATATAATTTGATTCGTCAACATTTTGTAATTTGTAAAATTTTTATAAAAATTACCGATTATGAGAAATTTTAGTTTGAAACTTTAAAATGGTCGCCTCTGCAAAATATCCAGTAAAAAAAAATTATTTTTTTCCTCGAATTGTTCATTGTTATAATAAAGATTTATACCAAATATGAACTGAATACAAATTATTACCCTGTATTTTTAAAACTTGTCTTGGTCAATTGTATTATTCAGTTACAACAGTAACGAACAATTTCATTTCATAATTATTAAATTACTCACCTTCATGTAGTCCCGTAGCACATAGATCAAAACATCTGACGTATCAGTAACGGCCTGACTAATAGTCGCTGGCGAAAACAAAGCAGAGAATTTTAAGTTTTGGAAATTTCTCCCGGTAGCGTAAAACTGCAATGTTATTGCTAGTTTTTCTCTATCCGATATCGATTTCCTCATGATAGTGTCCTTTTTTATACATACGGGCCAACCATTTGAAGGAGTTTCTTGAAACAGGCTCTAGGTATAAGAAAGTAGTTTTCTCAGTCTTCCATGTCTGTAAGCAGTATTTCATTTAAAAGGTTCAAATGACTATACTTTTCCCTTTTTTGTAACCATTCCTTCACCCACCGCTTGCGTTTAACCCTCCTTTTCAGTGATAAAGCAATCAAAATTGCTGCAAAAGCTTTTCTGTTGTTTTCGTCCATAACTCAAACGGCAACTGACAACAATCAACTGGTATTGAGCTGCGATCCAGATGACGTAAGTATTGATCCATTTTGACCGTGTAAGGTTTAGCTCAGAAAATAATATTGTCAATATTTATCAAGATCCAGATCATGATCCGTATTGACCGTGTAAGAACCGCCAATCAACCATTAATAACACTGAACTAAAATGTAAACAAAACAATAATAAAGATAAATTACATATTAATTATATAAATTACATATTAATTATAGACATTATTGCCGTATTTAGGGGCAGTCACTTACATTCAGTATATGTTTGAATTATTTCGAACCATACACTACATAAGCACCGTAGTTTACATCGTAAAGCCGATGTAAACGTAGAATAGTTTCGAAGTTTATTAGGGTATGTCAAATAAATTAATGTCAAATAACTTTTAACGTGTTGCACATACCATGAGCTGCAGGAGCGGGAGCCGGTACCAAGGGGTGCCGGGGCGGTAAACCTTATATACTTTATAACTAAACAGTTCATATTTTAAGCAAGGACATATGATAGTCCATCTTACATTGCTCGATTCCGAGCGACAAGGACACTAGTAATGCTTTTATTATTTATTACCCATACATATATTCAACACCTGTGACCAACACTGTCTAGAAGTTGTACGTTATTAATTCAGCACAATTTCAGAGTGACTAAACGTAAGCATTTTTCAAATTTTCTTCATATCAATAGAGTTAACTTTGTGACAGCAAAAGACGTAGACAGAGTAGCCAAACACCGTAACAAAAGTACCCTTGTTGTAATGGAAATCCTAAACTTTCCAGGTCAACAAGACTCCTCACATGTAACATTGCTTGATAAAATATCGTGAAAATAATTACAAAGTCATGTTGGGTTTCCTTTGTGTTGTATATTAAGTAGGTATTACTAGTTTTATAAATAATACATTCCACCACATTTGGCCGTTTTTATAGGTAAAATCACTGTAGTAGCAGTCAACAAATCCTAATAAATTAGACGGTTAAAAGTCACATTGCGCCAGTAGTACGAGAACAATTACCGGTAAAATGCCAAATATTGGGATTCGCGTGATGCATCGTCCGGAGTAGGTTGCGGTCGTGGTTATAAGCTTTTAAGTCGTTGTTGGTTCTTCGGCGCTGACGGAAAACCGACATTGACTGAGCTTTTACTCCTATAAAAAAATTAACGAATCTTTCAAAACACAGTACCAACGTTCCACGCAGTATGAACTTTTAACTCAGCTGGACCATACCAATGTTAATATTACGTGTGAAAATTACCACGAAATCTTGTGGCATACATTTTTATTAAACAATTGCTTTAAAATCAAGAAGGAAACTAGAATTAATGCAATATTATATTTCATATCAATGTCTCCGTTAAAATCTTTTTTGTAGTCGTTATGTGTAGGCTAATACAATTATTTACTAGTGGCGTATAGGGGCAAAGGCCCCTAAAAATCAAAATGGTGATGTTGTCTCCAAAAGTAAGCTTCAATTTATCACCTCCTTGCAGTATTACTGTATTTTCCTCAAGCTGTAGTGTGATTTTCCACGTTTGGATTTTCTAATAAAATATTTCCTAATCTTGACGAAACTGTTTGATTGGTATCAATCAGTAATTTACCAATAATTTTCTCCGTATTAAAATTCAATAGTCTATTTTGTGGGGGAAAAAATATTTCATTATTATACTAACGAAGGAGGTAAAAATAGTTTTAAACTTAAACATGTTCATGATGAGTTTGTAACTCAAATAAATAAAATAGTTCAAAACAGCATAAGTCCATTAATACTGTACACTCCTTCACCCTGGACCAATGGACCTCTGTGCCCCCATTCCCTAACACTCGCCGTGACTCCATGCCTCCCCGTGAACCCGTTCACCTCTCCTGACCTGTGTTTCCTAAACCCTCTACGCCCCAGGGCCTGAGCACCTCCCATCCCCTCGTACTCCTTGCCCCCTCATGCCCCTGTACCACCATTCTCACGTGCTCACATGCTCGCAGTTCTTCCCCCGTAGCACTCGTGCCCTCTATGTTCCTCATTCTTCCCAAATGTCCCCCATGCCCAATCAGCTTCTGTGACACCGACGTCTCTAGTAGGCCCTCCTCCTTGCGCTCCCATTACCATGCCCCCATACCCCCGTGACCCATGCCCACCCTTCCTCCCCCTGCACCTTATATTCCCATGCCCCCCTAACACGATTGCCCCATGCCTCCGCACCCACGGTACTCCCGTGAACACATGCTTGCCGTTCTTCCCATTGTCCTCATGGTCACTATGTCCCCCAAGCCTCCCCCGTGCCCCCATGTCCATCTGCCGCCCATGCCTCATGCCACCGACGACGCCCCTAGTGTCCATTGTGCCTTCCCAACCCCACGCCACCACGTGCCCCCGGGCACCCTATGTTTCCGTACCCCCTTGCCCGACTTTGCTCCCCATGCCCATCTACCCCTTTTGCCACCGACGTCCATAGTGCTCCTTGTGCCGACGCATCCCCGCCACCACGTTCCCCAGTGCATCCCCATGCCTCCCCAGAGTGCCCCCTATGCCCCCCCATACCCTAAATGCTTTCGTGCCTTTTTGCTCACCGTTCCTCCCTGTGCCCCTATGTTTCCCATGCCTCCACCCTGCCCCTCATGCCCCCTGTCTCCAGTGCCACCGACACCCCTCGTGCCCTTCGTGCCCCATATCCTCTAAACCCCTTTCCTTCGCATGGACCCGTGCGGCCATCTCCTCAATCCCTCCCCGTACCTCCATACCCTCATGTGCCCCACGCCGTTTCCCCTATTTTCCCCATGTCCCCTTACCCTTCGCGCCACCGACGTCCCTCGTACTATTTTGTATAGTATTTGTATAGTAGTAGTTGTCGTAGTGTTTTGTATAGTATTGTAATCTATTTTGTCTGTTCGTCAATGAAGTAGAACACTGATTAATATCCTATTAGTTTTCGCACACCATCATTTACATGAAAAACTCGTCGTCTTTATGGATTAACGGGAGTGTATTGTTTCCCTACGACCTACGCAAAGAAAAAAGCAGAGAATTGATAAAACCAAAACAAAATATTCCGCATATTGAGGTTATCCAATGTTAGTAGTTTACATACTGAGTAAAGACAACTAACCATTATATCAACCATGCCACGTCTAAGCCAAATTTAACTTTAAAAAATTATTATGAATATACCAATCATTTTACTCCTGTTTAGTTAATGACATAGATGGGGTCATGAAGATGAAATCTCCTGTGGATCCGTAATCCGTTCATGACTATTAGTGTTAACCTTTTTTATAGTACATTGCCAATTTTAAAAAGTTATATCCATGCGGTTTTCTTAACTCAAAATATCTGCTCAATAACCAGCTGAGTTTATGATAAAACACTGGAACATCTGCTTAATCACACCTGTCGATCTTTTTTTTTACAATGTTTTATTTCTGGATCAATGTAGATAACAACCAATAACAAAAGACAACTAACAATAGTGGGTTCGCTCTATCAGAGACACCCTGTCACTACAAAATTAATTAACGCTCGAGAGTTAATTTAAATTAAACACAGCCTTTGGTTCGATGAAGGAGGCAGAAGTCGTCAGTGGTCCAGGAAATCCATCATATACTGAGGAAGTCTGGCTTTCAGACGTCGACGTAACGTGGGTTCCCCGATGTTAAATGCGACCGCACCAGGAACAACGTTTAAGTTTAACATAACTTCACTGTGCAATTTTTCACAAAATCTTTAATTTCAAACA
Organism: Neoaliturus tenellus; assembly: GCA_030545055.2. Lineage (NCBI taxonomy): Eukaryota > Metazoa > Arthropoda > Insecta > Hemiptera > Cicadellidae > Neoaliturus > Neoaliturus tenellus. Next base: position 50,203,102 of record CM061531.1, on the reverse strand, counting down.
ATCCTAATTATCGGTGTAAATGATGATTTCGAACATACCACGGGCTATTTACAGCAATTCTTATAAATGTATTTTGAAATATTTGAATTTTGTTTAATTTGGAGGCTGACAGGCACATTCCTCAAACTGGACAAGCATACATAATAAGTGGCCGAAGGATTGATTTGTAAATTAATAGCGTACATTCTGGCTTAAGCGTAGATTTTCTATTTATCAAAGGAAATAACAAGGATAAACAGGCATAAGCCTGGGTCAATTTTGTGTTTACATGTAAGTTCCAATTAAGTTTTTTATCCATGTACACTCCCAAATATTTAATGCCCTGATCATCAGGATTCCAAGACACTAAAGTGCCGTCGATATGAATTTCAGGAGGGGCGTCATATCTTCGCAAAGAAAACACTTTTGCTTCGCATTTAGTAGGGTTTAACAAAAGCTTCCATCTATTAAACCAGCCGTCCAACGTCGTAACACTTGTTTGCAAAGAATCCACAGCCTGATTAATATCTGAATGTTGTGTAATTATTGCCGTGTCATCTGCATAGAGTGCAAGGGTAGCTCCTGGGAGTTCTGGCATGTCAGCCATGAATATATTAAAGAGGATAGGTCCCAAAATTGAGCCTTGAGGGACTCCCGCTCGCACAGGACGAGGATTTGAAATCGTAGAATTTATACGAACAGAGAAATTTCTATCAGTCAAGAAAGATTCAATTATTTTCCGTAAATGCAAGGGAAAGCCGAATTGATACAGTTTGTACAACAGACCACTATGCCAGACTTTGTCAAACGCCTGTGCAACGTCCAATAAAGCTGCTGTAGAGTGAAGTTTGTTTTCAAATCCACGAATGATGGTTTCACTAATTCGCAATAATTGATGGGTCGTAGAATGATGAGATCGAAATCCAAATTGGTGGGGAGGAATGACATTGGAAGAATCAATATAGTAAAGCACTCTTTTCTGAATAACTTTTTCAAGCAGTTTTGAAAGTGATGACAGAAGACTAATTGGTCTGTAGCTGCTAGGAGAATCTGTAGTAACATTGGAACTTCGAGGTCCAATGGGGCAAAGCCCAGGTAACTTTGGATAATTCTGGTATTTTTCCTTGCGTCCTTGGCCCTCAAGCTTTAAAATGAGCCATCATACGTTACCCTATTTTTCTTCAAACTCGAGATATTTCGTGGGGACCGATTTGCTTACGGAATTGTAGAAGACGAGGTGCCCGTGTGCAAGTAGCTCATTTTATAATTCTGTATGAGAGAAACTCACCTACGTACGTTGATTGATGTGGCTTTGATGTTGTTGATCATGAAGTGGCACAGATCGTAGTGACTTTGATGACATCACGAGGATGAAATATACTATGGATAGATAATTGACTAGTGACTCCCCATGACTATTGGTGTTTTCCCTTTTCTTTGCGCATTGCCAATTTTTAAAAGTTATATTTAAAACGTTATCTTAACTCTGCTCAATAACTAGTTGAGTTTATGATAAACAATATCCACTACAGTAGAGAGTTTTTGCAACTTATGGCAAAGCTTACGGTAAACGCTAAACGCTATTTTTAAGTTGGCAAATATCCGCATATTACGTTACTCAGGATAGTTAAACTGTATAAATGGTGTTTAATGGTTACTATTGATCATTTTTCAACGAGCTTCTGTACCTTTAAGCAGCAAAAGTACCTAAATCCGCCATTATTTAAATAGATTTTAGCGTTTACCGTATTCATTTACCGTATTTGCAAAAACTCTCTAATATCTGCAAAAATCTTCTTCCCATTAGATTAACATTGGAACTTCAAGGCCCAGTGGGGCGAAGGCCAGGTAACTTTTGATAATTCTGTTTTTTAGCATCCGTGGCCCCCAAGGTTGTTTGGTTGAGTCTGTGTCGTGGTTAGCTTGCCGGACTTCAGGACCATGGCAGCGATGTCTTGGGTTCGAATCCGCGTTCTGCCAGTGACTTTCATCAGTACTATTCACCTTGTACTGTAGCGGCTCACCCCTTACTTTGTCTAATACGATCCACGCACAGATCAATAGTCTATGTGGACGGGGCAAAATAAGGCAAAAAGAAGTCCGTCAACCTCTTAGAAAAGAGAGCTATCATACATTAATCTATCTTTCTTCTAACTCGAGATATTTCGTTTCGATCGATTCGCTTACGGAATTGTAGAAGACGAGGTGCCCGTGTGCAAGTAGCTCATTTTATGATTCTGTATGAGAGAAACTCACCTACGTACGTTGATTGATGTGGCTTTGATGTTGTTGATCATGAAGTGGCAAAGATCTATTTTCGTGCACTACTTGGCTATAAAATTCATCTGAAGGTAATCAGAAATTAAATTGCAATTCTACATTAAAGTATTGTTGGTCAATATTTTAAATCGCCCTTTAGAAATAAATCAACGGCCCGGGTGGGGGGGGGGGTGTTCGAAACAGCTGGGTAAATTGCGGGAAGTACAAATATGATATACTGATTTTAAAGCGCCCTCTAGAAATAAATGAATGACCGGGGGGGGGGGGGGGGGGGGGGAGCGAAACTGCTGGGTAAACTGCTTGAAGTGCAAATATGATACAATGAAAATAGCCAGGTAATAATATTTCAAACTTACATTTGCCGAATGGAACCAACATCCGACAAATCTTGATGCTGGTCAAGTCGTTCGAAGTGCATTCTGCAATCCTCGCTCGAAGTCTGTTGTTAAACATTCTGGATGGAAGCCTGGAAACAGATGTTTCTCGAACGAGAATACTAGGTCGTACAGCCTAGTATCTTTTCCTTCCCATTGGAACAGATATTCAATGAAACGCCTGAAATAAATAGCTTTATTTTTATCCTTGAATATTTTTAAACACTGTTCAATCCTTCCAAGGCATCCCGCGGGGAGAACTATGGGGCAAGACATCAAATGGTAAATATTGAATGCACTGAAACGGTTTCAAGAACGCGGTGGTTTTTCCTACCATCATAAAATATAATACGAGATGAGGTTTGTCCTACATCTTGTTGTTGAGTCATAGGCACCTTTGTTTTTTATGTATACTCATCAACATACATTTTAAGCTATTGTAAAAAAAAAAAAAAATATATATATAAGAATACATTATAATCTAAGAAGAGGTATAGTGTACAAACAACTATATAGGTAGCCTTGTAAGTAATTGTTGATCGTAAATACTAGATACAATATATATGTTGAAAATAATATTTTGCACTTTTGTAAAAATTAATTATAGTGCTTAAAAAAACGACAGGAAAGACAGTTTAAAATGTTGTTAAAACCCTTATTACTGAACACATACAACTTAATAGCCTACTGCGCAACCAAAACTGTTCACACTTGAGTGGTCGAAGAGTATGGCCGAAATTGTCAAAAGTTGGTAGTATGGTGATTAGGCACCACTTTAAAGTGGCATCTACAAGGGCGTGGGTTACCTCATGTAGGTGCTCACTAATGGTTTGTGAGGCAAACACAACAGCAGCGTTGCCTGCTTCATCAATCAGCGTTGCCCTGTAAAACTCTTCGTCATTGCGCAATCTCGAGAAGCGAGGGTTTCCCTCTAGGGATACCCGTATTTCTCGAGGTTGTGTGGAATTGGTCCTAGAGCATTCATTCTTCCTGTCATATTCTTGTTGGAACGGAAATTGCACAGCTGCATCAACTGGTACCCAGCAAATAGATTTTGGTAAGTTATATTTGCAAAACATTATACTAACTTTCAACCCTTAAACCCGCGAGCAAAAGTTTGGGTGGGAGCCTTTGTTGAAGTAATTTCTACTAAGAGTAAGCGAAACCACGTCATCAGACGATTAACGCCGCGGAAGATCCTGCAAAAACACCTACCTATTTTGGTCCTTTTGTACACTTACAAAAATGTTTGGTGTGGGAACACAAAATAAGGGGCCCGTCTCCTTTTAAACGGTGTACTTTGCAGGCCGTAGGATTTCTGGTTGGTACCCCTAGTATGACTAATCTAGTGTCATAGCACAAGGCCCTGCTAGTGGGTATCTTCTGTCTACTGTGGTTATGCATATGACGTCAAAAACTTCAGTTTTAGCGAATTACCGATAGGGAATACACTATTACGGTAGTAGCCATGGTAAGACCTAAGCCGGGACCATGTTAGGCCTACTTTTTAATTTTGAGGTCACCAGAAGCCAAAAACACCATTCTTACTTCCCGTTTGTCCTGCCATCTTTCATACACCATGACATCATCTGTGTGATGTACGTCAACTTCACCGACACCTGGAAGCTTTTTAGGTAAACCTTGCCTATCTGGTAAAACAGTGCCACACATGTTTATGTTGTGACTGAATAATTTCATGGCCAAACTGGGGCTTACGTACCAATTATCGAGGTAAACCTTGTGACTGAGGCCGAAGTAAGGCTCCAGAAAGGGTGAGCACAACTCTACCTGTAATTCCTATCTCTTCTATTCCAGGGAAGTTCAAAATTGTTTCAGCTCCAATGTATGGTAAAATGAGACCATACTTGTAGCACAACCAGACAAAACAAAAAAGTTTGATACAAATCGTGCCCTTTGTTTGGAATATACAGACGAAAGGCCAACTTTCCTTTGTACAAAAATAGGGTTTCATCTATAGCCAGCTCGGATGGGGGTAAACATGTCTACGAACTGTTTAATTTAGCGTACATAAAATTGGATTTATTTTATGTAATCTACCAAGGGACCTTTCATAGTGACATAGAGTTGTTCAAATGTAACATGCGAAACATTGCTTGGAACCTATTCTGTTCATCACCTCTCTAGGTATTTTAGTTTCTATCAATTTATCTGATGATCAGTGGTCCCTTATTTCATTCTTTCGCACATGTGACATCAGTACACAAAGTGCCAGAAAAGTTAAAACTTCATTTCGGTTGGTAGGGTTTCAGTTGGTTATTTCATTTTGTGACAAGTTTGGTAAGCGGGTAAAACTTCAGTAAAATACAGATTAGATTGCTCAACAATATGATCAATAATTTCAAGGGAAACGTTAAAAAAAGAAGAGATTGGATGATATTTCATCCAGGTTCACTATCATCATTTATTCCACAATTTGAACTGTCGAACTCAAAAGATTAGGTGAAAAGTTTTTATCATTTACCCATGGAAATGTGAATTGGAGGGTTTTTGTTTGCTTTAGTTTTCTTCTTTTTAGAAGGCCTGGTTCCTAACCATCTCAAGAACTAGATGTGGTTGCATTTTTCCTCTTTTTGCTAGGCCTAGGCGTAGGTCACGGAGGGTTGTGTGGTCCATCACCACTGGAACCAGTGAGAATGTCAACACCAAATATAGGCCTATTAGCAGTTCTGGTACTAGGTATGCTAATATTAGTTCAATTTCAATATCTTCATCTGATATATTTGCAGAACTGCACTGGGAATACTTACATTATGCTGAACTTCAATAGAACTCACAGGCGCGTTCGATTGAGAGGGAACAAAACATCTTGCATGATGGGCCGATATAACTACACAATAAATCCACTTCATCGTCCCAGTCGTCATCACAGTCAATTCCCGAAACGTCACTTAAGTTGTCCTTACCTAAGTTTTCACCTATTTCATCATCTCTAAGCGAAATTACCGCACGATTCGACATTGTTTACGAACAAAACATAAACAGAACGACGCAACAGGTTACTAAACGAGAGAGAATAACACAGCTGGGTTTTGACGATCGCTGGAGGAATGTCGTTAGGATTGTTGCAAAACAAAATATACCACGCGAAAAAGCAAGTTTTCCCCGACATAATAGTACTAAACATGCACCCCTAAACATGGCACCCTTTCTTCTTCTTCGATCAACTTACTAAATTCAAACTACACTTAGACTCGTGGGCCCGCACGTGGGTTATAGCGGCGGGCCTACTGAACGGACGCGTATTCGCGCCTGTGGGATTCATGAGGTGTTTTGAACCCTTCAATCATTTCAAAATGACTGCTGTTGTTTTATACGTTTTTGCGGAATTCATTTAAACAGTTAAGGGCGGCTAAATTTTTTAAATTACTGAACTTTGGGAAAAATTTTTTGCATGTTTTGATATATAATATGTTTTCGTTGTTATATTTAATAAGGGTAATATTGCTTTTTAAGGTAACACAGTAGTCCCTATACCCGCCATGTTAAATTGGCAAATTTTAGGTACACATAACTTTGTTAAAAATTAAGATATCAATCTGAAATTTTGTATGCCTATTTTATGGATGTATATCTATAAAAATAGGAAAAAGTTATTTTTGTTTAGTGTCAAATAAAAATTTTATGATATTTCAAAAATTATAAAATATTTTATATGTTTTCGATATTAAAAAAAAAATAAATAAAAAACAAATAGCAGTATTATGTATTAATTTATTCCTATTACTATTCAGATATAAACAAGGAAGGCTGAAAAAAATAATCATGACAATCGGTCAATAAATCTCAGAAAAAAGTGTACCAAAGTACATAATATGGCGATTTTCGGGAAATCACAAATAACGCCAGTAGTACTCTAAATTGACAATGAAAAGGTTTTTGACTTACATTTTTAGAAAAGTCCAGCACCATAACTTGGTTCCTCTTAGGTTTCTGCCTCTTCAAGCCTTCTTTTTATTGTTTTCTTTGCCTTTCGGGCCCTCTTTTCAATTTCTTGATGGGCTCGTTCAGCTTCTCGCACACGCTTTGCATCAAGCTTTTGCAGGCCTATAACACAGTTCGGTCCTGCCTTTCCACACAAATACTCTAAAACCCTCACTTTAGCTAAGAGTCCATCATTGTAGGATAAAACCGCATCCATCACTCCAATTTTTATTGTCTCACTGTTTACAAAGGTGTTTTTTTGGGAGTCTCGACCAGATCACATTGTTAAAAGATTCGTTGCAGTTTTGAGTTTTTTTGTTCAGGCATCTCTTCAGTAGGTTAGGATCACATAAACTAACAAAGACAGGCTTTATAGCTTCCATGATGTCAAGAGGGAGTGAATTGGTATGCTCTGGACATGGTAGGCCTTGGGCTGCGGCTCGGTTATACTTACACCACGATTCCAATCCTAATGGGCATAACCCATGCTGCGGGTCGGCGTCAGTCGAAGCCTTGTGGTAAAATATCGCCCAACAGGCTTGCTTCATTTCATCTAACGTACTGCTGGCTCTGATGGCTTTACCATAGTAATCCTGTATACTATCAATAACAGAACTAGTTAGCCTACCTCGCCCGGAGAGCTTTTTGCCATCTGGTAGAAGTATATTTTTGAGTTCTTTTTTGAGAAGTCTAAGCCGAGTTCCCATCCTTTTTTGTACATGATTGATGCACTCTAACTTGTCTATAGTTACATCATCACCATAAGGTTTTGATTGAGCCACTGCGTCAAACGATTTGCTGTCTCCATCACCTAAAAAGTGGACGTAGCGAACTGGTACCTCGAGCTTACTTGATCTATGAAATAAATTATTCACTCCTACTACCTCCATCCCTCCGCTGGATCCCTCATAGCTGATGTGGCAGTTAGGGTGGTCTTTTTTATGGGCTACCTTACAAGTAGGACAGTATTTACTGAGGCACTCCACATCAAGTACCTTGCCGGTGTATAGGCTGGTGGCGGTAATCACACCATGTATCGACGTATGGCCTCTTTTTTGCCATGTCCCATCTATGCCAACAGTTATATCACTGTCTCCGTCATTTTCCATTATTGCCTCCCTCCTAGCAATATCCATAGATTCACCACTTACTTGTTCAACTGCTTGTAGTAATCTTTTATTGTAGTCATAAAATCTGGTAGGAGGTGGAGGGGTGTTCATGATCGAACAAAAGGTTTCCGCAGCTTTTTTCCCCTTACCAATACTTCTGAAACCGTACACTAATCTAAGGTTGTTATCATAATGTTTGCTGTCAGTTCTGTTTGATGTCATAAAAGAAGTTTCAGCTGTGCATTCAGAACAGGACAGCACTAAATTTGAGACTATACCTTTTCGTTTAGTAGTGTTTTCACAAAGTCTCAAAGCGTTTTCCGCGGAACAATTGCGACATGATGCAAAACTAGATATGTGTCTGTTTAGAATTTCTAAGTCCACTAGGCCTATTATATTTCCTTGCATCATTTCATCTTGAACATAATCCGACTTCTTACCTACCATTGACAGGTACTTCAGTTTCTTTTTTGAAGAACTACAATTACTATTAGGGCTACTAGGCCTGGATTCATTTTCAACACTTGCACTAGGCTTAGCTACAGAAGGCTTGCTATTTAGGTTAGGCCTATGATTTGAGGTAAAACCAGTATGGACATTACCTGTATGCTTTCTTTTACCGAACTTTTTAATTCTTGGCATTTTACTGAACGTAAAAAACACAAGTAACACACTAACAATGAGTTAGAAAACTACTTTTTCACAAAACAAATCACAAACTCTGAGATGTAAACAAAACAAAGCAGCAATAATATAAACTTGTTGCTAGGCAGCAGAAGCTTTTGCAGCTGAGTTGCTGAGTACAGATACAGGTTAGGCAACACAACTAAAGAAATAAGTAAAAAACACAAACAGTATATATAACACTGTTTTTACTCTTCATTGTCATGCGATCAACACTAAAACAGCTGTGCAAGCGTTATTAAAAATTACAAAAATTCGATCAAATCTTTGTTAATATATTATATATTTGGTATCTATGGATTCAGAATAAAATTTAGAATAAATAAATTAAATAAAAAAAATTTCAAATTTTTCAATTTTTGACTACTGTGTTACCTTAAAGCTACTTTCAATTGTGGGCTTCAAGTGAATTTCATTTGTTGGAAAACCCATATTACGGTGGTGCCAAAGGTTAGATATAAGTCTTTAACCGTGTTAACATTTTACTACAGGGTCCCCAGATAACAAAATCACCATTCATTAAAATTTTCATATCTGCAAAAATATACTTATTAAGATACGTATATAAATATGTACTAAAATTCCTTGAAGCCAGTAAACCTGTTTACGAAACGTCCGATTTTAATCAAACTTGACATGAAGGTGTGGGACTAGTTCTTTGTCCACTACTTATGCCGATTGAGATTATCTTTTACGTATCTTAATAAGTATATCTATGCAGATATGAAAATTTTAATGAATGGTGTTTTTTTGTATCTGGGGAACCTGTAGTAAAAAGTTAACACGGTTAAAGGCTTATATCTATCCTTTGGTACCACCGTAATATGGTTTTCCCACAAATGAAGTTCACTTAAAAGGTCACAATTGAAAGTAGCTTTAAAGAGCAATATCACCCTTATTAAATATAACAACCAATACATATTATATATAAAATGTGCAAAATGTTGTTTTCTAAATTAATTAACTTACAAGGAAGTAACTTACAACTCATCCCCTTTCAGTTATGAAGCACTCACTGCGGCTGTTTTTATACTACCGTTTAGGTAGTCGTCGACATGAGTCCAAATTACTATTTATAAAGAACTAAATTCTCTTTAACTTAATTTTCCATGCCATTAAAAATTTTAAATAAAGAAATCACGAAAATTAAGAAATTTACATCCTTGTGGGTGCGGTCCATTTTAGTTTTATGAGGCATTTATATTTTTGTTTAAATGTCTCTTTACACAAACACTTTTATAATAGTATTGTTATTTATACTGGAGGTAAAAAGCTTACATTTTGTCTCTTTTAAACAGGTGTTTAGTATGTGTAGCATTCTGCATTAAATTTTGTTGTAGTATCATAGTAAAATATCAGGTACCGACAGCCTATCCCTTTTTCTAAAGTTCACAACTGTTTGAAAACCCATGCTCACAAATTTAGTGTTTTATTTCAATATATGTTAGCTTTTGTTACTGTTTCAATATCAAACGGACAACCCATATAAGATCTATGTCAAAAATCTCAATTTACAAACTTGTTTTCTTACAGAGAAAAGTTATTTAATTTATTTTGTGCCCTAATACACGTAAATAAAAAATTCAACTAAAATCTACCTGCTACATTTTTAGAAAAAGTTAAAACATCACAATAGACACTCCTCGTATTAAAGTATGAAATTATGTTGATATTTCAGTACAGTAGTTCAATAATTTATTCTATTCAACTTTTAACATATGTATTTATTTTTTAACTATCAACAGCTGTTTTATTTAGCAATTCAATATAAATTGTTCCCCATGTTAATCTTATGGACAAAAAATGAACTTTGAGGGCTTCCCGTGAGCTTCAGAATTAAATATCAAAAATCTAAAACCTTATTGCAAAACTACGAACTGACCCCATTCTTTTGACACCTCAAACTTTAAAAATGGTCCAGAAATAAGGGAGGAGTAGTGTTAACAAAAGTAGGACATTACGTATTATATATATAGATAGATTTTCTGGTATAGAAAACCTAATAATTTTATCTTATATAATAAAATAGTGGATTTAAGGGTCTAGAGAGAGAACTACTGAACGGATCGAGGACGTTTTGGTGTCAATGGATTTCTCATGACCCTTAGATGATAGGAAAAATATGGTATCCCTTACAAAAGCTTAAGGCCTTATAACCTGAGGCCTGTTAATCAATTTAATCAGTTTCAAAGATAAATGTTCAATTGAGTCTTCAACATCGTCATATTGAGATGAAAATATGGAGACCTGATCCATAATGATACATTAAAGAGACTTAAAAAAATCATAAAGTTGAAAATTCGAAGTGAATATTCCCACGACGATATGAAAATACTCCAGTGCCGGGTAAGAGGATATGCAACGGTTAAACACATCTGGCGTTGGTCGTGTATCTGGCAGTCGAAGGCGCGCCAGGCCTGTTGTAGCGGGTCACAGGCCTCAGCCGCTGCGGCCCCCACTGATTAGGCAGGTAAATTTACTGCCTAACACTGACCTTGGTAAGCGTGACTCGTTGCTAAGAGACCTCCGACTTGAGGTCCACCACTCCTGCAGTGATAACGGCTACTGGTTTGAAATACCCGTTCCGTCCAGAGTCCATGAAAGTTAGTTAGACAAAATCATTACTAGGAAAAACTGATGATGAAATACATGGACACTGACTTAAGTCAAATGACACAAAACTTGTATGTACTGAAACACTGCTAAACTTAAATTTACTGAAAACTCGGAGAGCTTTAAATACAGCGTCAACACACGGCAACCAGGGCTCCAACCTCTCAAGACAAGAAAAACAAGCAACAGAACAACAATAAACAAGAAAAAACTAACTTGATACTCATTTTTATCTGATGTTAACTTTTTTCAAAGATACCAATGTGAGGTTAGTTTGTGGTTTTTATATAAAATTTAGTTAGACTGAAGAACTAAATATCATGATTAAATTTTAAGGCAGGAACTTTACAAAGTGTGATCATTTGCTATTATAATTCATAATAAAAATAATCACAATTATAGGTAAATCTTAAAAAGTTTTTTACAAAACACAAACAAATCACAGATTACAATATCATTAATCATTTGTAAAATATTTTTTATTGTAATTTAATAAAATTGTATACAACAGGTAGTATTATCATATGAAAATCTATACATGGTGTCCAGCTATAACCTTTACAAACTTTTTCAGGTTATTCATCAAGCCAAAAATAGAAAAGTTCATTTTAAAACATGTCCAGAAATGCTTTGTTAAGTTGCTATCCGCCATTTTGTTTTTTACACATATTGATTTTAATTTCTGTAACGGGTATTTGTATTGAGTTCATATTTGGCATATACCTTTTACACCGATTTTCATTTTTTTTTTAATTCCCCAATGTGTATTTTCCAAATTTTGATTGTTTAAAGTCTTAAAACTCAAATATCTCAAAAACGGTAAATTTATTAAGTTGTTACAAGGCACAACAATTTGGCAAATTAAATTATCTAAACAATGATACCATGTTTGTAAAGATTTTACAAGTAATAACAGTGTTATTGAAATTTTTCTATTGATATAGCCTAAATTTACAATAACAATAATGCAAAATCAATGTTTTTATGCAGAAAATAACTCTGTTCTTTGCAGTCAAATATTTAAAAATTTTGCATCACTTTTTTCGATAATGTAGTTTTTCAACTTTTTATCACTTGTAAATTTTTTATAAATTTTTCCAAGATATTTAAGTTTTAAAAATAAAAATGGCCGCCATTTTGAAAATGCACATGGAAAAAGTTATCCTTAAAATGAGCCTTGGTGTAATAAAGGTGTATGCCAAATATGAACTGAATACACCAAACCATAATGGAAATAAAAATTATGAAGATTATAAACAAAATAGCGGCTAGCGGCTTAACGCATTTAAGAAGCATTTTATGACATATGTTTATGTTAAAATTTTCTTTATTTTGACTTTCCGAATAGGTGATAAAGTTTGTAAAGGTGAGCTGGACACCCTTTATAATAATAAGCAAGCATGTTTATTTTCCTCCTTTTTCTTAGCTCGTTTGCAACGCACAAGAAATCCGCGCATACCGCTAGAAAAATAGTTTCCTGTAGATGAGCAGAAGCCCATTGTAAATGCGTAAGGGTTGAAGAAATTAGAAAACTTAATTTTAGTATAAAAAAGTACTGTATTATTATTGAATACCCCCGTCGCAGCAGACCTGCGTACTCAGCGAATTTCCAATGGAATTTTGGTATATTTTCTATTTCCCCATAAAATCCATGGGGATGAGAGTATGTAGGTTTGCCGCCATATGGGTTTTGTTGGTAAATATAAGTTAAACCCTACCTAGTGAATGTACATACCAAATTTTATCAGGTTATGGTGTTCTTTTTATTTTTCCCATAAACCCCATAGGGGTGAGTACGTAGGTTGGCCGCCATCTGCGTTTTCTAAGCAAATATAAGTTAAACGCTTCCTAATGAATGTACATACTAAATTTTATCAAGATATTTCAATAAATAAGCAAGATAGAAGGTTTTGTTGATTTCCCATAAGAATAACATGGAAAACATAGTTTTTGGATTTTCTCCATAACCATTTAAGTTAGGTAAAAAATTCTAAATACTAGATTGTTTGTTTTTTTAAGCTCTTGTAAATGGTTTAAGTTAAAATTGTTGAATTTTATAAATAAAAATAAAAAAAGCCAAAAACCCATTTTTAACCCTTTTGAAACCCCATAAAACCCTGTTCCCATGGTCCGATCATTCTGGTTCGCGAACTCAATCAAGTAGATGCTGGCTTACACCCCTGTACCAAATTTCATCAAAATCGGAGGTTCCGTTCAAAAGTTATCGTGGTCATGGACACATACATATATATATATATATATATATATATATATATATATATATATATATATATATATATATATTTGGAAAGCAAGAAATTCTTTTGATAGGGCTACTAATATTATTAATATTAAGTACATTATAATAACTGAGTACCCTTTTTTCATATTAAATTATTTTATTTAATTATTTAATTAATAATTTGAAAAAGGGTCAGTAATAACCCTTTTTCAAATTAAATAATTTAATATGAAAAAGGGTACTCAGTTATTATAATGTATTTAATATTAATATATATATATATATATATATATATATATATATATATATATATATATACATATATATCAATTTGAATGAACGGTGTTTTTGGCTTCTAGAGACCTCAAAATGAAAAAGTATCATGGTCCCGGGCTTGGGTCTTACCATGACTACTACCGTAATAGCGTATTCCCTATAGGGAAATTCGCTAATATTCCCTATAGGGAAATTCACTAAAAGGACTTCATTTTGACCAATAACTAAATAAAATAAAAAATTGAATATTCAAGACTTATTCATTCTAATTTGAACCATCATTTAGATTATACAAAACTCGAGTTCTTAAAACTCTTATATGAGAATGAACTCTTCATGTACACTATGTACACTCATGATGTAAATTTCATCATGATGTACACTGTTTCTAGAAGATTTTGTAGTTGAATTAATTAAATTGTCTCCAGTTCTAGAAGTGGCTAAACTGTATGGGTTTTTGGGTAAGAGTATAATATTACCATTGTAACTGATTTAAGTTATTTGGCATCGAAGGTCAAAGTTTTACAGTACAATGTTTTGTACTGGAGGTTAACTTAGCAATTGAAATAAATAAGATTAAAAATCGAAAAAAAGGTTGTATTTAATTATTTAAAAAACCACTGGTTTTCAACGATGCGGAAAAAAACTGAAACATATAACAATTACCACTGATTAAAAAAACATGGTTTAAAACGTTTTTTAACATACGCAAAAAGTTTAATTTGTCAAAATTTAACTGAGCCTGTGTTGGTGACCTGTGAGCCACCGCTTCCGTCAGTGTGTGATGACCTGTCTAAATATTAGTTGTTTTAACTAACTGGAGTTTTTATCGGCCGTCTAATGGAACCCATGTTTACTAATAAACGGTCGGATATCCCGTAGCGCCAAGTGGTATTCTCTGGCTGGATGTCTGCTGACGCTGCTCAACCAGTGAGCAACTCACGGTTATATTGTGCTTAACACTGCCGATGAACTGGCAAAATCATTTTTAGTGTTTTTTTCTTTCAATTGCGCGAAACTGATAATTTAGTTTGAATAGTGATAAAAAAATTTTACTTCATGTATAGTCGTTATACTGTTTACGCTCTCTTTTAATGCAGTTAGTTAAAAAGAGTATCCTTTTACATGGTTTAAACACCATGTTAAACCACCATGTACCATGTTATTACACTCTTTAGTAATAATTCATAGATTATCTCTCTGGCAAACTGTATTTTCTCTTAAAAGATGTTATCACCTTACCAATTTTTGCATTTAAACTATTTCCCTATCCCTTATAATTACCAAGATATTTCAAAAAATGTGTTTTCGCATTTATTTGTTTTCATTTTGCTAATATTTTTTTTTGGTACTCCATCAAATAACGTTTTGTAGCTTGTAACATCGGGAAGGAAACATAAAATGGTACAGTATTAGACCATCATTTTTCAATAATGTAACTGTTAAATGTCATTAATTATATGATCAGTTTCAAATAATAAAATATCCTATTTCCATAGCTAGAGTATAACCAGTAATTACTGTTATTAAATGTTTCAAAATAGATGTTGATTATCATTTTATGTTCAATTTTTTTCAAACGTAGCAATATTTATTTATTTACGGCAACATGCCATTTTACATCAATCATTTTCTTTATGACTAACTAACTAACTAACTAACTAGACAAACTAACTAATACGATCGAATGGTATCACAGCAAGAACTACAAAAAAGATGACAAAATGATTACCATAATACTAACAATACTAACAATACCATGATACAATACATACGATATAATTTAACGACTTAAAAAATTACTTATAATATCATTGAAATATCATTGAAACAAAATACATTTGAAAGAACAACGAATTCTTCAAAACAACTTAAGACGTAGCGGATAACTTATTTTATTACAAGTGTCCAATTGACACTTAAATAAATTAACAATGACAAGTGGAGTAACAATGATAATGTACTAACAATAAATACTATATGAATTTAACGACCCATTACCTAAATAACATGAAAACAAACAAGCTTTAAAGCAACATTTCTGAATCTAACTAGGGTCACACCAAAAACTTCTAATTCACCACAGTACTTGTTTCCAGTTCTCAGAAGGCGTGAGATGGTGCTGTGGAGAATGTAGTCACTGGGATATTGATGCCTGGAGAAAAGCTGAGGTAGGCGAAGCACCCGTGGCACGTGTAGGTCGATCTGGCAGACAATCTCAGGGCAGTCGACTAGCCCATTTAAGGTTTTGTACAGGAAGACCAGGTCAATGAAGGTCCACCTGCTACCCGATGAAGGAAGACACAGCAAGCGTTCGCTCGTCAGTCAACATCCCGGTAAGCAACTGCCAGCCGAACTCCAACCATCCGAAGGAAGCGCTTCAGCACAGCGTCAATCGTGGAACAGTGGTCAATCTGATATGGTGCCCAAACGAGGGCAGAGTACTCCAGATAGGACGAACCAAAGTCAAATAAAGGGTCTTGAGAGTACTAATAGAGAAGTTTTTCCGGCAGATTCGTCCAATAAGTCCAAGAGTCTTGTAGGCTCTGTTACACACGTCAGTAATGTGGCGACCTGTATCCAGATT
This sequence comes from Neoaliturus tenellus, assembly GCA_030545055.2. NCBI lineage: Eukaryota > Metazoa > Arthropoda > Insecta > Hemiptera > Cicadellidae > Neoaliturus > Neoaliturus tenellus. The sequence continues at coordinate 50,187,016 of CM061531.1, read as the reverse complement.
CGGGGAAAGCAGGATACCAAGGTCCTTGACCATTTCAACTCTCGACAGTGGCACATCAAATAGCGTGTATTGAAAGGGTAGTACTTCCTCAGATCTTGAAAAAGACATCACAGGAGATTTTTTAACATTAAGGTCCATCTTATTGAGTCCACACCACTCCTCCACACCAGACTGTAAGTCAAGCTGGTTCCGCATACATGACACCTACCTATAGAGCTTAACGTCATCAGCAAATAGGAGAAATTTCCCTTTAATATAGCCATCAATGTCATTAATGTATAGATTGAAGAGGAAAGGGCCAAGATGCGAACCCTGGGGGACTCCAGACAAGAAGTCGAATGGTTTAGAAAGGCACGTTTCACATTTGACCTGAAGAGTGCGGCATGTCAGGTAACTACTGAACCAGCTCAAAAATGAAACCCACTATTCCACGAGCTTTAAACTTCCCCAGGAGATGTGGGTGGCTAAGGCGATCAAAAGCCTTTGAGCAGTCAAGGTATACACAGTCAATTTGAAGACCTTTGGCAAACGCACTCAGAACATCGCCTTGGAACACCAGTAGGTTTGTGGTGGTTGATCTGCCATGCCGGAAGCCGTGCTGTTGAGGTAGGAGTATGTTGTTAAAAGTGAATGAGATACGGTCGAGAACAATACTTTCAAACACTTTCGCTAAAGCAGATTGTATAACAATGGGCCTGTAGTTTTTTGCAATAGAACGGTCCTCCGTTAGTTGGAGTTAAGATGGGCAGGAAAGACTCCAGCATTCAGGAGAGAATTGAAGTACAAAGCCAGGAGGATTGCCAGGATACCACTGCAGAACTTCAGGACAGCAGCCGGAATACCGTCAGGTCCAGGCAATTTGGAGACGTCGAGAGCTTTTAGTTTCATCTCCACTTCCGTGATCGAGATGTGAATAGATGATAAGCTGATACCTGTGTCATAAGAGTAGGAAGGTGCATCATAAACAGGCGGGTCGTAGACAGAGAAAAAATAATCAGCAAACAAGTCCTCAGCAGTCCGTCCATCATACTCAATATCATAATTTTTCTAAAGAGAAAGAAATCTTTACATAATCATCCTGAGAAATATTTTTTCAAGCGTATTTTACTTACGTTTGTATGTATCAGCTATTCAAACAATTGTTTCACATTATTGTAAAACCGGAAATAATGGAACCATCAGCCAATTATGTCGTACGTGCCACTCTGCTGTTACGCTGGTTTGAAGTTATTAAGATTAAGCTTCTTAATATAGTTTTATTTATTTATTGTTTAGTGTAAGTTAATTATTTTGTAATTATTTTTAATTCTATTGTTGTTTTTATGTAACGTATTTGATTGTGTGCTATTATGAACTACACAAATGAGGAAGCATTTGACATGATAATGCTACTTGGAGAATGTTTTCAAAACTTCTCTGCTGCTGCAAGGATCTATGTTGATCGATACTCTGATAGGCAACATTTACCTATTTATATTCCAACGACTGGCTTTTAGAGTAAAAAACAACAGGGCAAGTTCACCCATCAAAAAACAAGAATAAATAGATTTTACGGCCTGTAACAGATGAGATATCACATAAAATCATTACTGCCGTAATTGATGACACCGAGGTATTTTTAATTTATTTACCATCGACATTTTACATGCACACCCTTTGACAAATTTTACAATTAAATTATAAATAATATTTCCTATGTTAATACAAAGAGAAAGGTGGATTTTTTTTGTGTTCACCAGGCGCTTCTGGCGTGATTCTGGTGTCCGTCAAAGCTCTGAGTGGAGAATCCTTAGCAACAACCAAATGCATCCTTATCACATATCGCTGCACCAAGAATTGACTGAAGAACACCTTCAACACAGACTGGCATATTGCACATGGGCCCATCTAAATTTAGGGCATAACCAGGATTTTGTTCAATGTTCTTTGGAGTGACGAATCTGCTTTTAGAAGCAATGGCCAGGTTAACTGACACAATTTGCACTTCTAGGCTGTTGAAAATCCTCACTGGATTAGAACGGTTGATCGGCAAAGCTATTAAGATTGTTGTTCCACACTTTTTTTAAGGAAACCTGAATGGTGAAATGTAATTTGATTTCTTGAGAACAGATTTACCAGAACTGTTAGAAAGCATCCCCCCAAATAGGAGACAGAATATGTGGTTTATGCATGACGGTTGCCCAGCCCACTATGACCTACGAGTGCGCCAATGGCTTGATAACAATTACAGGGATATATGAGAGGAGGAGGGCCTGTGCCATGGCCTGCACGATCTCCTGATTTAACGTGTATGGACTTTGTTTCTGGGGCAGACTTAAGGATATGGTATACAAAGAAAAGTCGACAACGAAAGAAGACATGAAGGTTCGAATCAGACAAGTATTAACCAACAGACAAACTTAACTGGTAGAAAATGTAATTTCTTCTCGTTTATTTATATTTTAAATTGAATAATAACAATCTTTCTTGGTAATAACAGACATGCCGACAAATTACAAAGAAAGTGATACATAGAGCTACATCTCATTACAACGATAGAATAGAAAGATGCAGTCAGTGTGATGGTGGGCATTACGAGCACTTGTATTGACACCTGTAAGGTAAATCAACTGTGAAAGGTAAAACATTTTATGATTAATTTATATTTATAATAGAACATTTTTTTTAAAGAAGTGTTCTAATGAGGTGAAGACATTTTATGACTTCAAATTTGTTTGCTACCTGTACATCACATGGATAGAATAGATGAGCTATAATTGAAACTAAAGCTATAAATTTAATTAAATTGAGCAGTTAAATTATTTAAAAATGGTAGTCTATTACCATGTTATGTTTCCTTCTCCATATAACAAGCTAGTAAAATTTATTTTATGGAGTACCGTATGTAATTATTATCAAAATGTAAACAAATTGTGAAAAACACATTTTTACAAATATTTTGAGATCTATAAGAGATAGGAAAATAGGTGGATACAAAAAATTATTCCTCTTTTAATACCTTTAAAATGAGATGCAACAAGACAGCTTAATTAATTTTAAAATACACTTTCGAGTTACAATTGGTCTATGCTATACGGTAAAAAAATTACAGGGTATTCCGTAAATTTTTTTACAAAATCGGCCGCCATTTTGAAACGGAAAAATAAATTTATTATGTTTTCATAAAATGCTCCTTTCACTAATATGTTTAAAATAATATTAAAAAAAAAAAAAAAAAAAAAAAACGCATGCCTATATAAGAGATTTTTTGGATTCGAACCCGTGACCTCCAGTTTTGGAACAACCTGTATACTGGAATTGATGAAAATACTTCTACTAAAAGCCCATATGCGATTTAGGGCTAAAAAACTTTATTTCTTAATTTTAACTCAACCCGCTCTCCTACTACAAATGTTGCACGGGTGGTCTGAATCATCCTGTATGTGTCGACATGTCCTTCTAATGTAGGTGCGTAGGGTTGTATTCCAAAATAAAGATCAACTGGAGAGAACGAACCCTATGGTCTTAAATATCGTTGGAACCTCCTGGATGATGGATGTCATTTTTTATCATATCTCAAAATCAGACTTGGTGTTTCCCGCGATGTTTAATTATATCAATTTCAACAACTGATACCAAAAGTTCGTCTTTCCTTTTCCTCTCAAATAAATTAATATTCAAATATATTGGGACAAGTATAGATGTTTATTAAAAAAATTTCAAGTAGTTTCAGTAAAAACCAAAAGTCAATGGAAGATAATATCAAACCAGTAAACTAGGTGTTACAGACTCGCTTTGAGGCAGCAAGCCACAATGTGAGACAAGCCAATGGCCGCTAACGTACACGTTGATCGCAGCAAGTCTTATTATTAGGCCGGTACGACCAGCCTCTATTGACGGTCTATATCATAGTGATTAGCTGACCATCAGCGCTCGGGGTCCATGACGTCACTGGAGCTGGCCCCAAGCGCCTCATCGACATAACCTATAGTTCCGAGTATCGAGTCGTTCCCTATAAACCTGATGTTGAGACGCTGGACGATATGGTAGTGTTGGATTGATGACTGTTTTAGAACAAATAATTCAGATAACCTAATTAAACACTTTTTTATTAGCATGATACGTGTTGTTTGTAATCAGAAATGAAAAACAAACCCGTTGCAAACCAGTCGTTGCAAACCATCCGTCCGTGTCGTGCGAAATGTGGCCACCGCGTCGACGTGATATATGTTTAAGTGTTACCGGTATTATTTATTATGTGTCTGTGTCGTGTTTAAATGTTTGATTTTAACTTATGACGAAACGCTAGTGCGAAGAAGATGCTTGAAAATGTCACTGTTGTGACGAAACGCGTCGCAACTTAACCACCAGCGACAAGGAATGTCAGAAGGTAATGCCTAGTTCAAATGAAAAACAAACGTCTACAACACTCAAAAATATATTTACACTTATACTGCAAAGAATACGGACGGTAAATATATGAAAAGATGAATAATGACAATCGATTTCGACCGGATACACCGATCGTCATCAGGCTCAAAGAGAGAATCAGAGAATACCCCCGTCGCAGCAGACCTGCGTACTCAGCGAATTTCCAATGGAGTTTCAGATTATTTACTTTCCCCATAAAAACACCATAGAGTCGAGTATGTAGGTTTTCTGCCATTGGGTGTCGTTAGAAAATCTAAGTTAATCAAACATTGGTGAATGTAAACACAAAATTGTATAAAACTCTGGCAATTTTTTATTTTCCCCATAAACCCCATGGGGGTGAGTAAGTAGGTTTGCCGCCATATGGGTTTTGTAAGCAAGTATAAGTTAAACCTTATATAGATAATGTACTTACCAAATTTGATTAAGTTATGTCAATAAATAAGCAATATATAGGGTTTTCTTGATTTCCCATAAAAATAACATGGAAAACACATTTTTGGATTTGCCCTGTAACTAGTTATGCTATGATAAAAATACAAAATACCAAATTGTTTGTTTTTTTAAGCTCTTTTAAATGGTTTCAGTTAAAATTGATTAATTAAAATAATTAGGGTCAAAAAGTGCCAAAAATCCATTTTTGACCCCTTTGAAACCCCATAAAATCCCGTTCCCATAACCCGACAATGCTGGTTCGCGAACTCCTGAAAAAAGACCTGGTCTTACACCTCCATACCAAATTTCATCAAAATCGGAGGTCCCCTTCAAAAGTTATCAGTACCACGGACACATAGATATATAGTAAAGTGGGCCCGGGCTTAGGTCTTACCATGGCTACTACCGTAATAGCGTATTCCCTATAGGGAAATTCGCTAAAATGAGGGAGAGAGAGAGAAAGAGAGAATTCTCTCTTTGGGCCTGATGATGATCGGTGTGTCCGGTCGGAATCGATTGTCATTATACATCTTTTCATATATTTACCGTCTGTATTCTTTGCAGTATAAGTGTAAATATATTTTTGAATGTTGTAGACGTTTGTTTTTCATTTCTGAACCTAATTAAAACATATTCCAACATTAGGATTCTTAACAATAGTATATTTCGTAACAAAGTTCGAAAATGAAGTTTTGCCGGCCGGTTCGAGACGTAGACGAGAACTTTAAACGATCTAGAGTAGGCAAACCTTTTTTAATGCAGTCAATTAGTGTTTACCATAGGAAAAAATTGGGGTAGTTTTGATTTCTTTTGTTTTTTATGTTTTTTGGGGTGCTGAATCCGAATCTGAGGTTTGCTAACAAAATTTCTTGACGGAACATTGTCAAAAATGGAAAAAATGTGAAAAATTTTTATTTTTTTGTAATTTTTTGCTTATAACTCAAGAACTATTAACTTTTCGTAAATAATGTATATTATAAAAATTAAAGTACACAAAATTTGCTACAAAATGCACCCCCTATTTGTTATTCTCCGATGAACCGTTCGGGCTCCAGGGCTGTTTGAATATTGGAGTTATAGCGAATTTACCTATAGGGAGTACGCTCTTACGGTAGTAGTCACGGTAAGACCTAAGACCGGGACCATGTTACTTTTTCGTGTTAAGGTCCCCCAAAGCCAAAAACACCGTTCATTCAAACTGATATATATGTATATATATATTATACATGTATATATGTATATGTCAGTTAACACGATAACTTTTGAACCAAAACTCCGATTTTGATAAAATTTGGTACAAAGGTGTAAGGCAGCATTTACTTCATCGAGTTCGCAAACCAGAATGATCGGACTACATTAACGGGGTTTTATGGGGTTTTAAAAGGGTTACCTTTTGGTTTTTGGCTTTTTTTAACCTTAGTTTATAAAATTCAACAAATTTAACCTAAGCTACTTAAAAGAGCTCAAAAAAACAAACAATTTGGTATTTTGAATTTTTTATTTAGCTTATATGGTTATGGAGAAAATCCAAATATAAGTTTTCCATGGTTTTCTTATGGGAAGTCAACAAAACCCTCTATCTTGCTTATTTATTGACATAGATTTATTATAAATTTGGTAGAGATGTGTAATCCTACGTATATTCAGATGAGTTTATAAACCAGACATATCGACCTAAGGGAATGGGGTAGTTTCGGGGGGTTTTGTACCCCAAAAATGGTTTTTTTTTGCATTTTTCATATGTAATTTTTTTAATTTAAAATTTTTATTTGGACCGTTGGATTAAGCTAAAAAAAAACTCAATCTCATTTGGTTACCGAGATATTAAAAAGTCTAAAGACAGTACGTTGTATTTTGAGGCTCCAATGATAATCTTATGGAGAATAAGGATGTGTTAATATTTCACTTATTAAAAAATACTAGGGGGCCTGTGCAGCGCAATGCGCTGCATTTATTAGGGTACTTGGTGATCAAACTTTGCTCCATGGTAATACTTTGAAAAAAAAATCCATTATAGTAAAAATCAGATAGAACATTATTGGTGTTTCATCGATCGATCTTCATTACCAATTTACCAACTTCCCAATGTGATAGTTTTGAGATGTGATGCTCGTTCTTTTAGGTCTGAATTAGCTAAGATTACGTAGTTGTTCTTTTGCCGATATGTCTTAGGGCCTTTGCCTAAACCCTCCTATAAAATTTAGAATAAATTCACAGATGTTGGATCCACATAGTTCATCAAACATAAAACGTAAATGACAACAGAATAAAAATCAACATTCCATGACTCCTCGGTCCAGTATGAGTTATGCAGCACTCACTGCGGCTGTTTTTGTAGCACTACTGTATGAGGTAGTCAATGACATAGTGAATGAGTCTTCATTACTATTTATGTCTAAATCCTCTTTAACTTAACTTTCCACGACATTACAAAATTTAAATAAAGAAAATCACAAAAAATAAGAGAATCTACATCTTTGTTGGTGTGGTCCATTTTGTATTTAGTGGCATTTTTATTTTGGTTAAAATTTCTCTTGATAAAAACCATTTTTGTAATAAGTTTGTTTTCTATACTGGAGGTAAAAAACTTTTAAATGTTGTCTTTTACACAGGTTTTTTAATCAATCAATCAACATTTATTCGGCTGACAATTAAGAAATTGCATTAGCCTATACATCATAAACTTATCTATAATACCTAAAAGTAATTTAAAATTCATAATTTCTTATTTTATATTGAAAAAGACTTCCATTGAATAAATAATATTCTTGTCAATATATCTTCTTAATTTATTCTTAAATGTGTTTGTGTCAGAATTCATATTCTTAATTTCGTAGGAAGGTTATTGTAAATTTTGGTATAGTTATATTTAATATGATTTTCATAAAATAATGTTCTATTATAAATGGCTGAAATTTTATTAGTTTTTCTGATTCATGTTTGTGTTATTGGTTTCTATAGTATGAATTTTATGTGTAATGAATAATATTTGTAGCGTTCTGCTTAAAACATGTTTATACTATAATAGTAAATAAAATGGTTATTACACTTACAACCAACTATCCCTTTTCCTTATAGTTTGTAGCAGTTTGAAATCCCATGCACACAAATTTAGTGATCTATTTTAATATTTGTTACCTTTCATTATTGTTTCAATACCAGTCGGACGACCAATAAGACCCATGTCAAAAATTTCAATTTCCAAAATTGTCTTCGTAAACAAAAATGAGTTTTTCTAGGGTTAAGTTACAAAATTTATTTTTGTGTCCAAATACGCGTTAATAAAACTTTCAAGCAAAATCTACCAGCTACATTTTGAGAAAAGGATAAAAGCTCAGATTAGACACTTCTTGTATTAAAGTATGAAATTATGTTGATATTTCAGTACCAGTTCAATTTGCTTCTTTCAGATTTTAACATATGTGTTTGTTTGTTTAACTATCAACAGCTGTTTTATTTAGCAATTCGATATAAATTGTTCCCCATGTTAATCTTATGGGCAAAAATTGAACTTTGAGGGCTTCCCGTGAGCTTCAGAATTAAAATATCAAAAATCTAAAACCTTATTGCAAAACTACAAACTGAGACCATTCTTTTGACACCACAAATTTTAAAATTGGTCCAGAAATAAGGGAGGAGTAGTGTTAACAAAAAAAGGGCATCACGTATTATATATATAGATTTTTGGAAGAAACTTGGTACTTAGCTTCATTAGGTTGAGATTCAACCATTTATGTTAAAAAAAATCTTGGTTTTTGTTCTTATCATGGCAGCAAACCTGCATACTCTTTTCCCATGTAAATCATATTGAGAAAAGGAAAACTCTTTTACTTATGGACAGAGATTGATGAAACTTAGTATATATCTTCATATGGTCGAAATATTTTTTTTACGCTAAAAACCTACTTTTAGTGTTCCCCGTGGCAGCATACCTACATACTCTTTTACGATGTGTATCATTAGGAGAATAGTCATTTATATCCCTATTTATGAGCACGTAATGAAATTTTGTTTACGGGTTCATCTAGTCAAAATTAATATTACTAATTTAGAAATTCGCTAAGTAGTACGCAGGTCTGCTGCGACGGGGGGTATTACCATATGGGTTTGTAAGGAAATATAAGTTAAAACTTGCATAACGAATGTGCATACCAAATTTGATCAATTTCTGTTATTTTTATTTTCACCATAAACCCAATGGGGGAAGTATATAGGTCTGTCGCCATATGGATTTTGCAAGTAAATAAAGTTTACCTTTTCTAATGAATGTACATAAACAATTTAATAAATCTATGTCAATAGATAAGCAAGATCGAGGGTTTTGTTGATTTCCCATAAGAAAACCATGGAAAACTTATATTTGGATTATCTCCATAACCATATAAGCTAAATAAAAAATTCAAAATACCAAATTGTTTGTTTTTTTGAGCTCTTTTAAGTAGTTTAGGTTAAATTTGTTGAATTTTATAAACTAAGGTTAAAAAAGCCAAAAACCAAAAGGTAACCCTTTTAAAACCCCATAAAACCCCGTTAATGTTGTCCGATCATTCTGGTTTGCGAACTCGATGAAGTAAATGCTGCCTTACACCTTTGTACCAAATATTATCAAAATCGGAGTTTTGGTTCAAAAGTTATCGTGTTAACTGACATATACATATATACATGTATAATATATATATATACATATATATAAGTTTGAATGAACGGTGTTTTTGGCTTTGGGGGACCTTAACACGAAAAAGTAACATGGTCCCGGTCTTAGGTCTTACCGTGACTACTACCGTAAGGGACCGTCCATAAATCACGTCATCATTTTTTGGTCATTTTTGGACCCCCCCCTCCCTAAAATCATCCTGCCATCATAATTTTTCTGACCCCCCCCCCCCTCTCGGAAAAATGACGTCATTTTTAACAAACCTCCGTTTTAAGTAAAAAAATAATGATTTTTAAATTCTACATGATAAACTAAAAGCAATTGACCAATCAAATCTGAATTTACCTCTAGAAATAAAGCCAAAATGACTTTCTCAATGGAAAAATAAACTACAAAACAGCGCCTTAAAATAGTCTAATGTATTTGATAAATAATTATTTAATAATAATTGAGTTGTGTTATAATTTATAATTTTTTTATTGTTAAAATTTGATATAAAACAGCATATTTAAAATGACGTCATATCAAAGCCGACCCCCCCCCCTTGCACATCACCCTACCGTCATTTTAAATCTGGACCCTCCCCCCCCCCTATTTTCAGATGACGTAATGTATGGACGACCCCTAAGAGCGTACTCCCTATAGGTAAATTCGCTATAACTCCAATATTCAAACAGCCCTGGAGCCCGAACGGTTCATCGGAGAATAACAAATAGGGGGTGCATTTTGTAGCAAATTTTGTGTACTTTAATTTTTATAATATACATTATTTACGAAAAGTTAATAGTTCTTGAGTTATAAGCAAAAAATTACAAAAAAATAAAAATTTTTCACATTTTTCCATTTTTGACAATGTTCCGTCAAGAAATTTTGTTAGCAAACCTCAGATTCGGATTCGGCACCCCAAAAAACATAAGAAACAAAAGAAATCAAAACTACCCCAATTTTTTCTAGCGAGGGGAACTTTTGAATACAAATTTACTGGATTATTTCGGCTGATTTACGAACGATATTTTTCATCGCATTTCACTGTGTAATAATGATATAGAAGTTTAAAAAAAATATTAATAAGTCAGACTAAGAGCAGATGTTTTTATGTAAACCCTAGGACCAAAAAATTTCGGCTCTAGACCTTCAAAGCATGATTTCCGCCGGTAAAAGTAAGGGTCGAAAACAACTGATATTGATTGAAATCCAGCTAAGCAAAGTGAACAATGCGATTATTTATGTAGACAATCATGATTTTTACGATCTCAGCTGTGTGAGGCAGAATCAGACGTTTCGTTGTGAGTACATCGTATTAGTAGCTAAAGAAACAACCCTCCTTTTTTAACGTTACAACATGCTGATCCTGGGAATAATGATTTTAAACACTTTTGTAGTGACCTTTCGTGTGGAAGCATATTTACATTAGAAACAACTTCATGCCGAGCTCAAGCTTTATCCAGTGACTCCAGATTCCTTAAAAATGGTTTAAAACTAAAGGTGGAGTTAGTTGTTCAAAAAACATGTTGCGTATTGAATATGTATTGATTAAGTGTCACTTCTGGTAATGGTTAAACATTCTAAATGATTGTTTTTGGGTTGAGTCAGTTTTTATAATAATTATTTCATTTTTTTCAAGTTTGAATGATATTTTAAATTCAGTCGCGCTTTTGAGATCAGGTCTACGGGATATCAGTTATTTGTGACATTTAATTGAAAATTGACGTGCATATCAACCTTTCTTATATTCTTTATTTTACTTACCTGTGCGACGTTTTCCTGAAAAAGTGAAAAGCGTGTTCGTGATCAATTGATCACGTATGTTGATTTACCGAGTTTCACTATATAAAAATTACTAAGACCTTCAGGGACTTTGATAGTACACTGGATTGTGTAGTACGTATGAAGTATAGAGAGACCTTGAGAGGCGCGGGTGTGACGCTGCCAGTCACCTGGACTGGCCAAGTATTGAATTACTCGCCACTCCCTCTGCTTACAGACATTCGACAGATAGCGCTCGTTTGTTTATAACAAAAAGGGGGTTTTCTTGAATGTTTAACATGGACCGAGATCTCAAATTATCAAAATCATGAATAAATTAAAAGTATCTATATTGTCTTTAAATTTCTCATTTGAGTTGTTTACACTGAAAATTTTAATATCGGTTTCAGTACTGTTGTTTCTTAAAAGGCAATGAATGTTTTTCTGGACGATCATTATTTTTTTACTTGGTCCGGTTTTAAATCGACAGGAAAAACTATTAAAACTGCTTCTGAAAATAACTCTAGAATATTGAACTAATACATTATTTGATTTAGTTTTATGTCTACAAACAATTTTGGTGTGTAGTAAGTATAAAACGACGTGAGATAATTTAAGATTTAGTTGCATTCAAACAAACTTGATACTTTTAACACATTTTGAAATATATTTCATATTACTAACCCAAAAACAGTCATCGAGGGAGACACACCAAAACCACGACGAGCAGTAACTACGAATCTAAACACATTAAATTCGCGTCATAATTGTTGTACAACGAACTACGCCTATAGTTTTTAAGGATTTTTTACTGATATTTGTGACATTAGTTAGAGCCTTTAGCTTGGTGTGAATTTCAGTTCACTACAAGAATGTGGTTCTTTCCGGGACCGTGTGAGTTGTAATAATGGTCGCACATCAACTGCGCGAAAAATTCCTTCGATTTGCATCAACTGCGCGAAAACCAAAAAGGGTCTCCCAAAAATGTGCATCAACTGCGCAAAACCCGAGGCAGGTATACGGTAGTTGGCGGCCGAAGAAATCACCCAGTTTACAGGTTCATCACAACCTCCCATATCACAAAGTGTGGTCAAACTCTTAGCTTTGGCAGTAGTATTCGTAAATATTTATAAGTAATTTTCTTAACTCCACTCCCCACGTTATTTCATTGGTTATTTCGGTCCGTTACGGTGTAGTATTTAAAGGGACAACATCACCCACGTTGATTGAATTTTTCGTAAATAGAATATGTGTTTTTTGAAAGTGTGCGAACTGTAAATATTTTGTTGTTTGCTTTGTAAAAGTAGGCTCACTTATATTTGTCGTTAAAAATAGTAGAATGATTTTAGATGTATATTTTTCACAGAAAAATTTATCAGTGAAAGAGTATAAAATTTAATAGTTAAGGCCGGATACAGGTTCCAAAGAGTTTTAAAATCGCCATAGTATGACAATATTTCTTTCGTATGGGAACTAGATTTAAATTCATATCCAAACATGTATCCACACGTAATGGAAATGAACATAACCCTGAGCTACTCCGGTGAACAGATTTCCAACAACAAATTTATCCATTCTCTACTAAATACTTTTTATTTTTGTTGACTTAAAAAAGTCAACAAAAATAAAAAGTAATAAACATATTTTAGTTTTTCTTTTAATTTTAATCTAATGTAAAATTATCTAATTTGCAAATATGAAAGCCCTATGTTGTTTCATGATATAGTAGTAAAATAGACGCACCATTTCGCGCAGTTAATGCACGTCTCTGATCGTCCCTTGGAGCGTTTCGCGCAGTTGATGCATCCCTAGCTACCTGGCTCAGGACAATTCGCGCAGTTGATGCACGCCCGTAATAATATAAGAAATTAGGCATCTCATTAGCTACTAAAACTATACAGGGTTAGGCAAAAGTCTGGACACCCCCAGTTAACTTTTTAACGCGTTGCAGTAGGAAAACCAAACTCGGCACATGTTTACAACATCAAAAACTGCACTTTTTCATCAACTACACAACTTTGCCCCTGCCCCCAAAATGGGGTATTTCGGGGGCAGCCCCAAATTTTCAAATGTAAACCCCTATCGAGTGACCCCTCATTTTAAACGGTGTATCAAGAGAAATTAAATGGCGCAAACCGGAGGTCAATATCTCGCCCCTAACCAAAATGGCAGCCATTTCAAAATTTGAGATGGGCAAGCAAGTATAAGTCTGGACACCCCCAGTTAACTTTTTAACGCGTTGTAGTAGGAAAACCAAACTCGGCACATGTTTACAACATCAAAAACTGCACTTTTTCATCAACTACACAACTTTGCCCCTGCCCCCAAAATAGGGTATTTTGGGGGCAGCCCCAAATTTTCAAAAGTAAACTCCTATCAAGTGACCCCTCATTTTAAACGGTTTATCAAGAGAAATTGAATGGCACAAACCGGATGTCGATATCTCATCTCTAACCAAAATGGCAGCCATTTTAAAATTCGAGAAAGGTAAATTGACATTTGTTGAAATTAAATCGGAAATTAGCTTTTTTAGAATTGAGAATATCTGGAATTATTTTAGAATTGAACCTACTAATTCATTTCTGCTACTAGGTTCAATTCTAAAATAATTCAAGAAATTATAAATTCTAAAAAGCTATTTTTCGATTTGATTTTAACAAATGTCAATTTACCCTTCTCGAATTTTAAAATGGTTGCCATTTTGGTTAGAGATGAGATATCAACATCCGGTTTGAGCCATTCAATTTCTCTTGATAAACCGTTTAAAATGAGGGGTCACTCAATAGTGGTTTACATTTGAAAATTTGGAGCTGCCCCCAAAATACCCCATTTTGGGGGCAGGGGCAAAGTTGTGTAGTTGATGAAAAAGCGCAGTTTTTGATGTTGTAAACATGTGCCGAGTTTGGTTTTCCTACTACAACGTGTTAAAAAGTTAACTGGGGGTGTCCAGACTTATACTTGCTTGCCCATCTCAAATTTTGAAATGGCTGCCATTTTGGTTAGGGGCGAGATATCGACCTCCGGTTTGCGCCATTCAATTTCTCTTGATAAACCGTTTAAAATGTGGGGTCACTCAATAGGGGTTTACATTTGAAAATTTGGAGCTGCCCCCAAAATACCCCATTTTGGGGACAGGAGCAAAGTTGTGTAGTTGATGAAAAAGTGCAGTTTTTGATGTTGTAAACATGTGCCGAGTTTGGTTTTCCTACTGCAACGCGTTAAAAAGTTAACTGTGGGTGTCCAGACTTTTGCCTAACCCTGTATACTCACAATGTCACGCTTATTTAGCATCGCCCAGCTGAGAGTGTAAAAATTAATGATCCCCTTTATAATAATGTACTAATAAGGTTTTGCTATCAAATATTTAAATATTTATTAATAATTAATATTATTAATAATAAACAATTATTATATATTATGAATTAATGAAATTTATAAGAAATTTCAGCAATATATTTTTCTTTATCCTTTTATTTATCAGACAAGCAAAATTTTGTACTACAATATTACAATCTGCAAATGAAAAATTCAAATATCTAGTAAATATTCTATGCTATCAAATATTTAAATATTTTAATATTATCTCTAAGGTTTCAGCTAACATTGGTAAAGTTCGTCTTAAGTTGAACGTTCTTCGCAAATTGCCTAGTTTCATTATTTGGCACCAAGCCCTCTCTTTTGTAGAGGGATGAGGGAGAGTTGAGAGCGTCATACCTCAAAATTATTTCCTCAAAATATAAATACTCCTTGACTTTGCGGAAGACTGTTTCATCGCAGGTGATTATAATATCAAATTTTTCCTCGCACTCTTGGAGTTTTTCCGGCTTTTTCTTGATAGTTTGATTGCGTTTGAGCATTTGCAGGAGGCCATTTTTGGTGTAGATGTGCTTTTGTTAAGGAAAGGGCATTTTATGTTCAGCTTTTAAGAATTATATACACTAGAGTCCCTCTATTCCTCTAATGAACACATTTTGTCAAAAAATATAGATGTTTCCCCTAACATAAACATATGGGGAAGACTTAATTTTTTGTATAACATGAAATTTGCTGTTATCAAATGCAATTCTATTGCTTTTGCAGCTGCTTTTCTGTAGTTCCATCCTTGTTGAAGATTATTATTATTATTAATAATAACATTAATAATTAATATAATATTTCATAATTAATAATTAATGTAATATTTAATAATTAATGTAATATTTTCTTTAAAATTATTCGCTACCGATTTAGACAAAAAAACTTAGGATTAGTAAAAATTTCGATATTTTACTTACAAGTGGCGCGCCCCGTGGCGCGCGGTCGTACCTCGAGGTCGAAGACTTGGATTTTATGTAATGGGCCCAACACTAACAGCATATCAAAAAATCAGAACTACTCGACCTTTTGCACAGCAACCCCGAATTTTCTGACATATCCACTAGACTATTATAAATGATCGCATTATTGGCTTTTAGTGTAGTAAAATTAGTCGGGAAAAATGAAATAATTTTTGGAAAGCTAATTTCTTTTGAAATGTGTTCTATGGCATCCCCTGACCTTCCTCCGAAAAGTCCCCTGCAATCCCATGTGGGGATCATACCCAAAAATTAGGGGTTGGCCTATAAGGAGTTAAAATATATTTTGATATTAAGCATACTAAATTTGAATAAGTTCCAGAAGGTTTATATATATCAAATTAAAGGTCTTAAAATGTAGAGCACAATGCCGTAAACCCGACCTAAATATAACGGTCGAGAGAAAAATGGCAGACGTTCAAAATTTAGAATAAAATAACAATATCAAAACTTTGAAATGCAATAACTTCCGACATATTTGACCTTTTGAGGTCTGGTTTTCGGCTATGTACTCTCCTTATTAAGGCCTTTAAAATTATGTATAGCATGGCTATGGACTAAGAAAATTTTTTCAAAACTCCCTCTTTGGGACGTCCATGTAGAGGGTGGTTCAAGGGTAATATGATGGGCATATGTCAAACTATCCGTATTTGCCAAGGTAATTGTATAAGCAAACGTTTGCCGCAAACCGGACCTCAAAAGGTCAAGTATTTCTAATATTATTACATTTTTAAGCGTTTTGATTAAAATTTTATTTTTAATCTAAGTTTGACAGGCTGCCATTTTCGACTCAAGCAACCTTTTGAGATGGGGTTTGCGGCATTGAATTCTACTACTTTAAAGCTTTAATTTGATATACATAAACCTATTGGTCGGCGAAAGACATATTTCTGACTCCACGAGGGCCATCCCATCATTTTTAGGCATGTTGCCCACTGGGGATTTCAGGGGACTTTTCTGAGGGAGGTCAGGGGATGACATAGAACACATTTCAGCAAATATTGGCTGTACAAAAATTTTTTCATTTTCCAGCCATATTTTGGCTTAATTTTACTACACTATTTGTTTGGCTTTATTTCAATCAATGTCATCTGTTTCCGACCCTTATTTTTTAACAGCGGAAGCTTTGGCAGCAACATATAATACTTAAAATTAATGGTAAATACACAGGTAGTTGTGGAGTGGTTGCTGGTAACCGGAAACATGATGCATCCCGTTAGGTTAGTATTCTTGTATTTGTATAGTACTTATTGCAGAGTATAGTGTGCTGAAAAATATCTTTCGTAACTTGGCCAAAAGACTTTTGACCCACGTCAGTCTGGCAGGCATGCCAACTACACCTACTTTCCCAAATGAATTACTCAATCCCAAATGAGACAGCTCTTAACGACAGGCTATAATATTATCCATCTGTTTTATCGCTGAAATTGAGAATGCTCGGATTTCTTTTTCATCTCAAAGCATAAAGCATCAGTATCACTCAGTATCTTTTATTTATTATGAATTAATAAAATTTATAAGAAATGTCAGCAATATATTTTTTTATACTTTTATTTATCAGACAAGCAAAATTTTGTACTACAATATTACAATCTGCAAATAAAAAATTCAAATATCTAGTAAATATTCTATGCTATCAAATATTAAAATATTTTAATATTATCTCTAAAATTTCAGCTAACATTGGTAAAGTTCGTCTTAAGTTGAACGTTCTTCGTAAATTGCCTTGAGTTTCATTATTTGTCACCAAGCCCTCCCTTTTGTAGAGGGATGAAGGAGAGTTGAGAGGGGCATACCTCAAAATTATTTCCTCAAAATAGAAATACTCCTTGACTTTGCGGAAGACTGTTTCATCGAAGGTGATTATAATATCAAATTTTTCCTCGCACTCTTGGAGTTTTTCCGACTTTTTCTTGATAGTTTGATTGCGTTTGAGCATTTTCAGGAGGCCATTTTTGGTGTAGATGTGCTTTTGTTAAGGAAAGCTTTATGAAGACAAAGCTTTATGAAGACTAATTCAAAGTTCACTATGTAAAACTAAAACTGCACAGTACACACACGATCGGCACACGTTCTGATGAGGGAATTGACATGCTAAGGTTATGTCAAATTCCCGCTCATTTGTTGTTACACTCCCCCTTGAACCGCGATCATCCCCATTTTGGCGCGCACACAGCTGATTAACTACGACTTCCGTTATTATTTGAACATTGTAATTAAACAAAAGAGTATTTTTTACATTGTTTTTAAGTTTGTTCCTTGACATTATTTAATTTTCAAACAGCGTTTTTATGGAAAGATTCTACATATTTTTATTGGTCGTTTTTAATTATGTGTTCCAAAATGTCGGGGGGGGGGGGGGTTTCGACCCCCTGACCCCCACCCCCCTCACTGGCTACGGCCTTGCTTACATGGTAAAGATGATGTTGTCTACGCTCCCTGGCAGATATTTTTAATTATATGTGTTGTGACAACTATTTTCAATACAGTTGCAGTATCCACAGCAAGGTACTTCTCTCATGTAACAAGGACAATGTTTGTTACATTTTCTGCATTTACATGGTGGTATCAGGTCTTCTGGCAGCGGCGTTTTTGTCATCAACACAGGGCGAATGAGTCCAGAACAGTCTTCATAAAACCCATAGTTTGTAATGTTTAGTTGGGTGATGTCTGCTTGTAAAGCACTATCCCAAACATGAACTTGGACCCAACTGCGAAGTATATGGAGTGTGATTAGAGAGCTGGTGGCGTGGCCTGATAATTTTGTTAAAGAAAATATCCCAACTTTTCGGAAAATCAAATGTTTCTAGTTCGTGCAGTAAATTTGCTTCGTCACACACTTATAATGTCAAATTAAATTTTAACTTTTAACTTCATATCTTAGTGAATCGAGAAAACTATTTACACTTTCTTGGTTCGACGCTCTTACTTGTTCGACAAAATCCTCAAGAGGTATGTTAATTTTAAAAACAGTGGCTAATTTAGACTTGTCTTTGGGGTGAGAAAATAGAATATTTTCGCCATAGTGTTCTATTAATAATTTCTTTACAAATCTGTTGTCAACATTAGCGTCAGGATCTACGCAAAGTTGCTTTAAATTTGATGCCAAATAACTCAAAGGAAAACATTTTGATTGGAATTTAGAATCAATTTCTAAAATCTATAAGTCAAATGCATTTTGTATTGGTGAGTAAATTATTTTTGAGTTCTCTTGTACAGAAGCTGACGATATACGAAAGTATTCTTTTTTACATATATCATGGTATAAAACATCTGCTGCAAATATATCATTTACTGATGTAAACGTACTTAATATCCTAAATACAGAATCTTGATTTTGTCTACTAATGTCTAACATCTTTTGTGCCAGTGGGATTTCCGACACTCTGTACAAAGTAGCCATTTTTTCTTAGTAACTTTTTGGCAAAAAATATATTGTAGCATATCTGTTTTATTTATTAAGCTTCGAGTGGTACATCTCATATTATCAAGTATGGGCCTACCTGATTTATCACCATTTAAAACTAAACCTGTTTCCGGTTCTTTGTGTGACTTTGACTCATTATGTTTAATGTTATTTTCACTCGTGTACGTACTGTAACAAAGTCTATGCCATCTAAGTAGTTTTAAATCTTCATTAATTAAAAAAGGGGATAGCCTTTCAGAAACCTCATCGCTTCGTCTATTAATGGCATTTGATAATTTTTCAAAACTTGCTTCTTTGGGTTTATCTACTAATGGAGTATTGCCACTCACCTGACATATGGCACATAGTTTTAAATCGAATGCTTTCACCCGTTTACTGTCACTTGCAATAGAAATCGTCATTATAAACAACTTGGTAGTTACACATAGCACAGTACTCTTATCACACCCTTAAAGCAAACTGTTGAGTTAAAATCATTTAAAAACAGACACGAATAATGCCGTCGCACAACACACCACGTCTTCACTGTAGGAGAGTTTTACCGAAAATGAAGTAAACAAATGACTCAATTCGCCGGATGAGACGTTCATGTTAGGACATGATTCCCGCTCGCCGCTCGGACCGCGACAGTCGCCAGGCATGACGCACTTGTTTATGACATTTAAATATATATATTTATCATAATAAATTTATGTAATGTTATTGAAATATATATAATATTGTATTACAACGTACAATGAACAAATGTTTATTATTTGCTCTCAAATATCTTAAATAACTTTAAATAATTTTGAAAATAATTTGTATCTCTAAAAATAGAGACTATACAATAATTTGTTAATTACCTTTTTTGTAGGTCGTATTATTACCTACAAATAAAAAAAATTATTTACTTACGTTCAATAACAAGGGAGTTATAAACGGTTTGCCGATTAACGTTTTTCGCAACTTTGCACCCCCACCCCTAAGTTGTCGACCACCCTTGGAGGCGACGACATGGGTTTTTATACTCACCTAGGCCCCCATTACCAAAATCAAAAGTCAAAATCTCTGACTCTTTTTATGCATACTCAACTGCACCTAGCACCTCGCCTACATTATTTGATTTAGTTTTATGTCTACAAACAATTGTGGTGTGTAGTAAGTATAAAGCGACGTGAGATAATTTTAGATTTAGTTGCATTCAAACAAACTTGATACTTTTAACACATTTTTAAATATATTTCCAAAAACAGTCATCGAGGGAGACACACCAAAACCACGACCAGCAGTAACTACGAATCTAAACACATTAAATTCGCGTCATAATTTTTGTACAACGAACTCCGCCTATAGTTTTAAAGGACTTTTTACTGATATTTGTGACATTAGTTAGAGCCTTATGCTTGGTGTGAATTTGAGTTCACTACAAGAATGTGATTCTTTCCGGGACCGTGTGAGTTGTAATAATATAAGAAAGGAGGCATCTCATTAGCTACTCACAATGTCACGCTTATTTAGCATCGCATAGCTGAGAGTGTAAAAATCAATGATCCCCTTTATAATAATGTACTAATAATAATATTTATTAATTATTAATATTCTTAATAATAAACAATTATTATTTATTATGAATTAATGAAATTTATAAGAAATGTCAGCTATATATTTTTCTTTATACTTTTATTTATCAGACAAGCAAAATTTTGTACTACAATATTACAATCTGCAAATAAAAAATTCAAATATCTAGTAAATATTCTATGCTATCAAATATTTAAATATTATCTCTAAGTTTTCAGCTAACATTGGTAAAGTTCGTCTTAAGTTGAACGTTCTTCGTAAATTGCCTTAAGTTTCATTATTTGGCACCAAGCCCTCCCTTTTGTAGAGGGACGAAGGAGAGTTGAGAGGGGCATACCTCAAAATTATTTCCTCAAAATAGAAATACTCCTTGACTTTGCGGAAGACTGTGTCATCGCAGGTGATTATATTATCAAATTTTTCCTCGCACTCTTGGAGTTTTTCCGGCTTTTTCTTGATAGTTTGATTGCGTTTGAGCATTTGCAGGAGGCCATTTTTGGTGTAGATGTGCTTTTGTTAAGGAAAGCTTTATGAAGACAAAGCTTTATGAAGACTAATTCAAAGTTCACTATGTAAAACTAAAACTGCACAGTACACACACGATCGGCACACGTTCTGATGAGGGAATTGACATGCTAAGGTTATGTCAAATTCCCGCTCATTTGTTGTTACACTCCCCCTTGAACCGCGATCATCCCCATTTTGGCGCGCACACAGCTGATTAACTACGACTTCCGTTATTATTTGAACATTGTAATTAAACAAAAGAGTATTTTTTTACATTGTTTTTAAGTTTGTTCCTTGACATTATTTAATTTTCAAACAGCGTTTTTATGGAAAGATTCTACATATTTTTATTGGTCTTTTTTAATTATGTGTTCCAAAATTTCGGGGGGGGGGTTCGACCCCCTGACCCCCACCCCCCTCGCTGGCTACGGCCTTGCTTACATGGTTTGGTAAAGATGATGTTGTCTACGCTCCCTGGCAGATATTTTTAATTATATGTGTTGTTACAACTATTTTCAATACAGTTGCAGTATCCACAGCTAGGTACTTCTCTCATGTAACAAGGACAATGTTTGTTACATTTTCTGCATTTACATGGTGGTATCAGGTCTTCTGGCAGCGGCGTTTTTGTCATCAACACAGGGCGAATGAGTCCAGAACAGTCTTCATAAAACCCATAGTTTGTAATGTTTAGTTGGGTGATGTCTGCTTGTAAAGCACTATCCCAAACATGAACTTGGGCCCAACTGCGAAGTATATGGAGTGTGATTAGAGAGCTGGTGGCGTGGCCTGATAATTTTGTTAAAGAAAATATTCCAACTTTTCGGAAAATCAAATGTTTCTAGTTCGTGCAGTAAATTTGCTTCGTCACACACTTATAATGTCAAATTAAATTTTAACTTTTAACTTCATCCCTTAGTGAATCGAGAAAACTATTTACACTTTCTTGGTTCGACGCTCTTACTTGTTCGACAACATCCTCAAGAGGTATGTTAATTTTAAAAACAATGGCTAATTTATACTTGTCTTTGGGGTGAGAAAATAGAATATTTTCGCCATAGTGTTCTATTAATAATTTCTTTACTAATCTGTTGTCAACATTAGCGTCAGGATCTACGCAAAGTTGCTTTAAATTTGATGCCAAATAACTCAAAGGAAAACATTTTGATTGGAGTTTAGAATCAATTTCTAAAATCAATAAGTCAAATGCATTTTGTATTGGTGAGTCAATTATTTTTGAGTTCTCTTTTACAGAAGCTGACGATATACGAAAGTATTCTTTTTTACATATATCATGGTACAACAATTGGAAACAATAAGTGAATCATTGATAGCAGCTAAGGCTTTTGTCTTTTCGTTTTAAATGTAAGATCTATTTCTTTACGAATCTCATTATCTTCGTCTGAACACCAGTTCACCTCTAAACCCTTAGGTATGGGATCTTTTTCATTAGACCTGCATTTTCCACATTATGACACATGTCTGTAAAATGTTTTTCACGAAAAAAAACACCTAGGCGTATTTTTCAATAAATGTGAGATGTCATAAGATGAGGAAACTTAGACCAGAGAATAAAATTAATTTCAAAGTCGTCGAATCTTACGTCAATGCTGGACCATACCACCGGAAAATGCTGGCAGTGTCAAGATGACATATTAATTACTGTTTCTTCTTTAATTACTTACTTAATATTAGTCAATTACTACTCGTGTATCTTCCGGTTGGGCACAGTAATCTTTAAAAAATGATGTTGCTATTAAATGGCATTGTTATTTAATAGAGCATTTTTCCTCCAACGAATTTTAGACCTTCGTTAAATGATCAGACCTTCGTTAAATGAATTTTTCTCAGGATGTAACTGCAACATTTGGATTCAAAGGCGAACACTATAACAATTTCTAGTTATTTTAAATATACACACAAGAGCTGGGTTACATATGACTATATACCTATAACAATTTATTCAAAATAATGTCTGATGTTTCAAATTACGTTTCATTTATGCAATATTATCTTATGTGTTGTGAATATCAGAAGGAAACAAGTATTGCAGCTTTTATCATAGAAGCAAAGCCAAATAGCATTAATGTGCGATCATCTACGTCAGCGTTCGATTTTCAAAGACATTGTTTTCTCTGCGGAACAGCAATCCCACAGCACTATTGCGAACTTAAGAAAGAAAATCAAAGTACAAAGAAGCAATGCTGTGTATCATGTTAAATCTCCAAAGATGAGATTTACTGTACTGGATGAGATATAGCAAGAAAGTTTAATGATGAGTACACTAAGGCCATTTTTACAACGCCTAGATTTTGTAACAGACTTAGTGATATCCATGAATAGCATGAGAAATGCTTGATGGACCTCTTCGGTTTGGGCCCATTCTGCGCAAGACGTAAGTAGAAAACGAAACACAACAGGAAGACCATCTGACAATAATAACGCTGTTATGGAATTGATTTACTCGATTTTAGAAATGAACTCTGAAGATTGTCAGTTTCCAGCCATAGAGCTACTTAAGCAAGGAGATGCTGATAAACTGTACCTCGCTGGAAAACTGTAAAGAAACACTGTAACAACTGTTAAAAAGTATGATGATGATGTATATATTACACACTCCCATAGCAATGTTCAAAATTGCTGGAACTAAATTGATAGCTGATGTATGGTTTAACAAAAGAGAGTCTAATGAAAAGGACAAAAGACAAAGAAATGTTAAAGCAGCAGCAACAATCATTGTTGAAGATATTCACGCAACTTACTCTACATCAGAAAAACCTCCCTCAAATGAATTTTTAAAAGGTGCCAAGGATCTATAACCCAATTCATTAAAAACATTTGCTGGACCTGCGGTGCGGTAGTTTTGCGGTGACCTGCAAAACTAGAAAAAAATGTCCGTAGCAATTGCACACTCTCTGATGCAGCCGTGAGACCCGTATCTTTTGTTGCGCTATTCTTAAAGGAATATCAACATCGTTGTATAAACAGGTTGCTCCCATATTGAATGTGTTTCAGTAATGAAAAATAAATAATAATAATAAAGAAGTACACATTTCATGTTAAAAAGTGACAAATAATTTTTTTTCGCGCTGTAAACCGAAATTTGGTACTCCAAATAGAGATAGTGCCAATGGAACGTAAACATAGTGCGAGAGAGAGGGAGATATTAAATTTCTTTAGTGTACTATTGCGTCGTTAGTTACAGCATTTAAACCGATACATACCTAGCTTATTTGGTGTCATTAAATAGCTATATGTGTAATAAGAGCGTAAAGTACGTCATTGCCACTCGAGAATTGTAGATGGCCGCACGAAGCGTCAGCTGAGTGCGGCCAAACAATTCGAGAGCGGCAATGACTATTTACGCTCGTAATACATACAAGATTTTTCCTACCAACATAATTGCTACAGATTACATGTTTTATTGTATACAAAATGTAATTTAGATTACTTTTGATTTTTTTCTGTTGGAACACACTGTTAACTATCAAACATAACCTGAAACTAAAAAAGAAGCAATTACTAAACAACAGCAATGAATAACAGCTGTAGCAAGGCTTGTAATAACAGCTGAATTCAAATTGCTGTTTGATCTAGCGTGCGGTAAAGAATCATTGCCGCTCTAGAGCGGGAAAAACGGAAACCGGATATGAACTGTTTTGCATAGGGGTTACAGGTGTGGCAATGCGATTATTTCCATGCAGGGGTAGGAAAAAACTTTTTTCAAGGAGTATCGTTATGTAAAGCCATTAAATCTTTTTATCGTTAGGGCTTTGACCTAAAGGTTATCAAACTTCTAATGTTATTCTTAAGGAAATATTTTATTCAATCATATGTTTAGAAAAATAAACTGTGCTTTTCGAGTGACAAACGTCGTCATGATATCCCTCTATTTTCAAATTTGATTACTTGGGGTTCAAAATGACCACCCAAGCAGCGTAGACGGAGGAAGAAGGTGTTTTTACATTAATTGTAAAGGTCTAGTAATGGAAAAATGTCATCTGTTATGTATGAATTGTGAGTGTAGTGCGTGGACGAGAGAGAATCTTTGCTGGTGACCATCTGCAATGATATAAGAACGTAAATTGACTTCATAGGTTATTAACTCGTTCGTCCTCTCATTGGTGGAAGTAGTTGGTTCTCACCCCACGCACATGTCTTCGACCCATGTGAGGTTTTTTTGAATGTAATTTTTTAAATGCTGCATTGTATATTTTTTGAATGAATAAAGAATTATTTGATTTGATTTGATTTGGTTGTACATTTTTTTTAGTTTTTAATATTTAATTAATTGGAAATAAATCGCAATCTACCTGCAGGCTCTTTTTGCATAGAAAAGGTCGCCCTATAAATTATAGAAAAATGGGTTTTAAATCGGGTCAGTTATATTAAAGAAACAAAAGTTGTTTACGTGTACTATAATAGCTAAGTGTTTGAGTGGTTATAGAGCTCGGTTAGTATTCGCAAGTTGTTAAGAGTTGCTTTTTAAAAGTTCAAAATGGACCCAGTCTCCTTATTATGCTAGGCTATTGATTATCAAGTACTCATCTTTCATTCATACTTGGCAAAAAAAAAAAAAAAACAATTGAAGTTTTTCCCAAGACTTCCTTTAGGGACGTCCCTAGTGGAAGTCGTCAGAGAAACTGATTTGGCCCACGTCATATGATATATCATTTTAAAGCGCTTTGCATTATAAGCAATTTGACACAAACCCGACCTCAAAAGGTCGAGTATATCGGTAGTTATTGCATTTTTTGTTTGCAGCAATATGATTTTAATGCAAAGTTTGATCACCTGCCATTTTTGGCTCGGTCATCCTTTTGAGGTCGGGTTTGCGCCATTATTCTCTATTTTTAGAGACCTTTAATTTGATGTACATCTTGACCTATGCTTACATTTAAGATTTTCTTCTGACCCCTGACGGGCCGTCCCCCAAAGGTGATATCCGACCACCATGTACACAGAAAAGTAGCTTACAATTTCCAGTAACGGTATACCAAATGTGGTTGTGATATCGTTTGTCGTTTAAAAGTTATAAAGTCGTCCTAAGACTTTATGGTCACCCTGTATATTCATTTATTTAACTATACATTTTTTATTTATACTTATTACTAGGGACCATTCATTTATTTAACTAAAAAATTTTAAATTAAATTATTATCATGACTCAAAATATATTCTTAGTAACAAACTGATTTCATATTTGAAAATATCTCATGAATAATCTTACTAATCACATGTAGATCTAAAATCTTCTTTTCATTAGATTGACATCTGATCTTTCAGGTCCAATAGGGCACATGTAACTTTGTCACTTTCGATATTATGGAAATTATTTGAAATTATGGAAAATTATCACTTAGTTTCGCCGATATACACGGTAAATTTCTTAAAGTGATCCAATAGCTAACTTTTTTATTCTATAACTGACAGTATACTTCTTATGGGAGACCCCCTTTAATTTTTTTTATTTTACTTTCAGGTATTTATTTTAACTTTCAAAATTTCCCGCCATTTTTCCAATATGAAAATGAAAATGAAAAAAGGTTTATTTCAAAAATACAAATACAAATATTCACAATATATACATATTGTGAATATTTAGATGTTATATGGCTTCCAACTTTAAAATTTCTTATGAAACACCCTATATTTTATGGTGTTTTAGAAATTTCCATGAAGTTGTAAGACTTTTTTATTGTCTGTAATTTTTCTCTAAACCTAACGGTTAGGGAGCGAGAGGAAATTGAAGTTGATTTTTAGTTCCATAAGAATAACATGGGGCAATTTTTATCTGCCCATATCTCCGAAACCATTGATAAAATAAAAAATGATCAAGAATAAAAATGTCTTAAATTGATGTTTTACGAACATTCCACTCATAAAAACTAAACTATCATTTACGCATTAACATATTTCCAATATGGCGGGGGAAAAAATTTTCAAATTTTCTTGTCATTACGAAAAAAATGTTTTTAAAACATCAATTTAAGACATTTTAATTCCTGAGTATTTTTTATTTTAATCAATGCTTTCGGAGATATGGGCAGATAAAGTTTGCAACATGTTATTCTTATGGAACTAAAATGAACTTTAATTGACTCTAGCTCCCTAACCGATAGGTTAAGAGAAAAATTACAAAGATTAAAATGTCTTAAAATCACATGTAAGTTTCAAAAGCACCATAAAGTGCAGGGTGTTCCATAAGAAATTTTAAACTATATTTTTAGCCGTCATATTGGAAAATTGGCGGGAAATTTTGAAAAGTGAAATACATACCTGAAAGCAAAATAAAAATGTAAAGGGGTTCCCCATAGAAAGTATACTGTCAGATATAGAATAAAAAAGTTAGCCATTGGATCACTTTGAGAAACTCACCCTGTATTTACATATGGCTATGAATCAAGAAAGTACACTCCTACAAACAATAAGTACCCATAAGTACCCATAAGGGAGGTGAATCGTCCTATGTTCGGAATCAAAACTGCTCCTGCCTCCTTATATGGACAAAATACTTTTTGGAATTGATGGTGTTCAGTGTTTTTCGACGATATTATCATCCAAGGTCCGACTGAATCTGAGGGCTTACTAAGACTATAACGTGTTTAGATTGTTATCAGAAAAAAAAACAATCTCAAGCTTAATAAAAACAAATGTAATTTTTTTCAAACATCAATACACTACCTTGGCCACATAAAATATCCACATTACATTATTTACACTACCTAATTATATAGTTGGTGGATTACAAAATACCCCCGTCGCAGCAGACCTGCGTACTCAGCGAATTTCCCTTAGCACCTTGGGTGTTAGTAGATTTACTTTATGATTTTAAAATAAAATAGTTTTATCCTTACGGGAAGAGTGACTAAAATATCAACCACAAAACTTTTACACTATATTAAAGGCTATCATATTTTATACAAACAATTCTGAAAGTCTATAAGGTAATTAAATAAAACAAGAGTTACCCAGAAACATTTTTGTTTATTCCAAAGAATTAGTACTACACAATAGCAAAATAATATTGATATAATCTCTAATTTATATTTCAATTGGATGTATTTAGGCCTGGATCAATATTCAGTAATTTACAAAAAATACCAAAATATATTTTTCAGTAGGCACTTGAATTAAAAGAACACAAATATAAGTTGTCTTCATTATAACTGCCTCGTTCTCCAACTAAAATATGAGTTCACCTGTAACTTGACAAAAAAGATTAATAAAAATTACAAATGTGGCTGGTGGTTGTTGGTCGCATTACTGCTTAAGCCCCCAAAGGAACGTCACCCTCCCCACCATCTTGGGGGTCACTACTTGATTTGGGGAGAGGGGAAAGAGGTTCCCACAGGTCTTGGCCACAAGCAAGTGTCCTGTGGTATGGAGAAACCCCGGAAGCTTTAAGGGGATTCGGCACTCGAACAGGTCATTTTTTAAATTTATGACTTAACAAGAATTATTGTGGTTTTATTGTGTTTGTATGGATCTAATTAGAGTATTTTTTGTAATTTGAACCTTTTTGAGAATTATGTTACATAAAAAAAATTAAAATCCCGTTTTTGCTCAATAATTAGCTAATTTCTTTAATTTAATATAAAATAAAAACTACTATATATATTTTAATGCTTTTGGTGTCAAATTAAAGGTAGTACTAAGAACATAAAAAAATTCTTGTGTTTTCATAATCATAGCTTTAGTGGTAATATGTAAACCATCTATGCTTTTATTTGATTTTTAAAATAAAATTGCCATTTAGAAAAAAATTTTATTTACAAGAATGTAATGGGTCAAATTGGTTAAAAATACAAGAATATCTAGCAACTATTGCCTTGATAACCCACAAAAAATTTCATCATCTTATTTTTTTTGGTTCTGAAGTTATATCCAATTTTCTTCCTGAAAACATGGAAAATTTCTTTAGCGAATCGTCGCGATCTAAGTTCGGCAATAGGTTAGCGTGGATTGGTTAGGTAACTATATCTCTTACTTATATGAATATACTGGATATAAGCTAACTATTTTTGTTCTAAATAAAACTAAAGTCTCAGTTGCCCTGCAGAGTCCCAACATATTTTTGTTTAAATTGTTTAATAATAAATTAAATTGATTATTTAAATTAAATTTAAATTGTTTAAATGTTTAATTAAAAATAACACTCCAAAAACGTTTGCAAACAGTTTTATCTTGTAATATTCTTGTTCAGAATTAAATGTAGAATAGAAATAAGCAAAAATAAAAAAATCGTGAAAAATAAACTTTTTTGCCATTTTGAGTGCCAAATCCCCTCAAGAAAACTAATCCCTAATTAACTTTCCACCTTTTATAGATATTTTTCGTTTGGGAAATATAGATGGAATAATAGATAGTAATAATTACATCATATAAAGGAGACTGGACAGATGAAATTAAGGAAATGTAAGGGCTTGAAGACCTTCCCTTAACTAAAATCAGTAAGGGTGTTAAAAAACGAATTAAAGGATCTTAAGGGCATGAAGACCCCCCTTACCTTATTGAGTAAGGGTGTTAAAAAAAATTCTGAGATTAAGCTAAATATGACATGGATAAAGAGCAGTGTAGGGTGCAGTCAGAAAAAAAATAAATTAAATATGGTGCTAAATAAGCTACTTGGTGGAGGGGCTTGGGAAAGGCCAAGAAAAGTATATTATAAAAACAAGGGACTTTAAATTAATTATACTGGGTAGTGGAAAGTTTTGGAGGTTTATCAGTATAATGGATTTTTAAGATTGATAGTTGGGGAGATAATTATAATGAACTACTGTAAGAAAGAAAATTAATATTTTGGAAAGGGGATAAGATTGGACGAAAGAGGAAAAGAATAATATACTTACTGTATACAAACACCATTAATGAAGGTCAGCTTTAGCACTTAGTTACATAGAAGTATATTCCCACCCTGAAGAGGGTGGGCGAACAGCCTTTCATTAAGGACAGTTCTGGCACGTAGTTGCATATTTTGAACAGCCTCATTTTTTTACCACAACGTGTTCTGAGCCCATTTTAACAACATTGGGTACTGAAGGCTGTTCAGGCAATTAGCCTCATGTGTACGAGCAGTCTTCATTAAGAACAGCTCTAGCCGTAGCCACACATGTATACAGGTTGTCTACTGTTGGGCAATTCTTGTCCAGTTGCCAGGAAATCGTTAAATTTCATTAAATTTTTGAGAATTTGGCTTATTTCAAAACAATTTTTGGTATATTGTTAAGTTACAGCAAGCTAAATTTAGATATTCGGAGTGTACATTAAAGTGATTTTAAAAGGATTATGTTTATAATAAATAGATTTAATATTTTTGATTATTGTTTTCTAAAAATTTGCTATAAAATGACGGACATTTTAATATTTTGTAAATTTTGAATTTTTCATAAGATACAATTTATTAAGTTACATTTATTAAGTAGTTAAGGATTATTGGTAACCCATTTGATTGTTAAAATATACATTCTAGACGCATATTAAAATTTAAAGGGCTATTTCCTTACATTTAGGTGTTTTATCATAAAAGTGAAATTAACTTACTATGTTTTAATAAAAATAAAAGGATTTTCTCAACTTTTTATTTGGAATACTTAAATTGTTTTTCGATAAACCTCGTTAAAACCATATTAAATTTCCTGAAATGTTTTGTAAATTTATTAAAATGGGAGGAATTTTCAAGGAATTTTTAGTTTTAAGTTCAGTAGACATCCTGTTGAATAAACTGCCTTGAAAAGGCAGGCGAACAGCCTCACGTAAAGGACAGTTCTGGCACGTCGCCACCATTGCACATATATCATGCTTATAAGCGTGAACGAACAGCCTTCATTAAGGACAGTTCTAGCCGTAGCCCCACATGTATCATACATCATGCTTATGAGCGTGGTCGAAAAGCCTTCATTAAGGACAGTTCTAGCCGTAGCCCCACATGTATCATACATCATGCTTATAAGCGTGGACGAACAGCCTTCATTAAGGACAGTTCTAGCCGTAGCCCCACATATCTTGCTTATAAGCGTGGACGAACAGCCTCACGTAAAGGACAGTTCTAGCCATAGCCCCACATGTATGATACATCATGCTCATAAGTGTGGACGAAAAGCCTCACGTAAAGGACAGTCCTAGCACGTAGCCCCACATGTGCTTTGCTCAGTTAAATGAGTTGATAATGGCACATGGCTCTATTTAATGATGCTTCAGTTGAATAGTTTCAACATTTTTCCAAAACAATAACATAAGCATCATTCTCAAATTCAGGATATTTACACTTTGTAATTTTGCTATCATTAGCATGGAACCAAGTCTCACCTTTTCTAAGCTTGCATGTATAGTGTCCACATGATACATTTGTTCCATGATGCATGATTACAGCAGAGGTCTTAAATTGTTTACCATGAATTTCAAAAGTTTCTACATGTAGATTGTGGAGTTTTTTATGTTTCTTAACAACTTCAACACCATTATGTTCAAAAATATTCAGTTGCAAGAACAACACTGAACAGTGTTCTTTAAATAGAATATTACTTCTAGTGACCATCTTGTTTTGAGAGCCACATTCTGCACAGTCTCCATCAAAAGATGTCCATATCCCATAGCTCTTTTCAATCATGCTTTTTAATGAGTATGTGCCATCAGTTTTATATATTGGAAGAATCATATTTTTCATTTCATTCCTATCTTTATAAAAGTGCAAACAATTTGTGCATTTGTATTCATTACACAAAACATGCTGTGACACCTCCCTTAGCTTAGGAAAGCAGTTGCCCAAGTAACTTATAAACTCAGGTACATCCTGTTGTTCAGGCAATGTAAACATTTTCATTTGATTTTTCTCATCAACTAATTCTCTTACTTCCCAAGAACTGCAGGCGGTTACAGTATTACCTGAGTATGATTGTGCTAATGCATTCATTACATTATTATCCTCTGCCATTATCGCTTCGCGAACAGGAGAGATAAATAAAATGCACTGGCATACAACATTCGCATAACACGAGACTCCATCTACATTTAGAAAACCCACAGGGTCTCCACGTTTTCCTAATTCTGTGTCTTTTTCAAAATGCACTTGTTGAGACACATTACTATCTTTTACAACATCATTACCTTTACTAGGCATACAAACCATGTCAGTATCATTTGCATTTGATATCCGACTTAATTCTAAAGAGTTATGAGTTTCCTCTTTGAGAACACCAACTATTGGTTTGTGATAACTATAATATGACTCAAAGTAAGAAGCTGAAAGTTCATCTATGTTTGAATAGCATACATCAATTTGAGTCATTCCATTTGTTGATGGTTTCTTTAAAATCTTATTATTTAAATTTTTGGAAATCAAGAATGAGTCAAAGTTTTTTCCTGCATTACTCATTAAATCAATGTTGAAATCGCCCATGATCAATACTTTATTGCTAGTTTGATATGCAACATCAATCATTGTACTTACATGATGTTTAACTTTTACCATTGGAGTTGAAGGAGGTTTGTATGTGAAACATACACTCAACTGTCCTATTTTTAATGCAACCATATTACAAGCTCTTTGTTTTTCCTCACAGTTATATTTGAAAAGTAGTTCAACCGAGTCAGCTTGCTCTACCTTACAATATACTAGCATACCATATGCATGCCGGTAACTCTTCTGTACATCAACCCTGTATACCTCTTTGAATCCAGCAATTTCTACACAGTCATCACTAAGTGTCCATGTTTCAACAAGAGCAATTACACTGGCATCTTTCAAAAAGTGATCAGATGTCAGGTCTCCATGATGTTTCCTTAACGACTGCGTGTTATGAAAAACAATTGTGAAATCTTTTTCATTTTCCAAAAACAGCAACTCCATTTTTACTGGTTTTTCTTTCAAGGCATCCTTTATTACTTTAGTAACTTCGTCATTAGCTTTCTGAGGTTTCACAAAATTACCTCGAATAAACAAGCCATTCAAGGATGTTACCCTGCTAAGGGCTACATATATCTCATTACGTTTCATCCCCGGTTTTAGATTGACCACAGCAGAGCTGTATGTACCTCCTTGGCTTTTGTATATGGTGATTGCTTCGGCTGGAACGGCTGGGAACTGCCTTCTCATCACCACTGCTAAGGTATTTTGTCTCGGTTTTAAATTCTTAGATACCATGTCAATTGGCGTAAGTGATTGATCAATACCTTTTGCAATTGCAATATGTTTAATTTCTGTGCGAGTTTGTTTACCTACAATTGGATCACTAAAGAAGATCCAAAGCCTTTTAACTTCATCTGCATCATTCTTTTCAATATACTTCAAAACTCCAACAGCTCCATTTACTAAACCATCATCTACTTTTATGTTATTGGTCAACATATAATGTATGCCAATACTCAGTTTCAATGACTTTGGCAAACCATAAGTATCTTTAACATTCAAGTCTTTAACGGATTTAAGTAGAGATTTCTTAACATTGTCTTGAACTTTGCCAATAACTTTATCAGAGGCATTCACGATCGTAACATCATTCTGATTTTTGAACACACTTTCATTGAAACGATCAACCTCTGCATTACTCCTGTACAACCTTATGGTATCTGGAGGTTCTGGGCAGTTGATTCTTGAGTTGAACATGGCTACTTCTTCTTCTGTTAAATCTCCTTTTGCCAAATTATTTAATGCAACTGCAAACTTAGCATCATCTTTTTGCCTCATTATTTCTGTTAACAGGAAAAAGGAAAACTTTTCCCACAACGGATTTCCAATTAGAACACTGTAAGGATTGCTTGGATCTGGTTTAA
The DNA here is from genome assembly GCA_030545055.2 of Neoaliturus tenellus. Taxonomy (NCBI): domain Eukaryota; kingdom Metazoa; phylum Arthropoda; class Insecta; order Hemiptera; family Cicadellidae; genus Neoaliturus; species Neoaliturus tenellus. Next base: position 50,153,169 of record CM061531.1, on the reverse strand, counting down.
AAATGTATCTATCACCAACAGGTGCCAGCTGGTTGAAATCTCCCAAAAATAAAATAGATTTTCCAGCAAAAGGTTCACTTGAGCGGAAGATTTGTTGTAATCTCAAGTTGATTTGCCCAAGTACTTTACTTCCAACCATACTTATTTCATCTATTATTATGAGTTTCAGATCCCTCAGCTTTGATAATATCGAGTTGCTTACACTACTACTGAGTGGAGGCATTTCTGCACCAAACTGATTTAACGGAAGTACAAATGCAGAATGCAGAGTTACTCCTTTAATGTTAAAGGCAGATATTACTGTAATATCGCAGTAGTGTCTGGTGTATCACCTCTATTAGTCTTGATTTACCAACACCAGCACCTCCTAATACACATTCATAGGTTGGAAACTTTTTTAGCTTATGACAATTTAGAACATGCAACATATATTTTCTTTGCTGTTTGTTTAAAGAACGAACCATCTGTTCGTAATAATTATCGTCTACCAAGTGAGGGACTGGAAATGAAACTTCATCTGCAGTTTTCTTATTTACATGAATACCTGTATCGATGAATATATCAGCATCATTACTCCTGTCATTGAGAACTTCAAATTCATTACTGTTTTCATTACCATCATTGTCCTCTTCTGCACTGTCATCATTATTTGCTTCATGTTCATTTATTGCAGCATCAATAACATCTACTGGAACATCTACACCTGTGTCACCATAAATAAACTTCGCTCTGTTGTTTAGTATAGTGTCTCTAAAGTTTACAAATTTTGCTTTATGATTGACATCGATTATGTCTCTTTGTTCACTTTTCCAAGGTAAAAACAACATTAACTGCTCTCTAAAGTAGTTGTCTTCATCATTTTCAACATTGAACCTGACATACCTAATTATCTTGGCTTTCCTACGTTTGTTAAACACTTTAGTGGGAATTTCAGGCTCATTTTGAACTGACTCCGGTTCGCTTAATACATCATCATCTGAAATTAATTCATTATCGTTACCACCATCTATATCACGAACTCTGTTTGATTTAGATAAAGTGTAGCAGGCAGCAAATTCTGCAAGACAAATGTCATTTAACTGTTCCGGTCTTTCTGCGTAATGATCAATGACACTTTTCTTAAAGATATCAGTTGAATTCTCAGGCAGTTGTTGGAGCTCCCGTTTGGATTTCAACATGGAAACTCTTTTCTCTGGAAGGGAAGTATTAATAAAAACTGTAGACCGAGAGCAAATAGACAATGGTAAACTTAGGACATAGTACACTGCTTCTTGTGCAGAGAACTCACTTGCATTCAAAAATTTATTTGCTAGAAACCGTAACTTTTCTTTCAGTGTGAAATCTCCTTTTTTCACCTCTTTCATCGCATCACGAAGAATTTTAGAGATGCCTCCTTTACTTTTGTTTATGTAGTTTAGAACATACATTGCACATGAGTAGACATCAGTTATGAACTGAATGTCCATGTTTGACTGATGTAAACAAAGTAGCTCAGGATTGTAGGCGTTAACTCTTATATCTTTCATAGACCTTTTTAAGAAACATTTTGGTCTTTTCAGTGAACTTCTGATAGCCATTAAATATTCCTTTTCAGTCAAGTTTATCTGACAAATAAACTCGTCCATTGTTATCTCCTGCTCGTTTTGATACAAGTTGTCAAGCAAAGCTCGTATTTTAACATAGTTTTCCTTGTGCTTCTTTAAATCGATTTCATCAACTGAATCTCCCAAGGGTTCTAGTATTTTTGTTTCTCTCATCGGACAAAATGGTATTCCAAAACGACACTTTTTCTCGTTCTTTTTCTTTATCCAGCATGTGAATGTATGTTTATGAATTTGAAACTGGATTAGTTCACAGGGCACTTCATCATTATTGTGGTTACATGAAATGAAGCGATCAACAAAGATTTCACACTGTCTCAAGCTTTCTTGGTCCCCTGGATTAAGCTTTGGAGCATCTTTCAACCATATTAAGCAATGTGCATGGGGAGAACCTCTCTGTTGAAATTCTATTCTAATGTAACTATCAATTAGGTCATACTCTCTGAGTATGCTATTTTTTGCTTTCATAACACTGAATAACTTTCTAAGTCTGTAATCAAAATATAGGCCACATGTCACAGGATCATGTTTAATCAATCTGACTTTCTCCTCATACGTCATATTTAAAGCCTCATCTTCTGATATGTCAACACCATCAATGACCTTTTTCAATATTACTAATAGCTCAGCCCATTTTGTTTCAGCAGGTGAAAGTGTTATGAAGAAAGTAGGAGGTCCAAGTTGTCGGATCATAGCAAAAAGTTCTTTCTTCTTCTGCTCCCAAAATGCAGGTGACCCTCTGTCTGGGGCAAATATTTTGTAGCCACTATCATGAATTGTAATTGATCTGATGAAATCTTCTGTGAGTGCGGTTCCTGCTGTAGCACCTTGTTTCCCACTGCTTTTCCTCATACATATTGAAATGCTATTTGACACTTTTTGAGCCCTTAAATAGGTGCACGAAAAAAAAGCTTATCAATAGATGATGCTACTCTTTTGTCAGAGCGCATTACTTCAGATTTGGTAATTTCTTGATAACTCATGTGACTTGGATATTCTTTGATTTCACCGCCATAAATTTTTATGAAACTCATTGCTTCAGCATCTGTGTCTAAAAAGAGTGGGATAGGCTGAAAATTTTCTCCAGGCGCAAATACAATGGCTTCTGAATTAAGCATTGTATGATCTGCTGGGACATTTATTGGTTCGCTTTCACTTTCGGATTCTGATTCATCTTCAGACTCTCTGCAATTTTTTTCATTTCCATTACTTTCTTTCTCTAATTGTAACTCTCTTAGTTCATTAATTTTATTAAAATCTATTTTAACATTTGCTTTTTTATAAACTGGAGAGTTTTCCAACAATCGTAAGGCATCTAGGATAATATTTGGTCTTACTGACTGAAACATGACATTACTTTTGTATCCTTTTTTCTTCTTCAAAACAATGGGAATGACATCAGTCTGGTGTGGTAGCCGAGGCAACACATCTATATTTTCAGCAACATCAGTGGGAACATTTACCACTCTTCCTTTCACTGAATATTGTTGGTTTCCACCAAAGGTCCTTATTTGCATAAAAGGAATCCTAGGGCACAAAAATCTTTCTTCTAAAGGAGATAGTTTTTTTTATTTCTTCACAAACATGTGGAAAGCATAAGCCTTTGTGGCATAATGAAAATCTTGGCTTTTCCTGTCTGCAAATACTTTTCTTACAAGCTGAACATAAATATCCAACAACTTAATTATTTATCATATTAGTACAGCATTGCTTCAGAAAGGTTAAAGGTACACCCTTGAATGCTTCAACTGTACAGAAAGTCACAGAACTTCTGAATAACAAACGACAACATGAAACACATTCCCAAAAAGGCCCATCTTTTATTGCATTTTTATAACTTGAAAAAAGCTTTGTTCTTACATCACATTGTTGTCTACTAACCCTGTTACAATAATTCATTCTCATTTTTTCATTGTGTTTGTTGCGATAAGTATGGATACGCAATCGTTTGTATTGTAAAATCCTTACTAGTGTTCTGTGTTTTAGGAGAATGTGTAAATTCTTGAGCCTTTTACTTTGACAAATTTTATTTAGCATGTTATGTTTATTACGCAATATATCGTTTTTCAAACGTTGCTTTTGACATTCTCTCTGTCTTTTTAAATGAATGCTTCTTTTATCTTTGTCCATTAATCGTTTAGCTTGACATACTAATAACCTGTGGCGATGTGCCTGTATATTTTGTTCTATTGAAAGTCGTTTTTTCTGACTAGATGATAACCTTTGACGATGTATTGCTCTAATTTTGTCATCAGCCAATCTTTTTCTATGTATTTCTCTATCTCTTTGACGATGGGCCTGCAGATTAGTTTCTAGTGAGAGTCGTTTTTTCTGACTAGATGACAACCTTTGACAATGTATTGCTCTAATTTTGTCATCAGCCAATCTTTTTCTATGTATTTCTCTATCTCTTTGACGATGTATAGCTCGAATGTTGTCATCAGCCAATCTTTTTCTATGTATTTCTCTATCTCTTTGACGATGTATTGCTCGAATGTTGTCATCAGCCAATCTTTTTCTATGTATTTCTCTATCTCTTTGACGATGTATTGCTCGAATGTTGTCATCAGCCAATCTTTTTCTATGTATTTCTCTATCTCTTTGACGATGTATTGCTCGAATGTTGTCATCAGCCAATCTTTTTCTATGTATTTCTCTATCTCTTTGACGATGTATTGCTCGAATGTTGTTATCCGCCAATCTTTTTCTATGTATTTCTCTATCTCTTTGACGATGGGCCTGCAGATTAGTTTCTACTGAGAGTCGTTTTTTCTGACTAGATGACAACCTTTGACGATGTATTGCCCGATTCTTTTCATTGGCTAATCTTGTTCTATGTGCATCTTTATCCCTTTGGCGATGACTCTCTCTATTTCTTTCATTTTCAAGGCGTTTTCTCTGACATATGAAGGGTGCAGGGGAAGAACGATCAAAGTCCAAAAATACAAAAAATTGAAATACCGGTATATTTTGATTCGTCTAAGCGTGTTTTAAAACCACGTGTATTCTATAAACGTGAGTAACGAACAGATTCCGCACTATAATACAAAACATTTAGAGTATGCAGGGGAATATCGGTCAAGCTCCACTGCGTTCATGGAAAGAACGGACAAAGTCCGTTAAAAATCAAAGTTAAAGTCCCTTAAAATCCGTTAAAAGCACAGTTAAAAAATTTTTTTTATTGTTTCAACCATAAAATGACAACCAGTAAAATTAAATATTAAGCACATTAACATTATTATGGATATATATTATCATACTTATATGACTCTTTAAATTTTAAAAACGCTCTCCTGGAAACTATACATTTTGTGAGTTTGAACGTTCTTCCCCTGCACCCTTCATATTCTATTGGAGATATTTTCATTGTGACGGACTTCGAAATCTTGTCTCCTACTTGATTTTGATTTCCTATCAATTTCTCTCAAATTAGTTTTTAACGATTCATCTTTCCTTCTCTGGGACATAAGTAGTTTTTTACGCTCAAGTTTTTGATTACAACTCTTCTTTTTTAATTTCGGCATTGCTTTTTTCCAATGAAATTATATATTAACGAAATTGTAAGTGTATTTTTTAGATTATTTTTTCTTACACCAAAGTAAAAAGTGCTTAACAGTGTAGATCAATTGAAATATAAGCCATACGATAGTATTGAATGTCAATAAATAATACTGTACGCTATCATCATTCCTATTTACAACCACACAATAATTTAATATACTGTTCTCAATACGTTATTAATAATGTATCTCTGAAGGGTCTAGGGGTGTAGTTGCATAACAAACTAATAGTTTAATTCTAAAAATGTTAATATTAAAAGGAAACTATGGTATGTTTTTAATAAAAATTTATAACAAACAGGCCTATTAGCCTGTTAACTAATGTTCCCAAGAAATCTAAAATCCTGTAAAATTTACATAGGTGTTAATAAAATAATAACATATGAGAAATGTTAGGATATTTTACAGAAGTAAGTACAGACAAATTTGGAAAGAAATTTTGATATAAAAAAATCTAAAATTAATGATAAAATTGAATTACATTTGGATAAAACAACACATGTAGTGTACTAGTTGAATGAAAAAAATAATATTTTATTTTAGTATTTAGTTTTATATAAAATTTTGAATAAGGACATAATAAACGATTATGCCTAATAGGGAATGGATCTAAAATTTACTAGCAGAATCAAAAGTTTAACTTTGGCAATAAAAGACTTAATCTTCTCACTGATCAGAGTTTGGATTTTATTTTATGAGATATACAATTAACAAAATAATGACACTCTTTGTTACTTAGTAATTTCCAAAAGACTCCCTCTTAGCTAGTCACCTTGGGTGGGACAAGACCGTGGTTAGATAAAGGATTGGAGAGTTGAACTTTTAAGTCCCTTAAAATACACATGTGTAGTTATAGTTGAAAATGGACTAAATGAGTTGAAAAATATATTTAAAAAAATAAAGGCCTAATCAAGAACTATTGAACACAAAGTATGTCCTATCGTAAATAAGGGAAGCAAGTAATAAAAAATGTTAATACTTAATATTAATATTGATCTATGGGAAACTTTATCACAGCCTGATGCATTGGGAGACTGTCATGACACCTTTAAAGCCTAGGGCTCGGAGATTGCTAGCAGCATAGTGACTATACTCACAAACAAATGGCCAATTGCACTGCCTGGCAATTTGTTCATTGTAGTTGTGATTACATTTCAAACATTTTCATATTGATAAAAATGTAAAATTTATTTATATTGGATCAGTGTATTCCATAGTAGAAAATGTGAGAAACAATGCACCTAGTCTATGATATGACTTTGATTTATAATACAGATACACATTTTAAATAATTTCTGTTATCTATTTCGGGAAAAGGCTACTCGTTATTGCAATGCTGCTATGTAATAAAACAGTTGGTTAAAGGGAATTGTTTTATGATATGTTTGGCCAGTTTAAGTGGTGGTTGATTATAAGGTGGCTGGGAATTTATTGTAAGAGGATGATTGTAAGAGGGAATCTAATGGACATGTGAACATGATTAATGTCAGTAAACATCCAAGTACAGTTATTTTTATCAAAAATTGCTCATTGGGAATTTTTTAGTTGTATATTGAAATTAAATTTTGTATTAACACTGAAAAATTATAGGATTATTATGGAACTGATAATACCGTAGTCAAAGGAAAAAGAGTTGTTAGCCCAGTCAAAATAGGTTTGTGTCGGAAGTAATTCCGGAGGAGCTGAATTTTTCACAGTTGATAGGTACTAATAAGGGGTGCATTTTCCCAAAAGTCCCGAAAAATCCCCCTTGAGCTTTCCGCTCTACGCCCCTTTTAAGTTAAAGTTGCACTGTTTTAGAAAACCGGCTATAACTCTGTAACGAATAACGCTATCGACTTAAATAAGGTTTTATATTATTTTTAGTGAAATTTGCTACAAAAGTTGTCATAAACATTTATTACAAAATCCTTTTAGTTTAGCCATAAAATTGACACAAAGATGAAAATTTAATTTTTTTAATTGTATCCTTTGGAAACATCTCGCTATAGCTCATTTATACGTAACCTGTCCAAAAAACGGTAAATACAAAACTTTTAGCGCGTAATGTGACCTTTAAAATGATATATAATATTGCTATATAAAATTAATGGATAATGAGTAAATATGCTTTATATTGGAAAATGTCAGTGGAATTAGTGGCTGACATTTCGCCGCCCTCCCGTGCCACCGCTCAGACTGCTAATACAATTATTGAAATTTTTAAAGCACGAACAGCGGATACTGTGAATCTTTTAAAAATATTATATTGTGATTTATGGATAACAATTTCAGCGTTAGCTAATAACAAGAAGAACTAGGGTTTGGACCGTTTCCATTAAAAAAGGAAAACATTTCACCGGAGTGAATATCCACCAAATCTGATATCTTTATTAGTTATTACATAAACTAATGTGAAAATAATGAACATTCCTATAATTTTAACGTGTTATAAAATAAAAACTCTTTTTATAAAAGGCTTGTTGATTGATTTAATGAATTTTATTTTTGAATGTAAATGTTTTTAATTCGATATGATTTTTTTACGTTTAAAATGTTTCTATGCATTATGACGCCAAAAGAATGGTAACATTTTAAATGAGTATAACATCAGTGTTTTACAAAATAACTTTAATTTAATTTATTTTAATTTTTGGGGTTGATTAATTCTTCAATTGAAGCCAATCATATTAAAGTCGCAATGAATGCACTTTCTCTAACGAAATAATTCCGAAAGTTGAAGTACATCACATGGTGAACCGTCGCGGCATCGTCGCATAGGGGACTCTGGAGCACTGATGCTTTTACACTTTATTTCAAGGTTTTCTGGCTGAATGTGGACGGCCCGAACATTTTACTAATCATCATTGACTCTGATGAATAGCTACCCTTCTGAAAAAATATTGGTTCTAAAAAATGGTTCCATATAGTGAAAGTAAGTTACGGAAGAGGAGTTAAAGATAACACTCTGTTTAAATGGGTTCGCTCTATTCCATATTGCTTGAAGGTCCAAGAGGCACTAGATGAATTTGCCGGAACTTCACTAAGTTTTACGGAGCAGCATGTAGAGCTAAGAGAGTCAAGGAAGAAAAGGGATGGTGAAGATCTAGATAAATTCATTGCGTGGTTTAGGCAGCACAACCCGTTCAACAAATTGACTGGAGATTTGGTTGCTTTGGACACTGGTCTTGTATCAGATGAGCGCGTAAATTGTGACAAGGCCTTTGAATTAGGGGTAGGGGCGATGGAAGGAAAAACCTTTGGACAGTTAAAACTTAAAAGAAAAGATATGGTGATTACTCAGTCCAGTTTTAAGGCCATAACAGTCAGATCCCACAAAGTTGATGTTAACACACAACAACTTTTCAACAGGATTCTTTGTGTATGTGATAGCCATGCAAAACTAAAGTCTTATTTGGAATATGAGTTGGCATCACTACCACCATCTATTTTTGACAAGACTTCATTGAGAAAAGGCACAAAATCCTCAATATTGAAAGTGTTTTCGGACGGCATTGTGGAATATACATATTCAGAGGGAACAGGGGTAGTACGAATGAAGCTCGTTATTTTAGTTTTACACGACAAACAAAGAAGTCCCCGTTAAATTCCAATTTTGATCTATCAAAATTACCACCAACGTCTGAATCCTGTCATCAACACTTGCTAAGAGTTTATTTACAAGTACAGCATTGGTTGGGCAATAAACTCACCCCTACCGACTGGGGATGGAGACAAGAGTACCTGAAAGGAATTGTGGGCCAGCGAAAGACATTAAGACCTGTGCCAACCCTTAAACCATTTGCACCTGCAGATCTAATATCATTAGTTTCATGTTCATGTAAAAAAGGGTGTGGAACTTACTGTGGTTGCAGAAAGTCAGGTTTATCCTGTTCAGCAATGTGCGAACATTGCAATGGTTTCTGTACTAACGTAATGCAATGCCATGAAATCTGGGATGAGTATTAGTTGTATATTTCTAACGTTTGTTGTATTTCAAAGTTATAAATATCTTTACATTCGTTACTAAATAAAAAACAAGCCTTTTACAAAACGAGTTTTTATTTTATAACACGTTAAAATTATAGGAATGTTCATTATTTTCACATTAGTTTATGTAATAACTAATAAAGATATCAGATTTGGTGGATATTCACTCCGGTGAAATGTTTTCCTTTTTTAATGGAAACGGTCCAAACCCTAGTTCTTCTTGTTATTAGCTAACGCTGAAATTGTTATCCATAAATCACAATATAATATTTTTAAAAGATTCACAGTATCCGCTGTTCGTGCTTTAAAAATTTCAATAATTGTATTAGCAGTCTGAGCGGTGGCACGGGAGGGCGGCGAAATGTCAGCCACTAATTCCACTGACATTTTCCAATATAAAGCATATTTACTCATTATCCATTAATTTTATATAGCAATATTATATATCATTTTAAAGGTCACATTACGCGCTAAAAGTTTTGTATTTACCGTTTTTTGGACAGGTTACGTATAAATGAGCTATAGCGAGATGTTTCCAAAGGATACAATTAAAAAAATTAAATTTTCATCTTTGTGTCAATTTTATGGCTAAACTAAAAGGATTTTGTAATAAATGGTTATGACAACTTTTGTAGCAAATTTCACTAAAAATAATATAAAACCTTATTTAAGTCGATAGCGTTATTCGTTACAGAGTTATAGCCGGTTTTCTAAAACAGTGCAACTTTAACTTAAAAGGGGCTTAGAGCGGAAAGCTCAAGGGGGATTTTTCGGGACTTTTGGGAAAATGCACCCCTTATTAGTACCTATCAACTGTGAAAAATTCAGCTCCTCCGGAATTACTTCCGACACAAACCTATTTTGACTGGGCTATGTGTGTAATGACAGTGTGATGTAGTTTTTCTTATCTCTGAAACAATTGATATCAGGAGAGCTAAATTAATCTTCAAATCAATAGATTGCCGATGTCGGACATGTTTTGAGGGCACTTTTTCCATTTTCAGCTGAAAATTATTCATAAGAAATCCCACATTTCTTTTGTTGTTGAACACTTAACACATGAAGATGCATCAGGCATCATAAGGCATCATCAGTAATTCATGTGAAATATGTAAGTTCGTGTGAAATGTGCCTTCATTTGTTAAGTGTTCGAAAACCACTGAAATGTGGGCTATTTTATGAATAATTTGTTGTTAAGGATAAGGGGTATTGCCCTCAAAACATGTCCAGCAATTATTGGTTCGAGGATTATATTGGTACCATAAGGCAATTACATAAGTAATAGCTTTAAATAAATTAATAAGACAAAGCTTAGCCTACCTACTTCAGCAGAGAGGAATACTTAGGAACTCCTCATTGTTATAAAATCCCTAATACACAGTTGGTCAGCAACTGTATTACCTTTCTCTCAAATAGTTAAGTATTGATTATTCTGACTTACTACACTGAAGACTCAGCATGGACTGTAAAGGCATTCTTCCTTAATGTGATTAAGACCATTTTTTAGTTGAATCAAGAAAATGTTGTGGTGTTCCAACTGAAAGCAAATTAAGTTAATTCGTAGAATGAAATATTGCCAAATGATTCATTTTAAATTAATTTTGCTTGAAAATGTTTTTTAAACAATACAATTGGTCAATGTAAAAATGTTACTCAAAAGTGATTTCTTGTTTGCTTACCACATATTTTTGGTTCATAGCTAATTTGCAAAACGTAAAATTTAAAATATGCAATATTTTGAGGAAGTAAATGAATAAATGTTGATGTAATGGTTCAAATATTATGACTAAAGAATATTATAACAAAATAAAAAAATATATAATTTGGCTTTTTAAGATCTCATGCGCATACTTGGTAAAGACCGATGTTGAAGACACCCAAAGATTAAAAGTTATGTTTTTTTTCAACTGAATGTGTTGAAAATCTTTGGTCACATTGATTAGATATGTAATTAATACAAAATGGCAAACTATCTCATTTTGATTTAAACAGTCCCATTATTTTGGGTTCATGGCAGTTCTATCGATTTCCAAAAATATCCTGTTTCTTCTGACAATCAAACCAACGTTGTAGTTGATGGTGCGTCGCACAATACCGACCATGCCCCGTAGCTGTTACTGCAAGGGTAGCAACTACCCTTGCATATTGAGTAATGTTAACTAACGAAAGCATATTCTTTCTTATAATATAATTTTATATGTTAATATTAACCCAGGTATTTTGTAAAAATATATTTATCAACACTCTTGCTACATCTCTTGTCATAGAAGTCATGGTGAATCAATGAAACAATTGAATTGGACAACTACTAAAAAAATAAATAAATAAATAAAGTTCCTTAAATCACTACCTACAAACTAAAAAATAAATTTATTTGCTTACCTAAACTTTATCAAATTTGATCTTTGCAATTGTAGACTACTTGCAGAAATTCCTTTTAATTAATTACAGCATTCAACCAAGAGATAACTTCCCTAAAAAAAGTTTAAAAGTTACTAAAATTATTAACAGAATTTGCTTAATATATTTAATAAAAAGTACAACTGTTTGTACTACGAAGAAGATCTCGTAGTGATAAATAAATAAGGTTAACATATATTTTTATGGCCAACCCTGGACATTTTTGTTGTACCGTATGCCTCACTTATACAACCGCGGTTAAACTACCCCCTCTCCCCCCTCTACTGAATTCAGCAAACAGAATAAGAGACATTTATGTTTTGACAAATTTAAAACAATAACATAAGTTTTCTTAGGCAAGATGATGAAACAGAACCAGTTTCAGTAGTCATTAATCAAATTAAGAGTGGTATAAATATAAAATTCAATCTCAATTGAGAAAGAACAATAGCATCATACTATTTAGGTTTGATAATAAATGTGACGGATATAACAGTTTACATTAATTTTTTCCAATTCATTGTAATACTACAAATCACTAATTTTTATAAGATAGTTGAACAAAGTGTAAACTGAAATTACCCGAAAGTGCAACTGAAGTTAAGAAAAGAGTGGTCTACATGAAAATTGCCTAGTTCTATGAAAAACACCGAGTACGGTACTACTGTCAATAATAGGAACATGTTTAATAACAAATTTTGATAACAATGAAATTTTAGGCTAATCCTAACCTTAAATCTTTCTTTAGTAATATAATAA